>VZSC01008948.1:456028-482142 GCA_013398225.1 Steatornis caripensis | reverse complement strand
CCATGCAGATCTCCTGCCTCCTTTGCTTGACTTCTTACTCATAGGGATGCATCAATCCTGAGCTTGGAGGAGGTGGTTTTGAATATTAACCATCTCTCTTTGATCAGTTCAGATCAAAGGAGAGAGAGCTTCAAGATGGCTACCTAAATCAGGAAAATTAAAATGATTACTAGAAACATGGCTGGATTTGAAGAAAGTCTATAAAACCATTTAAATACACTGTAGCTAGAACAGGTAAGAAAAGAAATGAGGAATTGCACAAGAAAACACCTGCTAGTTCCCTATTTTTGTTACAAGTCAAGCTTCATTGAGAGACTGTCAGGTAAATAACAGAAAGCTCCAGTCACTAGCTAAAGTTCACAAGCTTTACTTGGTTTTCCTTCAGGTTTTAGCATGCTGTAGGTCTAATAGCAATGGATTATTGCTTTTTTTTTCCCCTCCTTTTTTGACACTTCCAATTAGATTTTCCTCCTGCTGGTTTCTGAGGATCATTCCCTGGAGGCAGACGTACATCCTTGCCGTTGTTAACTGCTTTTGAAATATTGCTGCTGCTGTCAGAAGCTATGCCATTGACTGAGCTGCTCCAGAGTCCATTCATGATATCTGGTGGACAGGTGCCTCTTAGAGAAGCTACTGTTCTGGGGTACTGCTCATCTACATGATGTAGAGAGATATTACTGCGATATGTGCCTCATCAAAGCATGCTAAGCATCCACATCATGAGACAGCTGAAGGACCTGAAACTTTAAATTACTTCAGTGGAAGCTGCAGATGGTGTCCACTGACTTCTCCTAAGCGAGGTAGGACAGGTAGTCACGTACGTTGACACACCACATGGCAGTGAGTTAAACATCAGAGAGCTCTCTGAACACTCCTTTAGCCTGAAGGTATCAAGACAAACCTCAGATCACTGCTTTTAGTTCACAAGTACCTCAAACTCAAGGATATCCATGGAAAGAGAGTATTTTGGGGTTAAGTTTTAAAACAGTGGGTGTACAAGAAACATGATACAAGTTTAGGTAATATCATGCTCACTGGTATCAAAAATCTCCTTGTCCGAAACTAAACTTGCACCATATGAAATTCTTACCCAGTGACTGCGCCGAAGGCTGCGAAGACAGCTAGAAACCCAGTAAGAAATCCATATGTTTTTTGCTGTAAGTAAACATCTCTTCATACACGCATTTCAGATAATGCCCTTAATGCTCCTGGTAGTATAATCTAACGCTCCCACAAGATTGGTTACAAGGACATCCTTCATGATGAGGGCTATCTTTTGCAAATACAAAAATGCAGAGGCCAACATTCCTGTTTTGGCAGGAGTACCCAAGTACTTCTATATTCAAATAATTAGTTATTACAAAGACAGGTCCCTAGGACAATGTAGAATCAAATCAAATAATAATAGTTTGCAGTAGCAGGTTATCCTAAATTCTCCTAGAGTAGGAGTCGGTATACTGTATTTTTGATTGTTGACATTTCTGGTTTCTTTAAATTGATTTAAATTAATTATCCAAGCTAAGTGTTGCACAAAAAGCCCTTTTTCATCCCAAGTTGGACTGCAAGCATGTGTCAATTTCAGTGCAGTTGGAAGGAAAGGAATTTGCCAGGAGATTCTAATCCTGTAAATAATGGTTTCATTAAGAACTATATACGACTCCACAGGGAATGTTAAATATTAAGATTAGTAATAAAATCATTAGTTGCTCCAAGTTATTCAGCATATCACGGAGCCCTAAAAAGTTAATGACAGTTAGTTATGAGCCAGCTACAGATGGATCAAAAGTTAGCCGGTTCATTTAAAATTTGGTTGGAAACGCTACTTCACACTGTGGGGGAAACAATCCTCAACAACAGGGCAATGAGCTTAAATACTTAAAAAATCCTTTTTGATCACTAGTTTCTAGCCACAGTCATAGCATTTTTTGTGAGGTCTAAGAGTTAAGGTTTTTGAATGCATAACAATGACGCATAAAAGCCTTATGAGAACACTGTAGTTATTAAAAATAAAACAAATGGTTTAGCCTCCAAATTTCAAACCCACCAATTTTCCTAGAACACAGTCCAGAAAACCCAAAAGTTTAAAGTGATTGGTTTTTTCTCTTAGCAAGTNATAACAATGACGCATAAAAGCCTTATGAGAACACTGTAGTTATTAAAAATAAAACAAATGGTTTAGCCTCCAAATTTCAAACCCACCAATTTTCCTAGAACACAGTCCAGAAAACCCAGAAGTTTAAAGTGATTGTTTTTTTCTCTTAGCAAGTCTGAGAAAAGATTTTATGGATATGTGTATATATATATGTGTGTGTGTGCATACGTATACATAGCTAATCAAAATAGTCTGGATGCCAGAACTTCCAGATACCTCGACTACTGTCCAAAGCATTATCTCAGCACATGTTCAGATGCACACAGGTGTCTAAATCACCCACTAAACTCAGACCTTAACAGCAAAACCATCCTGGTTCTAGTGTCCAGTTGCAGAGGTGCATGTGGTCCTTGCACACTGCGGCTCTGCCATCAGGCACAGGTAAGGAACGATTCAGGACTGGGCAGGGGAGGGATCCTCTTCTCAGCCCAATCCTGCACTCTTCTCCAGGGGTACCAGGCGCCGTGCCAGCAGGCTGCGGTCACAGCAGCTGCTCCCCGCCGAGCCTCGCATGTTGTAGGAATAGGGCAGGTGGGCATCGAGCCAGCCTAGCTGCTGCTGCAACACATCTCGCTGCCCCTGAGCACCGCGGGCCCCACTCGCACGTGCCACATGCCCCGCTGCTAGTGGGGATGAGCACCCACCAGCAACGGAGCCAGCAGGTCACCCTAGGTCATCACAGCCCCACGGGTCTTGGTGGATGACTGCGAGGAGTGTCAGTGGGATACTGCAAACAGCAGAGCAACTAGAGCTAGCTGTAACACGGCCATTTTGTTTTTGTTGTAGCAATGCAGGTTCACACCAAAGAAGCAAGAGATATTGTGGCTAGGGGATGAGAGAGGGGAATGTGATCACCTGGCAGGCTTTCATCACTTGATTGGAAGAGTTCTCCAATTCAAAAAAAAAAAAAACAACTACCCATCACCCAAAAAAACCCAAACCACTGCTCCTACCAGGGTGCTAAACTGCAGCTCACAGACAAAAGCATCCCCCGCTTCCACAAAACCACAAGAAGGGCTGTTTCCCATTGCTGTGCAGAACAAAACCTTGTCCATACCCTGATGGCTGTAGTGGCTCCTCTGCCCCTCTAAGAAACGCATTGCTTAAGTTTTAACACAGCCAGTACAAGCTGCTGCTGCACCAGCCCCGTTACGGTATTCTTTCAAATACCATAATAAACCAATGAGGTAGTATTACTCACCTAGCAAAAACACATCATCAGTGTTTTATGCTGCTGGAGCTTTCCATAATTTTGAATACTTTTGAGAGTTTAATAAAACAAGTGTATAGCACGCATTTTGTTTGCAGACATTTTTCACTTTTTTTGAAGAGCTGCTTTCATAGGAGCAGACAGGGTGTCTCAATGCATAGGAGGGAAAGCAGAACTCCTTTACTTTCACACCTGCTTTCTTCATCAACTTTTCTGAACTTTCTTCATCCGAAAAGCAAATTTTTAATCCAGTCTTCATAAGGCTAAACACACATACCACTTCCACTTAAATGAATGGAAAAAATCCCACTGTCAAACAAAATGCATATTTTGGACATGTAGACACTTGACTTGGACACTAATATTTTATAATATTTACCAAAAAATGCCCATTAAAACCCCAGTCCCAACATTATACAAAAGGTTCACGTCATTGCTGCAAACACACATTCATTTAAGCACCCCATTCCAAACAGATAACATTCCCATTTCTAGTTCTGTATGCATCCATGTATTAATGTACCCATTCTAATAATTAGCCTATAAAAAAATCTTCCACACTATTGTGCTAACAAGCTTCATAAGGGCAGTGACAGTGCTGCTAAATTAAGTATACTTTAGGCTAATTTTATGTTTTTATCACAATACTGAAGAAGTATTAGGAAGCTATTATTTTGTCAGCTTTCTCATTTAGCAAAGCAGCTTCAATTTATTAACAGTGTGGAGTGTGAATGAATCAATATGTTTCATCGGGCAATGTGTCATTTGTTAATCGGATATTGATGAGATTATTGACGCGCAGCTAATTAATCTCAAACCCTGCGCTAGCCTTCATATGTTTCCTTAATTATGTTCTTCATCTTAGTCTTCCAACTTTGGCATGCAGACGCCGGCTGGTAGACAGTGAGTGAAGTAAGCTGTCAGAGGGTCTTTTCACACATTTACAATCCCTTGGCAGCAAAATTATTTTCCTACTTGTAAATAGGTATCAAACAAATATTTAATAATATTTGCCAGAAGATTGATACTGATTTGGCAGGGAGTCACTCCAAATTAGCTTAGCAAGAGATCTTGCATCGGAAGAAGCGTAGTTAAATAGATATATCTAATGAGCATTAAATAATTACCGAACTATAAACCTGTAATCGTTGGGAAGTACTAAAATTGCTTATCTGCAGTCGTTATCATTGGACTCCTGGTTAGAGAGACCTACTATAACAGGGTTTAACTTTTCCCTCCTGCTGCAAAAAGACAAATATTATTTTTGCACTATTATTTTCTTTTACCAGACGGCCAAGTTCAGCAAAAGGAAAACGGCCTTTTTGATGCGATATAAGACACAGGAATAATTTCACAGCGTGTGACAGAGGTCACACATCCTAATTTCATAGGGTGCCAACAGAGATCTGGCTGAGGAGGGGGCAGGGTGGTCTAGTTCATTTTTGAGCAGCCCCTTCTGGCTGAGGGCACAGCCCTGCGGTGGGATGTTAAAACCTGCCAAGAGTTGTTTTGCCCATTTCAGCTGGAGTCAGATGAGGACACCGACATCACAGGCGCCACAGACAAAGGGAGCTGCAACAACACGGCTCAATGGGGTCGCACCCGCTGGAAACCCTTTGTGCTAACTACTTGGGCACAATAGCTTCAATGGCTACACAATTCACATCAGGCTTTATTATTTTTGTATTTTTTGACCCAGACACACATCCAATGAGACTAAGTAGTAAATTAAACCCGGTAAGGCCTCAGCTAAATAAAACACAACAAATCTACTCTAGCTGGGAAAAGGTCCTCTCTGAAGGGCAGGAACATAGATGCCAAATACATTTTGATTTATGAAAAATATAATTTAAAGTGTCTACTTCACCTCTACAATACCCATCATAAGCTCCATAACATATTCTTATCAGGAATCTAGAAAACTTCAGACTAAAACTATCAGTTGTCAGTTGCAAACAAGTTGGAGGACTAAGACCGCTCTTATTCCCCCTCCTGTCTCTCATGCCTAGCTTGATTTACAGGAAGGACGAAGAAAAGATATTTCACAGCTGAAGACAAGGTGGACTGGTGCTCCTAATGTTATTAAAACCTCTGGGGTGACTGCCTGGCATGTTTTGCTTACACAGGACTAACCTGGTCACTGAGTTTAGAGTCAGGTAAGAAATTCCTTGAGGTCCATTTGACGATGACTGGGGGGGTATTTTGTGTTCTTGCCTACAACCACTGGGCTAACCTACCTTAGAAAACCCCCTGCTGTTGTCAGTGCCTAGGACACTGATGAGAAGCCCTGCCATAACAGTGCCTCTTATCAGTGTTAACAGCATTCAAGATAGGTAAGGCCCAGCATCTCAGGACTCTATGCTTGTAGGTACTCAAAAAAGGCATTTTTCTCTGGGTGATGCACGTGCTGTCTATGATTATCAACGTCTCAATAAACCAGATGGCACTTTCCAGTCCCCTTCCAGGTAATCCTAAGCTTTAGGCTTCCTACTGGCTATTTGCATGAGAGCCACGAGGAGGTTAAGAGAGGACAGTGCATCTGGTACCCTGGGCCACAAGTTCCTTCAAATACATGAATTAGGATTTGGGGGTAGAAAAGGGAGGTCAGGCTAACTAACCAGAATGGGGAGAGCATGGGTTGTTTTCAAAGCCAGTTCAGAATTGGGCTTCCTAGATAAGAAAGGTAATTGGAAATAAATTGTGAGGTGAAAATAGCCTGTAAAGAACCATGGAGACATTTTGGTACGTCTCCAAGAATTCAGACAACATAACTGTAAATGGTCCTTAGCTTTTAAAAACACCTCATTCCAGCAGCAAGTTGTGTTACCTATGCATGCGCTGCATGTGAGAACAAGACTACCATGTTTCAGCTAGCATTGTTTCAACTTATTTTAGAAAAGTCGTCTTTAAAAATGCTATCACAGAGTTCCTATTTTGTATATATTGAAAGAAAGCCAAGAACACACACACAACTGCACAGCTGTCTTGCAAGTTAATCAAATACACTTGAATATAGCTCTTATCTTAAATTACGTGGGTTTCCTCCCCCAAAAAAAGGAAATCAATGCCAATTTTATTCCATATTTATAGAGATCCTTCTAAAGAGAATCAATTGGCTTCTAAATCTTAGATAACCAGCACTGACTTTGTCAGTAACCTTCACCTTCATAACAGTCTTCACAGCTGCTCAGTTCATTTCTTCATAATGTTGACCAACAGGTTTATGTTGTTATTTATTCTAAAGAAAGCAAGAACGATAAAAAATTCATTTGATATGACACTACAGCAGTAATCATCCTAATTGGCCTTTGTTTCTGTTTGTCATCTATAATTATTCTCTGCATAAATTATGGCATGTTTGACTACAGCATTTATGACCAGTGAGTTCCTTAACATGCCTTTATCAAAATCTTTACAGCAATACATTTACTCAGGAAGTTGAAAATCCAGCCTGAACATAACACAAAGGTATATTTTCTGAAAGCCTTCTAGAATCAATGAAAAGAATTTTTACAATTTATTCCTAAGCATCGTACCCTGGCCAATTATGATCTTTACAAAATTCTATTCACAAGGGAATTCACAGTATCTCAAAACCATTAACCATTCCATGCCAAATAAACCAGTTCATGCCAAATTTGGTCAGACATTCAGCCTCTTTCACCCCAAAATAAGGGGGGGGGGGAATCATAACGTGAGAATAAAACAAAATTTTTGCCAAGAAAGGTTTAAAGTTGTCTTGCTTTTCTCAAAACATGTGTTCTACTATTGATATTTACTTCTCAGCCAAACTAAAACCATAGCATTATTTCCATCGCTATATGGGAAAACACTTCTCTAAATAGAGGTGAGGTTATTGATGGTGGTGGCAGTGTTTCCTGTGGACATACCAGCCCTGGGAGAGAGACATCCCACCCAACTGCCTTTCCCAAGTAATTGAGATGTGTCAAAACCAACATGACCTTTTCAGTGTATTGTCTACTCTGCTCCATCAGAAGTCTGACATGGGGTTTTATTCTATTTGTAAGCCTTAAGATATTTCTGCCATCTCTGAATGTTACGCTTCCAAAAGTTGCTTGCAATTTTATACAAATCTCTCACACAGTTTCTACTTCAGAGGTATAGTCTCAGTTCTCTACATACTTACCCCAAATAAAAGTGCTTGCTTTGTCTGTGTATTTGTAGAATGCTTTAAGACATTTGAGAGCAATTACTTACTTTATGCCTAAAACAATATATATACACCCAACCATTCTGCATCGTGTCTAAGGAGTCATTCCTTTCCTAATTCCCCATTAATAGCAAACTAGTTTCAGGTTTCCACCAGGGAGAAAACAGAGGCTTTGCATNGTCTGTGTATTTGTAGAATGCTTTAAGACATTTGAGAGCAATTACTTACTTTATGCCTAAAACAATATATATACACCCAACCATTCTGCATCGTGTCTAAGGAGTCATTCCTTTCCTAATTCCCCATTAATAGCAAACTAGTTTCAGGTTTCCACCAAGGAGAAAACAGAGGCTTTGCATTTGGATGTTGTGATTTAACATTGAAATAGGAAGCCTAACATACACATTGCCTGTAAATACATAATTTTAGATATGATCAGAGGATTTGAAAATCAGTCTGAACTTGAGGACAGGTTGGGTTTTTGTTTTTACACCTGCATCAGCACATTGTTGATTTTGCAACAGAACTGCTCCAAAAGCAGGGGTAAGGGACAGAGGAATCATGCCCCATTGGCATGATTTTTCTACAAACAAAGCTCTTTAATACCCATTCTCTCAATTTCCCTACATGCTGCAGATTCCACCCAGTAAACCCTACATTTTCAGAGCCTATTCTACATTTTCTTAATTCTAATTAAACAAATCTTAATCTTGACTTTAATGGCTGCAATTATGATACTTCATTATGTTAAATGTTAGTTGCAACATAAGAATAAATTGTATAAACAGTTTAGCTGCAATTGCATGGAGTCTAACTGTACATTACTCATTAACAAGATGTGGGTAGCAGCAATTATAACATTTCCTCCTAATGTCCCTATTTATTGAGTCTCAGCAGCAAGCCCCCTTTTCACAACACACACTGATTGACGATAGCAGCTTTTGTACTTGTGAAGAACAGGCACAGTAACCTGCTGTGTGCCTGTAACTCAGATCGATGGAAGTACACATTAGCTCTTAGCCTCACAGGCCGGAGTTCCTGAAGGTCAAAATAGCCATCAGCATCACTGTAGGGTACAGAAATCATTTCACAAATCGTGAACAAAAACAACACAACTTGCTTTGCAGTTTGATTATTGTTTATAGATACAGCAAGCCAAGAATTAAAGCATAGCCTTGAGGCAGCGTAATTATTTACAGCTGAAGACTCATATCATTATTAGCGTGCTCCTAATTGCTTGAAGTTATATCAATGTTAGCTGATTTAACACATTTTTGATAAGAGGCATGGAAATTGTTTTCTCTGCATATGGAATATTGGATTGTTTCTTTATGTTTTGAGGTCTTCCCTCCTCTCCTTTCTTTCAAACTGTCCCTTGTTTGCCATTGAAAATAGCCCCGCACCCATAAATTCTCCTGTATTCTGGATGTCTATAACTATCACTGCAGTGCTTTTTTGTGTTTCTGTGGAACCATGTATTTTAATTTAGCTGGACTAAAACCATGCCAGATTTTGGCTGTCACTAGCAATGGACTTGATAATTTCATGTCAATATCAACTAACTAGAGAATAAATAACTTCGCTTCCAGTGGCACATCGCAATCTTTGCTTTCTCACTACACACTTGAGCCCCAGCTGAAGGAAAGCAGTGCTAGTCTCCTCACAAAAGGCAATAGGGAAAATCTCATGGACTGAAGTGGCATCTGCACCAGGCCTCACGTACACCTTTTTGAAGGCAGACAAGGGTTACCTACTGTAACATCACTATATCCAGTTCCCTTGATCAACAGAAAAGTCAAATTAGGTTTGCTGTTAATAAACCAGAGCAAGACATTATTTGGGAACTTTTCATTTCACCCTGTCTGATTTTTCACTCAATTTGTTCCTCTCATTCAAACCAGGAGAGCAATCAAGCACTGACACAGGCAAAGCCTTGAGCCACTGCTGGCTGAGCACGGGGAGAAGTGAGTTAATGCTGGTGAGGACAGGAAGCAGAGACTCTTGGGGAGGCAGACTGGAGACACTGCTGACGGAAGTCACAGTGGATGGGAAAGCTCCTCTCACCAGCATCAAGTGAAGGTTGCATCAGCAACTGCAGATGTGACATTTCTGAAGTTGGGTGTGCTTGGCTTTGCAACCTTAATGTTATTTCAACATCGTACATAAGCAGTATAGATTTTTAAAGTAAATCAAATAAAATTTTATTTTCCCTCTATAACTTCCTTCTCATCCTCTAATTAGAGCACTTTAGTTTTAACCTCCAAGTCGGGTATTTCTACTTTTTGAGTCACACTGGCTAGCAGCAAAAAGGGGCTGCTGTTCTACATTGGGAGACAGGGAAAAGCGGTGGGTATTGACCATGGACCTGTAGTGGTCATCTCAGCCTGCACAGTAATGTGGAGACCTTGCCTGAAAGGCCACCTTCCCCAACCAGGTAAGCCCAACAAGGGACTAATAAATTCACTTTTCTTAGCAAAGTCAAAGCTGACAAGGACAGGACTGGCATCAGGGGTGAACAGAAGAGTGTGAAATAGGGTCACTTTATTTCTACCTGCATCACATACAGACCTTAGCTCACAGAAGCAATCCCGTGGCATGACTGGCAGGGACACTAAGGTTCTCAAGCATTTCTCCACTTCGTACCTAAGCAGAGGCTTAACTTTTTGTGCAGAATTCAAAATAGTTAAAATAGTTAATCACATCCTTTGCTAAGTTTTGGCTCAGCTACTTAAAGATCCATTTAATTGGGTTAAGTATTTTATAGAAGCGCAACAAAGTGCAGGTCAAATAATTACAGACTGGGCCATTTTGAAGTAATGGTCCAACTGCTGGAAGTCACAGCATCTGGCTACTGAGAGGGGTGATGCTAGCTGAATTATATATTACAGTTTCCAGCAAGGAAAATCTCCCATTTTTGTCTGTGAATGGCGGAAATAAAAGACTGCAATAGCATGTGAAACTGTCATAACAGCTTTTCACAGTTGAGGCACATTAAATTACCAGCAATCAATATCCTGCAAAAAACTTAAAAGAAATAGATTTATTAGGAAGGAATAAAGAAGCATGCTGCGTTTTAACTTGGAGCTTTAGTTTGCCCAGCACTAAAGAACTCTTAACAGCTGCATAGATTGAAGCTGAAAGAAACAGGTAAAAAGCCCAAACCTACTACACAGGGGACTTTGCCTGGGAAGAAAAGGACACAGCTTTTAGGAATTAAATTTTGTACACAAGGCGTAGCATTCAGAGAAACAAAAACTGAAGGAAAAGCTTATGCAGGCTAAGTAAGAGCATGTCTTGAGGCTACAAGAGACCAACTCTTTGCTATTCACCTCCCATACGATTAAAAACTAAATGACTGCCTGTTGTTCCTCACTAGGTGCTTGGTACTCCTGGCAGTTTATAGATGAATCTTCTGCAACCAGGCCTGATTTCCTGAGCTGACAAATCATGGATCCTGTGATGACATGTGAGTTTTCTGCTGCGTGACTCGTGTGCCTCGTACTTCTTAACAGTTTTTGTTTTCTGAGTCTAGCTAGAGTCGCATGGCACTAACAGTCAAAGAGAGCTAACACAGTAAATGGAAACTGCTGTCAGTATGAACCAGATTAGTCAATCCCTATAGCGCAAGTGAATTTCAGATAGCAGCTCAAGCATGACCACTATGATCACAGCCTAGTGTTTATGTATACACAGGAACAATGAAGTGGCCTGGCAATTACTGGAAATACATTCCTCAAGCTTCCAGGCTATGCCAAGCTTAAAATTGTGGTCAGCTCTCATGTGGGAGACACTAGATCAACTTGGATTGCGTTGCAGCAGTTGTAATTGAATTGTATATTTTGCCTTTCTATAAAACTTTCAGTGCTAAGTGCACGGCAGCTTAAATGACCGTGACATAAAGCGCTTTTTGTGCCTTCAAATCCCACAGGTATACAGCCCCAACGCCTCTTCCTATCTCACGCACGCCCCGCCGGCACAGCAAAACACCACGCACCAACCTGCTTCTCTGCAAAGCTTTGAGGGAGCCAGACCCAGGCCTGCAGCAGTCAGTGGTGGAGCCCTTGGAAGCTGCTGTGACTACTGATGGAAAAACACAGGTTTGCAGCAGAGTCTGGCCCTGCCCCAGTAAACGGGGGCTCTGCCATTTCCTTCAGCTGGGCAAGGGTCATACCTTGGAAGTTTGCACAAGCAGCTGAGAGTTTGGTGCTTAAAACACCTACCTACCACAGTGAAGTTTGCAAAATAAGGCAGGAAATGCCAGCTTTCTTCCTTTTTTTTTTTTTTTAAAGTTTCCCTTACTTAAACTAGCCTGACTGCTCTTTCATTAATTTTTTTTATTGGAAGTTCTGGCCATTACAGCTCCCTTTCTCTTCATGGTAGTATTTTAAATAATTCAGTCAAATTTTGAATATATAAGGTATGTATGTATTTTTATATATTATTTATATACATATATAAAATCATTTCCTTGTCTCATGTGCTGCACTGACCCATGGTCATTTGGGCTGCTGGTAGAACTCGGCCACCCGTGTGTCATGCCCTCAGTGCCTGGCTGCAGCCCCAAAACACCACACGCTGCTCCCCACACCACCTACCAACCCCTGTAGCCTTCCTCAAGATGATCCGTTACAGTCTGGCAGACAATGATCTTATGTCCACCTTCGTAACATTTTTAAATTATCAACTTCTGCTGAAAATACCAACTTTTCACTTAGCCAGAGTTTCCTTAGTTTTCCTCCTTATTTGATGTGTCAACAAATTTCTGCAGGAAGTATTTTGGCAAAGTTTTGGTTCAAAACCAAGTTTTCTGCATAAAGTAGTTTTGATCTGCTGTTTTTTCATGCAGCACCAGTTTAGTCAGTTAAAACACATATCTCTGCAGCTTCCCCACCTGCTATACCAAAGGAAGCAAAAACTAAAACCAAACACTTCCTCACCCCTCTCTGACAGAGCCAAGACAAAAATGCATGCACCAATCTTCTGGGGATGCTTGCAGTCCAAGAATGACAGATTAAATGACTTTTAAAATAGAATTACACAACTCTGGACTTATGTTTGATATAGGTGAAAAGAACTCCTACCTCTTCCATTCTTGTTTCCCAAAATTTCTAAGCTGTAGTGTATTGTTACGCTTGGCAGTTTACCCGGTGTCACCTATCAAAGTGGTCTACCTTCTTTTTCTTATTNTTAAAATAGAATTACACAACTCTGGACTTATGTTTGATATAGGTGAAAAGAACTCCTACCTCTTCCATTCTTGTTTCCCAAAATTTCTAAGCTGTAGTGTATCTGTTACGCTTGGCAGTTTACCCAGTGTCACCTATCAAAGCGGTCTACCTTCTTTTTCTTATTTAGAATTCAGTTTTGCCTACCAGTATTCAGGCAGCATGATGAAACAACAATAGCTAGGCTGGAAAAACCAAAGGGGAAGCCATAATTTAAGCAAAATTCTGCAGCGATTTAAATAATCTACTGTATAAAACTAGTGTTCCACCTAATACTTGGCTAGGCTTTCCAAATAATAAATTTCATGTTGGAGAGGAAGGGAACAATATGCAAATTAGTCAACCAACAGTATTTTATTTGCTCAAGAGAACAGTGCAACATGAACCCAGGCATTTTATGACATTCCAGTACACTTCAGCTGGAATCAAGCTTTCGGTTAAAGAGTTTTCTCCTCTGAAAAGACTTCAATATTTGTTATGACAAAGCTATGCAGATTCAGGTAATATATCAAAGTTGAGGTGACTTTTACTAAGTGAAGGGAAATGAGAGTTTAGAGCTTGACTTTTCTTGTATTCTATCATTTGGCCCCCAGATCAGAATAAAACATTTCCACTGAAGGTGCTTCCTCTGGCCACTTTTTCTTGCAGAATTTTGTTCTAAGGCATTTCCTGTCAGTGCTTCCCATCATTCTCCAAAGTTTGGATTTTTTAAAAAATATATATAAATTTTACTGTCCATAGCAATAAATATCACTTCTACCAATATGTCACAGGGACGCTTTTCCATCTCACGTGGTTGTGATGAGCTTTCAAATTTTGTCTCCCAGCATCCATCCCTTCCTGACTAAAGAGCAATCTAAATCTGCAATAGCCATTAACTATTACTTTAACCAGATCTGAGGCTCCAAAGTACCCTACTGCAGCCTCTTGGCTCGCTGTTGCTTGAAGAACCGCAAACACCAAATCAATAGCATCAAATAANCTTCCTGACTAAAGAGCAATCTAAATCTGCAATAGCCATTAACTATTACTTTAACCAGATCTGAGGCTCCAAAGTACCCTACTGCAGCCTCTTGGCTCGCTGTTGCTTGAAGAACCGCAAACACCAAATCAATAACATCAAATAAAAATGATATTTTCCAAAAGGTCGAGGTGTAATTGTCAAAATCCTTTCTATGGCACTCAACATTAATCTCACAACTATAAGAACAATGCTGAAGTTATAGAAAGCAACCCAGAGATGGAACTGTATTTAATACTGTAACACATCTGACAGGACTCAGATGCATTTCCCAGCCCTTTGTTCTAGGAAGACGCCCAGCTGCAGCTGGGACCCGCAGCAGGATGGGACTCCAGTCAGTGAAAATACAGGTGAACACCTGAGGTGAAAACCCACACGGACAGATCAGAAACCTGGGCAAAGCATGACACATTGGGGGGGCAGCGCGCACATGATTTCTATGAAATTGTTACCGCTAAACTATAACAAAAACATTGCAATGTAGACATTACCATAGTTAAAGAGAAAACTTAGGCTTATATGATTAAGGCAAGCAAAAGCCAGAGGAAATATACCATACACAGTTTAAACTCTCTTGCATGTATACAGTAATGCTTTATTATCTCTATAAAATATAGACCACTTACATTATTCAGCCAATAATCTGTTATTAAAGATCAAAAAGGGTTCCAACAGCTCAAGATATGCACAGGCACAGCATCCTTTATGTTGCTGTGCCCAAAAAGCTGTTTCTCATCCATATTACAGCAGAAAAACAGTGCATGTTTGCTAGAAATATACCATAACCAGCTCAAAGTTACTAGCTATAAAGCTAGCTCTTCTTTATCCTGTCTAAAGTAAAATTAACTTTTATACCTATAACACACCTTAACTTCAGTTGCACTCTGAGTTCTGGTAGAGAAGTCAGCTAGTCAAAAGTATGTGCCCCTCCAGTGACACCTATGGCTTAAGACAGCTGGTTTGGAACAGAATCAAAAATTCTCCTTTTTTCTTCTGGGTCAAATTTTTAACATCTCCCATACTTTCATGCTAGCTTCACTTTGAAAAAAGTATACAACAATGTTATTTTTATCACAGGACACAACTTTCTCATTTCCAGAATACAATTTTCAGGAAGACACCTAGGTAGAATCAAGCCTGCCCACTTGCACTGCCCAGCCTGCCACAGCAGCTGCTCCACTTAACAGCTGAAAACTGCATTTCAGTCACCAGTCCTTGCAACTTTTCAGAGCTCTTTCATCAGCTACTACAGCCCTCAAACTGGTTCCCAGGAAATCTACACAATGGCTGAGAAATGAAAAGAGAAAACTCCAAACGACCATGTAAAACACGCCTGAGGTCACAGCTTGTCATTAGGAACAGGAATACGTCTCAAAATGGGTTCAGTCTGTCTCCATCAGCTCAAGGACCATAGGTAACCTCTCCCCCCCAGAGCTTATTCCAAGCAGGTTCTTGAGTAGAAAGTAGGTAGAGACAAGTGTCAGCATCACTTAAGCAACACCCAAACATGTGCTTGTTCACACTGCAGACATCTCACTGCTGCAGTGCTGTGCATGTCCCCGACGCTTCAAGGCAGCCCTCAGAAGCCAGCACTTTGTGTGGTGTGGTGGAAGTAGTATTGCTCTCGTTACCACTCACAGAACTCATATCCAACCATTAAATTAATATAGCTTTCATCTGTGTTTCAAGGAGACGAGGCTAATGCGATCATGCTGAGTGCGTGCACGCATATGTCCATCCATATCTCCCAGCAACTTTTGAGCATCTGCCTGACTTTGATCACAGCCAGCAGAAGGTCAGAGACCTTGACAACACCAAGTTCCTGCAAGTCACCAGGAAAACGGCACCTGGTCTGATGGAAGGGAGACCTAATTATGGTCCCCAAGCAGAAAAAACATGCAATCCCAGCTCACCCTTGGGCTCCAAAGGATCCAGCGTGAGTTACAAGACTAAAAGAAGCCAGGCTCTGCCAGCCCTGCAGCTTGTTGAAGTGTCGAAGCACAGCAGCTACTCATGGCCTTCCACAAAGTACCCTACTCCCCCAGGTCCCACAGCTCTGTCTTCAGAAAAGGCCTTAAATAGCCCTTGTTCAATGCAGTTGCCTTTCACAGCTTCATAGAAGAGCAATTATTCCAGACAGAAGGCAACACCACCTTTCCCTCCTGTATCATCTCTGCAAGGTAGGACTTCTCTGCTGGCCTCAACATGCAAGCCAAAGCATTGAGGGTTCACATCAGCCCTCTCACAGAGCACAAGGAAACCCTGACCTCACAAAAGTTAACAGGAGCTTCCATTCCAGAAGAAAACAGAAGCGTAAAAGGCACATGTGTTGGGGAGAAGCCAATACAAAAAATGAGGGGAAAAAAATTGTAACAGGATACTTCCTTGCAGGCATCAAAGAAAGGAAAAGGAATACCTTTCCTTGAAATCAGCTGCAAAGATAACTTAAAAACATAACACTGCAGCTCCTCTGGATTCCAAGTTCTAAATTCACACTGTGAGTAGATTTAAATTAGGCTTTTTATCCTCTTCCCTGACCAGATGCATGGTGAGCCGGGAGGTCATCCTACACCCTGTGACCCCACAAATACTGCCAAGTCTCTTCAAGTCCTCTTCCTGGTCTTAGAGTTGCATCCTGCTTCTGTATGAATCAAGAACATTACAACCAGCAGAAAACCAACAGGTGTGGAAGCGTCTTCCTTCAAATATTTTCTCATTATTCAGCTTCAGAAGACCTATGCATTGCATCAGAACTAACTTTACTGAATTAAATACCACTCTAGAAATGCTTTGTTTATAAACACAAACCTACGCGCATGCATATGCATGTGTGTACATACAGACACTACACAGCGTCTCAACACAATAAAAATGGCCAGATGCTTCACCTTTGTATGCCATGCATAGTGGCACTCTCACACTTGCCAGAAGAGTACGCCTTTTGATCTATAAGTTACAAAAGTAAACTTAAGCTATTTTAATAAAATGCAATGAATGCTGCTTCTGGCAAGTAGACTACGAAAGCTAGTATTTAAACAGCAGTAGCAATAAAAGGTATTAGTTCTACGCCATGGAAAAGATTCCTATTAAGATAAAAAGCTATTTTTTCCTTTTTTTTTTAGGAAACTGTGGTTTAAGGCAACCACTCACACCTGTAGTGGCTATGTTCTGTTTGGTGGTCTGCATAGCCACTGCTTGGGTGCATGAGTCTAAGTCCTAGCACAAATCAGATTTTAATCCCTCCAGGCTGCCTTTTTTTGTTGTTGTTTTAATGTAATTTCTGTTTCCTTCAGGCATTGAATAAAGTTTTCATGACTGATTTAAAAGTTAGTTTTAAAATCATTTTACCTTCACTTTTTTTAATACATAAAATATTTTAATTATTTAATTTGTTCAACAAAATACTGTAAGTTCTTCAAAAAAAAATTTTTGCTCCATATCTTTACAAGTCCTCATAAAACTGTTTCAAAGAAAATTGCACAGAAGGATGTTTAACTCTCAGTAAAATCCATCCATACCTTTGGCTCTTGACAAGCCAGGGCACCCTAAAGAAGAGTTCCCACTGAGTTCCCAAATGCAGATGCCAGCCACACTCCCTGCTGGTGTACTGGTATTTCCATGCGCAGCTGGTGCATCTTTCTACGTAATTGTAGCACCTCAAGGCCTAATCCAAGGGATTTCAAACCAATAGTTTTCATTCCATTAATTCTGAAAGAGCTGTTCATATCTTTAGCGCAAGGCGTGTATCTCGGATACCACACGTATATCAAAGAACATCACTTTTGAAATTGCCTTCATAATGTATACTGGATAGAGTAGCAAGACTTTGTGAATAACGGTTCGAAATGCTTCGCAAAGGCCCAGGCTTGAATTTTAATTATTTGGTATTATTTTTATAATTACACATTCTTTAAAAGGCACTCATCAGCAATCTCTTTGGGTTGCCTCTACACAAATTGCACAGGAAATTATTAATACTCCTGAAATACCATGCAGTAACTAACAAGTGAAAGGTCCTTTCCAAGCACAGTTGTGATGACAGGGCAGCACTGATGCGGACTCTGCGTGAGAGTAAAAGGGATAAAGATCCATTCCTTGCACTGCACCCAGCAACAGCGTACACAACACACAGGTCTCAATCTACCTGGCACAATGCTTTCCTCAACACGCCTCATGTGCGGCTATGCAACATTTGGCATAGGCTTGTGTGTTGTCCAGACCCTGCCCTGTTGTTCCTTGTTTGATTTCACTTGCTTGATTATCAGGTTACCGTGATTACTTATTCAGATTAAGTGGTATGTTACCATTAAAAACAAGAGAGCAATCATAAAAAAGTTAACTTTGGAGCTGGTCGAATGAGAGAATGAACGAAAGGAAGTGATCCATCCTGCTTACAGAAGAAACACAAAAGTGAATGGAAAAAAATTTCATCACAAATGTTTCAATGGGCATTTTAATTCAGACATCTATTCAATATTATAGCAGCAAAAGCCATGCTTCTTTGGATTTTTTCTTTGCTTTTATTTGTAAGTTGCTAAGTAAGAAGCACCTATATTATTCATCAACATCATGCGCCATAAATTGAAGAAAACAAAACCTTCACTTTTCTTCTGCTCTAGTGAAACAACAGCATACAACTTGTAGCCAACATGCCTGACCTCCCATGTAAAATTGAATTGACTGAAGGCAGACTGAAATTCCCTTGTCACACTATTATCTCTCTCTGTCTAGGTTTACGTGAAGCCCTGTAATTAAAAATAGCTTTTAAATTCCAGTGAAAAGCAAGAGGTTTTAGATTGTCTGGTAGAATTGAAATAACAAACAAAAAAAGAAAGTAATTCTTGGAAGCTGCAAGAATTCAAGTGTTTTTTTTTTTTAAAGTGGTAAGTTTTGCCAAGACAAACCTGGCTGGCTGCTGCTGCTAACATCGGAAGGCTTCCAGTGATACAGGCTACAGAGCAAACGAGGCAGATGAAGACAAACATGACAGCTTGGAGAGATACCAGAGTACTTTTACTTCACAGAACAGTCCCTTTTAAGAAATTCAAAGTTATATCTTTTAACTTCGCTGACTGTTGTGAGAAAGCACGTAGAAGGGGAAAGCTGCCCAGGCTGCTGTATTTGGGAGAGCAGTGGGCACACCTGCCCTACCTACACCACAACTGGACCCACATGCCTGGAACAGACAAGGCATTCCTCACTTCATTCATAGCTGAGAATAAAAGCCCATCACACAGCAAACGGCTCCCTGTCCCCCCCCCCCTCTCCCAAAGCCTAATTCGCACCAAGAACTGGTGAACAGCAAGGGTGATTTTGTCTTCTGGATTCTATTTTATTGTCCTATTCCTCTGTATCCAAGAAGAGCCAGAGCAGCTATGCCAACATATGACTTCTATTACATTCAGGGGGTTGTGCCACAGCTACGTTAACCATGGCGGGGTAAGATAAAACAGCATATTCCTTTCTGGTGAATATTTCCAGCTTAACATTAACAAAAGCTCTGTCCGAAAATAAGAGATGTATCCTTGCAACTACTGGGACTACTGGATTTTATCCTCCGTTTTCACTGGTGGTTTTGAATTAAATCAAATTGGAGGGCTGAGAATGAACACTCTCCCAAAGTAGCACAGTTCAGTCTCTTTGCAGGGAAATCGTGGGTCTCCAATTTCTGCTGCGGGTGCCAGGCTGAAGTGTCCCAGCACAATTTCGTCAAAACCTCTTCAATTCAAGACAAAAGTAAAGCCGTGAATACTCCTTATTGCATTAGTCTCTGCTGAATAGCTTCGTATTGCCCTATTCCCTATGACAATGGAGTTAAGGGAATGAAACATGTTGTTTGGAAACAGTAAAAAGCTGTCAGCAGTAACCACTGTCAATACTCATGCTGGGCTAAGCTTGGTGCTCCTGCTTGTCATTTATTTATTTGCTTATAAAAAACATCTTTGATATAAAGCGCTTCTGTATGCAAACAACAATGCCTAACTAATAAGCCAGTGATTAATTTTGTTCTTGTCCTAGGTTTGTTTTCTTCTAAATAATCTACATCAATACATTAGAGAAAACATTCATTTGCCTAGACTTTCTGTGGTGTGAAACAAACCCAGAAGCATTTTGCAAAGGCAGCTAGTTGTCACAGAAGAACTGGGCAGGTGAGCAAAAAAGACAGACATGAAAACATATTTAGAGAGCTACACACAAGCTGTGGAGAGGCACAAGAGACACTACATCATAAAAAACCCACAAAGAAGTTGCTCAGCACTTTTAAAGATGCTGCCAATCTAAGAAATGGTCTTGCAGACTTGACTCATGGTTACGACAGATGGCAAGAAATAGCCAGATGGGGAAAAGTAAAAAGAAAACCCAGTAATAATTTTAGAGATAAGAATAAATAAAAACATTTAATAGAGGTCTTCACCGGTCACTTTGTGCAGACAGTGGTATATCAGTTTAATACATTATTAACTGTATGTTTTTCAACAGCCAGCTAAAGGCCTAACTTACACGGAGAAATCTGATACTTCTCACAGAGACTTTTGGTTTTATTTCTGTGCCTGTGTAAGCAGAACAGTGCTGGTAGCAAGTTTTCCCACGTTGTTTTTGGTGCCATCAACTGCCTCGTTCCAAAATGGTAAAGGGGATGCTCCTTCCCAAGAGCACGGAGGAAAGCCATTCACAGAGTACAAGAGAGCTGTTAATGCTGTAAGACTAGTCAGATTGCTCCAGATCTCAGAATATTCTGCATGTTTCTCATCGTAACTGTTTTATAGACAAAGGGGAGGAGAACTCACTTTGCAAAATTGAAGAATTTTTATGAGGAGGGAATTTAAACTACAGCAAAGCTTGAGAAAGAGGACAACATCACGTTCTATCTCCCTTCAGGGCAGTAGCAGCAGAGGACCCACTCCCGCTTTCTTTGCATGCTCTCAGTTATTGCCAACTCCAGTGGCAGCTTGGGTCATGCAAAGAATACAGAAATAGAAAGAAAATGGTCGTGTTCCCCATGCTGGGTAGCGGTAGATAAACAGCACTAGCATGAGTTTGGAGTGATAGCATCACTTGCAAGAGGTACAACGCCAATGTGTTAGCAGGGCATTTTAAAAAAGTTACTATAAAACATTTATATTTTATTATATTTGTGTGTATTCTATTGTACAATAGAAAAAATATTGTGTATTTCATTTCTTGCCACATAGTATTGGAAAAATATTTTTTAAATGCTTTGAAGAACACTCCAAAATGTTACTGGTATTGTTTTCATAACTCTAACTTAGCAGGCTACAGAGAAGAAAACATTAATGAATAAGTTAAAGAAACATCTACATAAAATGCCTTACAAGTAATTTTTCTGAAAATCATAGCTAATGTCAGCCAGTCCACCCAGATATTTGTATGGCCACCTAGGCCACACTATAGAAAAAACCTTCCTGTTTAAGCAAATAGATCCATGAAAGCAAAACGCCTTAAGTCTTTCTGGCCTTTAAGAAAAATATCATGGTTAGTGATGAGCAAACTTATTTATTCTGTTTTACGCTGTGCATGAGAGGTAGTGTATGAGATGCTGGCAAGAAAGACCCAAATTCAAAGCCAAGACCTTTGCTTCTGGTTCTAGAGAAGGCATGGGGATCTCTTACCCTTTGAGAAAGATGGTTTAATAGCCCAGCACCATCTCCCACCCTAAGAGTCTCTCTTCAGTGCTTCACAGTTTCTGATTCCACTGAAGCATAAACCAGCGCTAGTAGGAAGTCATTGCCAAGGTTACCTCTGGTAAGTAAATCCAGCCTTTATGTGGTTTTTAACAGACAATTTGAGATGGAGACAGACAACATCAAGGGAGAGCCAAATAGTTGACTTCCAGGGTGATGTAATCCTGGAAGGTCATTGCAAAGTAAATGTGTAACTGCCACAGTCTTTATTGTTGGGAATTGGTTTTTTCCCCCCCCTCTAGAACACAGGAAACAGGACTGGAAGTCTTCAAGCACACAGAGACCAAAGCAAAGACTGATACTTCCAGGTATACTGATACCCAAAACACACAGAGGAGAGCTAAGAATCTTCCCTTACAAGTAACATGACATTTCCAGCTCTTACTCTTTACTGATACAGGGGTTACACCTACTATCACAGGTCTGATTCATCGCTGTAACGACCATGTAATTTAGACAGGGGAATTCCAGATACAGAATAAAGGACCTGCCATCTCTTTGTTGCAGTTTGGTTTTTTTAAGATCCTCTTGTAATAGCCCTAGAAATTGATTGATAAGCAGAATTCAAGTGAATGGGTCCAATGCAGATTACAAACGCAAATTATTACTGGGCTAAGTACACTACAAGCGTATGTACCCCTTGGTATGACTCATATTTTCAACTTGTCCGCAACTTTGAGCAAATATGGTTTTGGAAGCTGAAGGGGCAAAGCTTCTCAGGAAACTCTCAAGGAAGCAGGACACCTCATTAAACTTAAATACAAGAGGCACGCCTGGTAGTTACACTCATTTTTTAACCCAAGAGAAGGGTCCTTTAGCTACCTAGAAACAGCATCCTGCAAAAACACAAGGTCAGTTTTCCAAGAAGCTGCAGCTTCAAGTTTGTGGTGCTGTTGGCAAGTGCAGCAGAAAAAGCACGAGAAGGGTCTCGACTCAGGCCACCAGTGGCCATCCTGGTTTCCGAGAGCAAGTGGATGTGCAAAGAGCCCACCCCTGGCACTCAGTGCACACGTAACCAGAAGTAGCCCTTGGGGCTGGGCTGCGTGGGGACTACCTGCAGCCACATTTGCCCTCATCCTGCTTCCCAGCACAGGGCAGCAGTCAAAAAAAAAAAAAGGTAATGGAAAGTCATTCACCCTGCAAGGGCTCTAGTCCAAGCACTCTGAGATGCCCCAACTTATCCACAGTTGAGAGTGAAGAGCTGCACTATAGAAATAGAAACAAAGTGAGGTTTTCAAGCCAGAATGGCAAGCCAGGTACCAACATCCACTCTTTCCACAGGTTTGTATCAAGAACCTTTCTGCTGTGATTTAGGTAAACAAACAAACCCAATATACGCCTTAGGAATTAAAGGAATTTATGTATTAGTTATTTGAATTTTTACCAGTTCCCCTGAAACCTTCAAGAATCTATAAAAAAATTTAAATCTTTCCTTGCCTTTCTTTTCCCCCCCCATTTTAGTTTATGATCTTTACAGTCTGTACTAAATAATCAATATTAGTTAAAATCTTCAATTCTCTCTAGAGGACAGTGCCCTCCAGGTTTTATTATAAAATAACATGATGTTCAACCAGTCTTGTATATCATATATATATATTAAAATAAACATCTGAGGGCAGCCATGATTGAACCTCAGCTCCATAGAGGCAAGAATTTTCTGCTGTCTTTTAGAAAGGAAAGAATATCTATTCCTTCCTAAAGTTTGTGTCTTGTGAATAACATCTCTTTCGTGCATCCTTCTTGGGATTACACTGCACTCTTTGCTAGCCCTCCATGCTTCCTTATCTCAGTTTGCATGAAATGCAATCATTCAAAATAGCAAACTTTAGTTAATAGCCATAAACAAGCGTTAATAGATTTTAATAATGCTTTATTAGAATTTATGCAAATTGGACTGCACTAAAAATCTGAATAAAATCCTAGCTTTACCAGTCATTTTTCCCCCTCTGTTGTTTCTCAGCACAGAACAGAAAGAGAAAGCTCTAATTAGTAATTTCTGATGGAATCTGCTGATGAAAATTCTCCTCTTGTTAATAGATATAGGTGTCAAAGATTATCTTTAAAACTGAGTTTCATGATTCATTAATTAGCACTGAGGGCTTTTCCCAGGGGGTGATTTAATACTAATACCAGCCAACAGATTTTTTACATTAGGATTATCTTGATAAAGTGCAGATGATGTCACAGAACAGTATTATGTTGATTCCAGTTTAGAGTATTCAGTTGACCCACATTTTAGTACATAAACAGCTAAACCACATAATTAGAGAGGAGAAACACTCATGTACGAGTAAAGATTTTTGAACAACTAATACAGAAATAATCCAAAATAAATGTATTCTAGTAAGTAAGTCAGAGTTAAAATTCTAATATAGAAGCTATTCAAGACTAATAACTGTTGCTTTATTCTTTGTTTCTTTTTGTTGTTTCTTTTCCTTCAGGACAAAATTTTACAATGTATGGAAGGTTTCTGTCTGCAGGATAACTTGTTGATGCCAGTGGGAGAGGCACGCAAATGAAAACCACAAATGACCTACATTTTTTTTTTTAATTCATGAAGGAATATTTACTATAACTAGATAATACAAAGGAGCACAATAATGGAACTATTTTTAGTTTTACCATTATTCATTAATACCAGTGGGCAAATATTTCTAAATAATTCTTCCTTTTATGCTCACCCACCTTCGTAGCTACTGTAATTTGCACAGCAAGGAGTGTATAAACGCACCATAGTCAAGGAATCCTGACACTGTAGAGTTCCTTTGGAAACATTACTTCACATTAGAGACAAAGCGGTCCTATTTATTCCCTCCTGAATCTATGAAGAAACACAAGAAAACCCTGCTGCCATAATGAGCCAAAGTGATATAGTATTACTTCAGGTCTTAGGAACAGCTAACCAAAATATTTTCTGTTGACAAGCTCCACTGAACAGCCCAGGAGCCAAGCATTGCACCACATATGCCAGAAAACGCTTCCTCTTGTACTGCACTGGGTTAGGAAGATCTGCCAACAGATTATTAATAGTCGCCCCATTTGAAGATAAGGAGATCAAACCACCAGAAATCTTACTGTGATTTACTCAAAAGGATTGAGAGCCTGTCAAAACTTCAACAGAAATAAGATTCTACCCACATATTTACTAAACCAGCTCAAATCCTTCCTCTTCCAGTCCTTCTTTCTCGCCATAAAGCAATTACTATGCATAAAACCAGTCTTCCCCTACAAACACATTACAAATCAACAGAACTTTAAAATTAGCCTACAAGATAAAGATCATTTGTAGCAGACATACAGTGCTGTGGCACACAGCAGTTGTAATTCAGAATCTAAGAGAGTGTTTAAAATACAAACAGAAAGCCAACCTACCACAAGCAAAACTGAAGAGCAAACTTGAAGCGTGACTTTAAATTAAAACAGTGAGCTCATTTTTGAGCGAACACCAGCTTTAATCATTTTAAAGGAGGTATGAAAACACAAAGGGGTATGAAATTTGCTACTGAAACTATGCAGATACCTAACATTTCTCTCTGCTTTTCAAAGTCTCCACCCACATACCTCACCTAAGATTTACAGGCTCTCTTTCTGAGCCACCTGAAGTAGTCCTGCCACTGCAGCCAGACCATCTCTAGGGTGAGGTGCACGGCCTGGAAGGAGAAATCCCTTTTATTGTTATAGCAAAGTGATAGGTTGTCACTGAAGTAAAGTCCCATAGAGTCAGGGACACTGGGGGTCTGGGACAAGCAGCGGCTGCTGTCTTGGAGCCAGTAAAGTTGTAACACTGACACGTGTGATTCAGTTGCTTTGAGGGTTCTTTAATTGCATGTAAGCTGACAACACATAAAGCTAAAAATAAAAAATATAGGTTTTTCAAATGGAAATGATGACTAGCCCTTAATGATAATTAATACCAGACATTCTCAAAGACCTTTTTTCACCTACAAATGAAACTAATTACTAGGATTTCTAGCTCATAGTTTGCTGTGTTGCAGAACAGCAGCAGCTGGGGCTGTCTTTTTTTATTTACTCTTGAAGGGCTTTCAATAAATCTGTTTCAAATTTTGTTAACCCTAGTCAACCTCCACCCACTCCCCTCCCACCCCCAGTACCCATTCATGAGTTACAGCTGAGTAGAGCGATTTATAATAGTGCAATGAAGTGCAAAACATGCTCTGGCAAAGGAGCAAATTCCTCCACCTTTCCTCAGATACCATCAGGTGTAACTGCAAATCCTGCCATACCCTTAGTGCTGAGAGAGGAGATAAGTGAGACGGTGACTTTTCCTCCACAAACTTGCCTGCTGGAATAGGACGCGATGGAATTACACCCTCCTCCCCCAGTACTAGCCCCATCATGCCCAGCTGTAATGCATAAAGGGAGGAGGTCAGCTAATCCCTGGGCTTCTTTGAAATCCTCTCGGATACAGGCAAACGGATAGAGAGAAAGCCTCTTACTCTTAGTTCAGAGGTTACATTTTGCAGCTAAGAAATGCTGAGTAGGAAGTGGTCCATAGGGTTCTCCAAATCTGAGTCTGCATAAAAAAATAGGAGCAGTGAGCTATGGTAGCCTAAAACTATCTAACATAAATGCATCTGGTTTATTGTCTAAATCCTTCCCCCCCCCCCCCCC
>VZSC01008948.1:427135-455837 GCA_013398225.1 Steatornis caripensis | reverse complement strand
CCAATATTATCATGCAGTAACTACCTGGACTGAAATAAAGTCATCACGCAGGACTACAAACACAACTCTGCAGGGTACATACTTTATTGCATGTCTGATATCCCACTTTCCTCAACTGGAAATAAGCTTTGAATTCGACTAGTTTTGAAGAACATTTTGTAAATGGGAACAACGAATGCAAAAAAAATTACAACTAACTGCTTTTAACCTCTGTCGCAGCAGTACTGAAATATACGGCTGTTTCCACAGTGGAAAGCACAGCTTGACTATTTTAGCCACACAAAGTCTGAAAGAAAATATTAGATTGTAAAGGAAATTGGTCGGCAGCCTTTCTAGTTGGGAATAAATAAGTCAGAGGCAGTGCTAGTACAGTTAGCGTTATGTTACACAAGAGCAAGCTGTGTTAAGATGTATGGGTTTACTATTGGAAATAATTTGTTTTTCTTTTTGTTTGCCTTTTTATACAGGAGCACAAGTCTGTTTTCTGTTAGGTCTCTGGGGCGTGGCGAAGCATAGTTTTGAAGGTAAGATATGAAAAGCAGTTTGAAAGTAAGCATCAGCAGCAATTTGGAAATTCTCCTGAAGAAGGATCCAGAGCACAGACAGGTTGCACCAGACCTAAAGATGTCAACCCTAGCTTTTATCAACATTAAAAAAATAATGCAGTTCACCTACTATTGGCAACGAGGAGGCAGAAACTGCTTCCATCAGCACATCTGAACTCAAATTGTCATGTTCACTTGAAATGAAGCTGAACACATTTTTCTTTTAACTGGGTGGTCAGTCATTTGTGTATTTTATTTATCATTAAATTGTTAAATAAAAGGGAATAGAAAAAACCTTGCTTTGGTTCTTGATGAGGCATTTCATCAACTCATAGCAAAACAGAAAGTTTTTCAGGAACGTTCAGTAAAAACTCAAAGTTCTCAGGTGACTGGAAAAAGGGGGAAAATCNTTGGTTCTTGATGAGGCATTTCATCAACTCATAGCAAAACAGACAAAGTTTTTCAGGAACGTTCAGTAAAAACTCAAAATTCTCAGCTGACTGGAAAAAGGGGGAAAATTTAAGTGACACAAAAAACCAGAACTTTTTTAATCTTGTAGAAGTTTTTTAAAATCCTTTTTGACGAGCTTTTCTAGAGGTAGTTGCTGTTCAAAAATTTGCTTTTCAGTCTTCAGCATCTCCCTTATAGTAATTTCAGTCAAAACCAAGGAAAACAGTACACAATCAGGACACCCTGGCAGGGCTGCCTGGGCCTCGCTATCATGAGTTTATACTTTATTTTCATAGTACCTGCTGTCACAGGATATTTGCGGTAGAGCTAAGCAACGGCCCTTTGAGGATGACAGAGCCCCAATGAAGACTCCAGCATTAGTGTACGCACCCATTCCTGCAGAGCAAGATTTAGCCCTTGTGTATTTAAAGTTGTCCTACAGCTTGATCAGCTCAGGAAAACACACCAAGAGGAAAAGTCATTGTAAAGCAGATCTTTCAACATATTCCTGAAATGCCACCCATGTTCTCACTATTAGGATGGGAGTTTTACAGCACCATCTTCTGCCAGAGCCCTTCATAAACTCAAGCTCTGACTGAACAAATGGTTCCAGAGTACCTAGGCTCTGCTTGGAGACAGAAACACTTGGGGCTCTACGCATGCTGGAGAGCCTGTGCCCACACACAGCAGTCTCCACGTCAGAGATCTGCACCTATCAGGAGTGGTACAGAGTTCATCTCTGCATCACCCAAATACGCAGCAGCATCTCAGTAAAATCCAGGTAGCACCTTTGCACTGAGATTAAGAGAGCAGGTTTTTTTCTCTGGGAAGCAACCTCATAAAAAAAAAGACTAGGCACAGGTCTGCTTGGCGGTTCAGGCATTAGAGCTTTTTCTTCACCTCTGCAGAGTCAGCACAAGGAAGAGGGGACAAGCTGGAGCGCAACCCAGTTGTGCACTGCCAACACAAGCTCTTCCTGACTCGCAGCCCCTTGCCCCTCATGCAAGCACACTTAAGGACAGGGCAAGAGCAGCACCACCACGAAAAAGCGAGGCCTTATGAAAAGTAAAGCTATGAAAGACGATGTGAAACTTGCCTGACACTTGGAAGCACAGCTGCTTTTCCATAGTAGGAAACAACAGCTCGGCTTCTCTGCCCTCTCACAAGCGGCACAAAGCAGTTTCACTATGAACGTGAGTGATGTTCCTCATTTTTTTCACTGGCTTAGATAAGAGATGCTCAGATTGAAGGTGTCTCTATTAAAACACACAAGCTGCAAGTGAGGCACACTCAGTAACCAGAAGTGTTTATCACTCCTACCTTAAGGTTTATGAAAGTCTAGGTGCAAAATGCCTAGAAGATATCAGTCATTCAGCATGAATGGCCAGTCAGAAATAAGCTTTTTTTTTTTACTCTTTTGCATGTGAGCAAAGCACTGGTGTACTGACACATGACCAACATGTACACCCCTTTAAGGCAAACTATAAAATGCTCTGTGATCCATAATAAGCTCTGAGGCTCTTGCCCCTTCTCCCTCCCTGCAACACACACCTACAGCAAACTAAAGCAGTAGGACCTCCATAGACAAAGCAAAGTTTTTCAGCTCTGTGAGAGAGAAAAAGTAGCTTGCCATCACACTCAAAGAGCCAGTTGCAACCACAAACCTGAATCATTTCCCCACTTGTTTATGAAGCAACATTTAACTGTGGTGAGATGCAGAATTCCTTATGAAAAGTAATTTTAATATCACACCTGGAAGTGCAATTTGAGTGTTTTACCCTGTCTTTATCTGTGAACGAAGGAGAAACTGCAAGGAAACACTTATTTCCCTTCAACCACCACAACTACCTTGCTGTCAAAGAACAGCCCCCAACTGACAACCTCAGGACCAAATATGTTTCCTGTACCAACACTTTGATCTCCAATTGCAACTAACCTAGAAGGGTAATAGTTACATTTGAGGTCACTAGGAGGTCTCGACCTCAGTTATAGCACCCTTCCCCAAAGAAACTTCCACTTTAATCATCAGCTTCTGGGTAATCTATTAGTAACTGGCATAAATCATACATTAAAATGGGCTGAAGCATCATCACAAGATGATCTTGTGACATTAAGCTCTTCATCCCCTTCCTAAACAAGCACTGGACTCTAAATTTTAAAAATGAAAATCAATCAAAAGCTTTAACAAGGATCTGCCTTATACCCTCAATTTCTGTTACGTGTTCATTCTTCTTGAAAACAGGCACAAGACGGGAAGGAGGGGAAGAGTAGCAAAAGACAGTGCTGTCCTGTGATGTTATGAATGCTGTTCAGTGTGAGAAGTCAACATGGCAAAAAGCACATTTGCACCCTCTTCCCCCCATGCTTTCTCCTGACTGCCATCTCAAAGACACACAAAACTAAAGACCAAAATGGCTCAGAAAAAAAAAAGTGAGACTTGGCACATGTAAATTTTGCTGCCTGACTTCATCACTGATTACAGCTGACGGAGAGTTAATAAAAGAGCAAAGCTGGCTGTCAGAGCAGATTAGTGTGTGCAAAGGACAAGACAAAAGAATAATGCCATCATTATTATTTATGGTCATTAACTGGGTTGAGTTCACTTCTACAGTACCCTACCTGAGCAGTAAAAATTATCATCTAAACATTAAATACTACATTTGGAGTTAAAACACTGTAATTTTGTCTGCGTGATGGTTTAATCTCTTTTATAAGAGGTATTCAATCCTGGAATTAGCGAGAGTGGGTAACACAGATTTAGCTAATGCAAGTAAGAAACCCATCAGAGCAGTGCTTTTCTAATGGGGGAGCAGATAAAAGCTTACTGCCTCCTTGTCAAGACCTACTGAAAGAGAGGCGCTGCAGTAGGGACAGAGGAGCTGTAGTGGAACACAAAGGAGAAACAAGAACACATAGCTTAACGCAAGACAGGAAAGGGCATCCAAGGTACAGTAACAACAGGGGGGGGGACACCAGGATTCTTGGTGAGAGAATCCAGTGGCAGGGACCTGAGAAAGGGTGAGATGGAGATAATCTGTTGCTCAGAGCTGTTGCTTGAGTTATCTCCAAGTGCAGAACAGAGATGGCAGAGGTGGCAGTCTGGCTAGAAGAAGCAACAAGGAAGACTGAGGGACAGGAGGAAGATCAGAGGAGAAGCAGCATGAAGCCTGGGAAAGAACACAGCGGCACATCTCACAGAAAACACTGTTGAGAGGCATCATGAGAAGACATACACTTCTGGAGCCTGTATTCAGAGGAAAGTAAGACAGTGTCAAATACTACTAGCTTAGCAGCTGTTCTGTGCATATATGCCCAGAGTAACTGTGGGAAGTCCTAACTGAGGGTCAGAAAACACAGCTTTCCTGGCCTGCCACTCCAGGAACACTCAAAAACCCTGAGAGCTGAAAACTGCATCAGCTATTCGAGTAATGCCCCAAGGCTTTCCTTCTACAAGGCCAGAGCTAAAAACATCAGCAAACTTTTTCCTGTCCTTGTCTGGCAGGGTGATTCATTTGGCCACGGCTTACTGTGAGCAAGAAGGTCCATGAGACATATGCAGACTACAGGCCATGAGACAGGACATCTTCTTGTGCACACCTTGAAGACCCTTCTCATCACACGGCAGACTGGTGTCCACCATGTAACTGCAGTCACTGTTACCTGATTTTAGTCATATGAGGTATACCTCGTGGGACAGGGATGGGTCAGGGTACAACTCATCCACTGGTGACTCCTCATTTTTAGACTACATATAGTTATTAAATAAGAGCCCGTAACAATGGTTCAGAGGGAGAAAAGTTCTTTAGGCAGTCCTGATGCACAGTCTATCCTTGTTATACATGCCACTACACCCTAATTCAGAGATTGACTACACTTTCTGCTTATCCCTGAAGAAAATTATTTGTGTCTGTATTTTTAAAGAGAGAAAAAGTGGGTTTTGACACTCATCGCAGTGTTGCAGTTTGCTATACTTGAAGTACAGGTTTAAACAGAGAAATTGAAGTTGCTGGTAGATGCAGTAACACCTTGACAGGAGTCCTCAGTGCCAGACCCCTGTGTCAGTCTACTCATTTATTCATTTTCAGCAGAATCAACTGTTGGTTTAGACCTAGAAAGACCACGTGGCTCTGCTTGTGTGAAACTATCTTTACCCCATGCAGCTACACATGCTGCGGGAGGGCAGTCAGATTCATGCTACACTCTCCCCAATGCCAGAGAGGAAGATAACATCTTATCTTCAGCAATAGGCTCTAGATTTTGAGACTGCATCCTTCTAAGCAGATTCTGAGTAGGAGAATGAAGAGATAACTTCATTTTTCATGTAAGCAGATTTATTCACCACACTTTTCTTACATCCTTGGCCTTTGGGACAAAAATTATTTGCTTCAGCAGATTTAGTTTGGATGACGTTTCTGTGCTGTATCTAAGCAGGTTATAATATATTTTACATTCTTAGGTATTTTCTTTCTGCATACTTGTGAGTAACAATGACACCATGATTTAACATTTCCTCATACTACAGTCTGAAATGTGATGCAGTTTCAGAAGCTTAGCCAGTGACAGAGAAAGCCCAGTGGTAGCATTCATCACCACACCAGGAGCAGCACAAGGAGACACCAAGACACTGTGAAACACCAATATCTGCAAATACACATTCCCACAGACTGCCTCCTTGCCGAATAGCTAAGATGACAATACAGCTGTGGAGCACCATATACGCTCCACAAAGGATGGGGTGGTTTCATTCTTTGTGGCAAAAACACCTCAGAAGAATAGAATAGGTGGCTCTGAGTAATGCAGAGACATTCTTATGAAAGATGCTAAAATTGAAACCTGGATTCTTATATTCTTCCCTACCTATTTTCTTAAGATTAGGACAAATGTAAGCATCTTTACCTACTTTGGCAGTTTTGATTCAGAATAACATCTAAAACCTGAAGAGAAATCCATCATACTTATAATTCAGGTCTTTTAGGTCCAAGTGTTACAAGAGCAAACCTTAGTATACTGCTGATATCAAGCACCATGTCTAACTCTGCTCCAGTCCTATATTCCCATACAGCATCAGCCATACTGCTGAGCCACAGAGGTCACCACAACTTTTCCTCAGGTCACCCAAGGATGATGCCAACGAAGGCAATATTCAGATATGCCTTCAGATACATTGGACAATCCGTTTAAACAATTTGTTCCTGCCCCTGGAAACCAAGGGAAGCTGTTTTGCAGTTTCACATATCTTTGCAAATAGTTTCACATATCTTTGCATAGCTTTGCGAATCTGACAATAGATGATGACACACTCAAGCCTGTGAGCAGGAATTTCACATTTTCTTGATGTCTTACAACTGTAATTTAGCAAGCCAAACAGAAGACTACATGCATTCAGGATTATTTTTTCACAATCTTACTACAACTTCTGCTGAGTTTTCTGTTGAAATTTGCCAGTTTCCAATGCATAGCTAACTGCCACGGAAACAAACTGGAAGGGCCAAGAGACAATCCTTTTTATAGATAAAAATGTGTCCTTATAAAGTGTGACTGTACCTTATAAAAAAAAGAGGTTGGCAACATTATTCAAAGGCAGTTAAAGGCCATTGAACATGATTTGGGCAGATCAGTGATGGCATTCTAAGATCTTTCTGAAAGAAACTATGTGCCCAGGGGATGTAAACATACATATGGACAAGCACAAATTATAAGACACCTTTGCAGAAACAGTATGCTACAAAGCTTAAATTCAGGGCTAGTATTATGTAGGCACAGTTCAATACACACAGGCGCTAATCTTTCCAACATATCCTATGAGTACAAGTGAATCCAGCATTCTTTCGTCCTATGGCAATAACACATTGCTCTCTCTTCAAAGGAAAACTTTCATAACCCACCAGCCACCAGACAGAATGGACTTCAACTGAGTCACCATGGCATTCCTCTTGGTCACTTACATTCTTCAGCCATATTTTGCAAAGTAGTTCAAACTGCTTTTTTTAAAAATATGACAGAGGAAAATGTAATCAACCCCTAGTTTTACAAACAGGTCTCAAGGTTTTTCAGTAAAATTTGGCTTCTGTGCAAGCTAGCAGAACAATGACTAGATGGAGTTCTTCTTTTGAAGTTTTGCTTAAGAAAATTCTCCCAGGCTAAGACCCAGCAAGTTACAGTTTAGCCTGGAGCAAATTTTTACAACCAAGTTATAAACCCCTGAAATAGGAGTTCATAATGGAAACAGCTGCTCGACCCTAAATATAGCTGGTGCAANAGCAGAACAATGACTAGATGGAGTTCTTCTTTTGAAGTTTTGCTTAAGAAAATTCTCCCAGGCTAAGACCCAGCAAGTTACAGTTTAGCCTGGAGCAAATTTTTACAACCAAGTCATAAACCCCTGAAATAGGAGTTCATAATGGAAACAGCTGCTCGACCCTAACTATAGCTGGTGCAAGTATAATAAAAACTGCAGGAGTTCACATTAACAACAGCATCTCCTTACACTCTTTCCTGTCACCCATCCATTAAACAAGTAACACTACTTAATACACGCAAAGACATCAGGCTTTTCTCTTTTCCCCACACGCCTGCTTCTTCCCCTCAATAACAAGCTAAGCAATTTATAGCTGGTAAAGAGCACACCTCCCCAACATCCAGATCTCTTTCAGCAGGGCACACTCAGGGTAGGTTCTCCAACCCCAGTGTTACAAACCAGTGGGACACCACTGCTGTTCATTGGAGGCAAGTACTTCGTATTACACGATGCACAAGTATTGCACGTGACACACATCTGATGGCCTTATACTTGCGCTAGGGAATTCCCACTGAATCTCACTAACAGCACAGCTCTTCATTTTTTAACACCTCTCTGGGTGATACTTGCAGCATATTCATACAGTTTTGCAAGTTGCTTAGGGGAATTAAAAATGTTAAAGAAACACAGTGCAGGCTATGTCTATAGGTACATAATGCGAGCTCTGCACTATTGTGATGTTACTTCCTTTCCCTAATAAGACTGTTGATTTTTCATATGCTGCTTTCTCTACCTTGGTAATCCCCTGTCTCTATTTTCAACAGGTTATGAAAGGACTTATTCTGAAGTTCCTGTACTCTTAAGGGAGACTGATTACCCCAGCTGCAGATTCTGAGCATGAAATATAGTAACAGTTGAGGGCCATCACCTGTGCCCCACCAGCTAGGGTAGCATGAGGCTACGTGGCTACACAATGAGGTACAAGAAAACCCACCAGGAATTCATGATGACAGCAGCATCCCTTTAGACATCCATTTTTTCCTTTCTATTAATTCACATAATGTTTTTGCATAATAGTCACCAAGAAGCAGTACGTTAAAGAGATGATCGCTCATGACACAGTGGGACTGTCCCCTCACCCATCCAAGCAGCTCATACCACAGTCAGAGCACCTGTGTAGCCAAGTACGGGAATCTGTGCAAAGGACATGAAAACAAAGCTTTCTATAGAAGCTTACTTTTCAATGCAACTAGACTCAGGAGAGAACTATCAATAATATTGATTTGCAGCAGAAAGGTAGTTAGAAAGTGAAGAACTTTAAAGAACATAAAGGCACTCCCTCCACAAGAAAGAGGGAGGGATCAAAGCTTGGGAAGCTAGGCAGGAGTTCAAAATAACTAGGACATATTTGCTCTTATTTCCTTTATCTCTTTGGGTTTATGTCAGGACTGTCACAGAAAGGAAGTGAATCTCATGTCCATAGCCACAGTCCACCTGCAGATAGGCACTTTACGCAGCCTAGTTACAGGCAACATGGAGTGGCTACAGACTTGTTAAAATATTCCTTCCTATTAAAAAGAAACTTCATCTTCTATGACTCACAAGCAAGTAGTCTTCCAGACTCACATTTGCTACCTGCAGGAGTTACATGTAGGATCTGCTTGAACAAAATTTTTGCTGTAATCAAGAAAAACATAAAATCTCTACCTTGACACTGGCAATAGTGTCTTGTTTACATACCACATTACCACAGCTGAAGGATTCTCTGCACGTGATCAAGCAAGAAATAAAGTCTAGTTCTTGAAAATATTGGCTACTTCATTAAGAAACAAGTCCAGCTTTGGAGTCAAGTGAATGTAGGAAAGAGATATTATGGAAAGTGGTTTTGGCATCACATACTGTTGCAACAAAGGCCTGTAACATTGCCTTAAACATAACCAGAGGAAGATCTCTCAGGAATAAATTCTCAGATTTATGAAGCTAAATTATTCACCTCCCTAAACAGTAGCAAGCCACACTGTTTGTGATGATCCTGCATTACATTGGAACAAGGAGTCTCTGGCAGAGACCAGAGTAGCTCTTTCCCTGAAGAGTTAACAACCCCAGTCAGCAACACTCCTTCCATTGCATAATGCAACAATTTTGTTTCTCGTGCTAGACTTCCTCAATACTGTCAACATATTATACAATCTAATACAACAGATGCCAGCAGATAATAATGTTATCCTATGCTAAGTACTAACACTGTTGGTTTTGGTAATCAGTGTTGGCAGTGCAGCTCACTGCAACACCCGCTCATTTCCTCCTGATGGGCCCAAGCACCTGTATCTGGGTTCCATCTTCAAAATTAAGGTGAAACAAAGACTGTATTGTCCATAAAGGAATGAAGCCTGCCCTCCCCAGCAGAAACGTGGAGGTGGGAGCTGCTCTGACTCCTCCCAGGGCAGGCAGTGTTGGGTGGTGGTCCTGATGCTCTGCCCTGGGCTCGTGGACCTTCCCAGCTCGGGAGGGCACCAGAGCAGGGAGGACTTGCCTGTACTGCTGGGAGCAGAGCTCTTCTCTAGCTTTTCATTAATGTTGAGGTTACTTATCCTATTTATTCATTTTGATCAGACTTGCTTTCTCCTCTGTATAAATGGTGGTGGGATACTAGTAGGAAAACACAAAAACTTCTCACAGCTCTTAAGTCAGTCTCACAACAGGGAAATTGCTGTCTTATCCAAGCTAGCGTAGAAAATAGTGGCTTTTTATAGACAGTTGACGCGTCTCTGTAAATTACACTGAAATCTACCAGAGCAAATTACTGACTGTCATCATTAATGGTAAAGTATTCATCAGCAAAAGACTTTATCACCTTGGAATAATGCTATGAGTCAATATTTTTAAATGTAGTATATTTCATACATAGATGTGATCATTTTCCCTAGATGGACATTTATGAAGGAGGTGCTTGGATACTTCTACATCTAAAATGAGGCCCTATGACAAAGCTTGATGAAAGTCCTGCTTTTGAGCCTGCATCTCCTCAGGAAGTCTCACAGAAATCTTTTTGATAGGGATGATGGTTTCTAGAGAAGAGCCCATGGGGCCCAGAAAGAAAAGCTAAAATTCTCTGAAGCTGGGATTTTACAGGTTGTAAAAGCAAGTTAGTCGCACCAGCTTCCTGCAAATTTGCCACCAGAAGTAGGTGTCCCTAACTTTAAAAGACAATTTTCTCAACAGCAAAATTTTTCCTACTAATTGAAGTAGCAATAAAAATAAATATAAAAACACATTCACCCTTCGAACTACACACGATTCAGAACAAACAAAAGCTCTTGCATATCCAACCAATAAAAGAAACAAAAAAAAAAATCTAAGGAAACTGATAAAATCTGCCAGCTAGATGGTAAATTAGGCTCAAAATGCCCCCAAATCCTGCCAGATAATTAAACTTCTGCAACCGCTCAGAAAGAGCATAAAGTTTCCATTTATCTCCACCCCTCCTCTCGGAGACCCCCCAAACCCTGATGGTTGTCAGCCACCTCTCTGGTTAACAACAGTTGCTCTCTGCCTGTCAAGAGAAACACTAGGCAATTTATCTGATCAGACCCCATGCAGCAGCACAACCTAACTGTCAAAGACTGAGCATTTACAGTAAACCACTGGTAATTAAGTCACAGAGTAAAGGAGAAATTCAACCACTGTAAATTCCAACAATACAGATGCAGGAGAAAATCATAACCTCATCGCAGATACTCTATTAGCCAGTAAAGATCCTGCATTTGCCCAAGTGTGTTATTCAATCAACGTACTGCTTTAAATAATAATGAGCTATTTTCTATTATAATGTAATAAATCTCAAGAGGACTTGGTCTGGAGTGATACAGCGGACTTGGTTCCCAGCTACTCTCAACGGAAGTTGAATGAACACAGTATCTCTGGATTTGGCCAGTGATACAGACCTGCCAAGACCTACAGTATGAGACGAGCAATTGATTCATTGTCTAAAGCACATAAGAGGGGAAAAAAAAGAAAAAGAAAAAAGAACGAGATTTTTTTTGTAAACCACTAACTAACAGGGCTCCCAGTTGTACTGATTCTTTAAATACTACCATAGGCATTTTGATGCAACGTTCAGCGTACCATAACACTTTAAACTCTACCTTGCCATCTTCTTTATACTATTATTTAAAGCACAAGCAAATACAAGTATGCACCTACAGTCTTTAGACAAATACTTATTGCAGAATTTTTCTACTACACAAAATGTAAAGACTAATTCCAGGATTTAGAAATTTATCTAAGTTTTGCTACTTAATCTGAAATGCTTGCAGCCTAATATTTAACAAGAGACTCAAATTCCTCTGAAAGTCTCAGTGAAACAGCACAACACTGCAAGCATAACTCCAATCTTCTCTTTTATAGAATACAGGAATTTTCTATTGAGCTTCAGTTATAGAATTGATTTCCAGAGATTGCTCATTTAAGGAAAGATCTTAACAGGAAAGTTTTCATTTGTTTGGCAGCGTGGCAAACAACAACCATGCTTTTTGCAAATTATTTTGAAAATATGAATTAGTAGCTTCCATATTACCATCCAGATAATTAGAAACAATATGTAGTGATAGGATCAGGGGTAATGGTTTTGAACTGAAAGAGCATAAATTTTGATTAGCTATTAGGAAGAAATTCTTTACAATGAGTGCAGTGAGAAACTGGAACAAGTCACCTGGAGAAGTTGTGGATGCCTTCTCCCTGGAAGCGTTCAAGGCCAGGCTGGATGGGGCTTTGAGCAACTTGGCCTAGTGGAAAGTGTCCCTGCTTATGGTAGGGGGGTTGGAACTAGATGGTCTTTAAGAGCCCTTCCAACCCAAATTATTCTATGATCTAGTAGTTTAGATAATCACCTGACCAGTTTAAAATAAAAAGGCTTGATTGATATGATTTGCTGTTAGATTTTTGTTCTCAAATATCAGGTGCTCCACAGAAAACTGAGAAGGCATAAAAAAACCCCAGGAAGACTGTCAAATGGCAAATCAAAGTCAGAATATCTACAGTTAACCTAAACTTGTGAAATCATAAAGCTTCCCCATAAGACACATAATACAAACATATATGTTTAAACATAGCATCTTCCCACAGCATTATTCCAAAAACCTGCTGTCCGCTAGCCTTCATTGATGATGTTTTGACAGCTTGTGTCTCACTAACAAACCAGCAGCATTTAAGTTCTGCACATACCTTGGTTTTGGGTGTTTGTTTACCGTTCAGTTATGTGACAGCTTTCTCTTTGGTATTTTATTCCATATCCTTTCCTACCAAACTCTGTTTCTTAGGCAATATGTTACTCTGATAAGAAGCACAGTTGGCTGTCCAGTGTCAGTGGGCTTCTGCTACAGGTAAAGCAAGCAGGTATGACCCTTAGCAGCAGTTTTGTTGGTACACAAGAACTCAAAATACATGTAAATTACATGTTGTGGGTACTCAACTTAAAGAATTAAATTCATGATACTATTTCTTCCTAGCAGCCAACTGTTTGGAGCAAAACCCCCTGAATTTCTCCTTACCAATCACATCAGTATTAAAATGAGTTCATGTCCTAAAGACATTGCATTAGAGTAGCAGCTCGTGCTGAATTCACAGATTTTAACACAATACTAATCCACTCACAAGTCTCAGCCTTATGTTCAAAACATTGATTTTAAATGAAGCCTCAGTGAGAGGTATTACTCCTGGGCTTAAACCACTGCTTCTCTTATTTCTTCCCTCTCCTCAGGCTATCTCCTGAGATGTCCTGCATTTCAGTCTTGCCTGCTCAGTTTCACAGAATCATGGAATGGTAGGGGTTGGAAGGGACCCCCAGAGATCATCTAGTCCAACACCCCTGCTAAAGCAGGTTAGCCTAGAGCAGGTTGCACAGGAATGCGTCCAGGCGGGTTTTGAACATCGCCAAAGAAGGAGACTCCACAGCCTCTCTGGGCAGCCTGTGCCAGGGCTCTGTCACCCTCACAGGAACGAAGTTCTTCCTCGTGTTCAGGTGGAACTGCCTGTGCTCCAGTCTGTGCCCTTTGCCCCTTGTGCTGTCACTGGGCACCACTGAAAAGTCTGACCCCGTCCTCTTGACATCCACCCTTTAGATATTTATAAACATTGATGAGATCCCCTCTTGGTCTTCTCTTCTCCAGGCTAAACAGACTCAGGTGTCTCAGCCTTTCCTCATAGGAGAGGTGCTCCAGTCCCCTCATCATCTTCACAGCCCTCTGCTGGACTCCTACTGAAGGTTGCAACTCACCTCAGGTACATTTCCATTTCCTGAAATCTGACTCTCTAGCCCTTGCCTGGCACAGCTTGATAGAGGCAACAGCTACAATGGCACACAAGCAATGCCTTGTGGTACAAATATTGCAAAGTCCTGCAGATAGAAACACAAACTCATCACAGCATGTTGAAGCAGATACATCCACACCACAGGCTGAACCTGTAGTATGAAACCATGTATTTCCATACCTAAATCTCTTCACTTACTAAATATCCTTCATACTCTGAAACCACGTCCAACATACACCTGTAACATTCTTCAGAAAGGCTGCCAAAACTGAGCACATTTCAGAAAGCGGGTCACCATCCTTTACAGCCTGCTGCCTAAGCAACACCAGCATCACTCAACCCAGGCACACAGGTAATAGCAGGCCACAGAGATTTACATTGGTAGAGTGAAAATACTGCCCAGAACAACCTGCTCAATATGAGACTTATACACTAATGAGCAAAAAAATCCATAGGGAGTAATTCCAGACATTCCCTCCCCTCCATGCAAGATTATATGCTCTTTCAAATCTTTCAGTGGGCGACTGCACATCCTCAGATTTTCCTACTGGGTTCACTTCCATCCACCTCTCTGGTTCATCAGCTGCTGCAGGGCATCTATGAAGTGGTATATGTTGCATTACCATCAGCGCACTGATGACACCCAGTTCTCTATTTCCTTCCTTCCTGACCTAGACACAGCTGTTGCCAACCTCAAATAATGCCTGGCAGAAGCTGATTTCTGGAAGGCAGCCAGCTGGCTGCTGCTCAAGCTGGACAAGGCAGAAATGATGCTAACCAGCAGGGGGAAACACTTTGAGGACCTGGTAAAATCTGTAACTGCTCCATCAGCTGATGGCATGTGCCTGGCCAGCATTCTAAGAGGTGTGTAATGCAAGCATCAGGTCAGGGTTCAACTTCCTCCCTAACTTGAAGCTCCCAAACCCACCAGAGACTCACTCACTTTTTGTTAGATGCCTGCTTCGATTTTGAAAGACCTCAACATCTTTTGTTTGAGTTTGTCTGTGGAAACTGCACCAGGAGCCTATACAGACAGACAGAAGTGCAACTTCTGACCCTCTTCTGCATGGCAAACTAAAACAATTGCAAACTTGTTCCCTGGTGCCTGGAACACCCATCATTATATGGCATATAATCATNCTTCCTCCCTAACTTGAAGCTCCCAAACCCACCAGAGACTCACTCACTTTTTGTTAGATGCCTGCTTCGATTTTGAAAGACCTCAACATCTTTTGTTTGAGTTTGTCTGTGGAAACTGCACCAGGAGCCTATACAGACAGACAGAAGTGCAACTTCTGACCCTCTTCTGCATGGCAAACTAAAACAATTGCAAACTTGTTCCCTGGTGCCTGGAACACCCATCATTACATGGCATATAATCATCTGGAAAAATAAGTCACTTCTAAAAGAGACATTCACTGATATTTTAGATAAAAATTTACAGAAAAGACATTTGCATCCTGCCTGTGAAAAGCAGCAACTTAACTACCTTAAAAATCAACCACTAAGACAAGATCTATTTTCCTGAGTCAAGTTCAAGGATTTTAGGCAAATGGTGAGTTGCATGCACCGGGACAGATGGTCTTTTATCTACTGAGATATTTCATGTTTTTCAGTTCTTTTCTTGTAAGCAACAAATAAGACCACATCCAGTTTCCCAGCACTTTGCAAGGGGTAATAACTCAGTGACTTAATGTACTCATTCAGCGGCAAGACATGAAAATTTTGGAACTCAAGAAGCAAGAATAGATGCAACAACTACGTTACCAAAAGTGAAGACCGGAACCGACAGTATTGCATTTCATCTTTGAACTGCACTTGAAGCGGGCTTTTGCAGTGTCTTCCAAAGCCATGCTAATCACTCAAGTGCTATTAGAAAAACGTTATTTGTCTTTGTACTTTTATAGCTTTAAATGCCAGACTGCATGCTCTTTTGCGAGCTAATACTGGACCCGAATTCTACAGTGCCGTGCGCTATTCTTGGCCTGGCCACTGACTTTAAGAGTATGGTATGCCTTTCCACTACAGCTCAATTTTGTACCAATAAAAGGGGAATCATGATAATTACCTCCTTTATGAAGAACTTACCAACGGGAAATGCTGAGAAAACACAGTAAACATAATAACAGCTATAGCAGGCGCTCCACACCTATCTAACATCAGCAGGTCAAGCCTGAGCCAGTTTGACACCTTGAGCTCAGCTGATCTCAAAACAGCCAGGAGCACCAACAGCATAAATTAGGTGCACCAGTATGCGGATGGTGCTCACAAATTGTTTTCGTTTGCAATGATACAAGCTGAACTCAGGGTTTACAGCAGCAGGTAATGTAAATTAAGTATGATGTATTCAAGCAGGAAGCAGATTTCTACAACTTGCAGAAACTGAGCACCTTCAACATGCAAAAAGAGAGTTCAGAAATACCCAAGACACCCAGTACTTTGGGTGAAATGTTACCATGGATCAGCTGAAGTGTTTTGTGAACAGGGACTTTTGCAAGAATTACCCAGTGGTCTGGAGTTAAACAAGATGTGTGGGCAGGAGGATGTATTTCTCAATACTCTTTTGTCCACTGGCTCAGTTGCCCCTTTATCAGCCACATCTTGTAACTCTCCTGATTAAAATAGTGACACAGGTGAAAAAACTAGGGTGGGACATGGGCTTGGGTTTACACTAGAGGTACTCGACTCACAACTTCATCTAAGCCAACTACACACATTACACCCATCTTGCTTACTCCATTTCCAGACCACAGTAAAGGCAGCAAAACTGCAACAGGAGGAACTTCCCTAACGAGCAGTATCAACAGACAATAAAGCTCCTTAGGACAAAGTATTTTCATCAGTGCAAGGGAAGCGAGCACAGTTTTAAGAGCACGGGTTGTTTCCTTTCTATAGATATCTTCTGTTAAGCAGACTAATCAGTTTTGTCATCTTCGAATAGACATTTGATAGCGCAGTAGGCCAATGTTAAAGGCGGAATTTCTATTTGTTGCCTGTATTTATTTAAAATTTCTATTTGAAATTACATACATTGTTTCTACAAAATTATGTTGGGGGGAAAAGAACTCCACAACTTCTAGGTCTCACAGGAACTTGGAGGCTGGTTTTTGGCCAAGTTTCATCTGACCATATCCCTTTAACGCTAAGCAGAGGGGATGACCTTGGTAAAAGAAGGCAGATCATGCAAGGCTGAGCAGGTATCTTCAGCATAGTGTGCATGGGACAGCAGTTTTCCAGTGTAACAGACAATAGCTTCTTTTTAAAAAAAACAACACACAACATACAAAGGAGAAAAGCTGTGGAAACAAATTAATTTGGAATACGTAAAGAGGATTATGAAAGAAAGCACAAACTTGCCTCCTCTGCCAAAAGCAGTGATTTACTCTCTGTGCATGTTTGCCTTGTTACAGTTTATCATGGATTGGGGTAGCCAAAAGAGAAAGCATTCAAATAAGGAGACTAAAAAAAGGCTGGCTCCTACTGTGAGCACAAGGGTGAGCAGAACATGGAATAATACATGAAAAAAGCGGTTCATTGCAACACAGTGACTCGTTAAGCCTTCAAAGTCTGCCACGAGTGCTCCTCCAAGCAGTGTAACTGATTGCATACCACATGGTAGGGGTTCAACAGCATAGATTTCTGACCTCCCTTTTCTAAGAAGAAACGCTATACGGCCAAAATACAACAACCTTCCACATGCACCTACGCGCTGTGAACACCAAAAAGCAAATCAAGCTGCTGAGTGTGGTACATGGCAGTATAACAACGGGTCATGGGATGAAAACAAGAAAGAACATTTTAGGCTGAACATAAGGGGGGGGGAAGGCTTTTGTTCAACTGTGAAAACACTACATGTCCTTGTTAAAAATTAGCTAGACAAAGCACTAGAAATTACTTTGTATACTACAGCTCTGCACTGGCAGAGAGATGGAGCAGAACTAATTGGCCTCTGCAAACCCTAACTTCTTATGATCCTTCATAAGAATGGTCTACAACAGTTCCTAGATTTAACAAAGGCTTGCACTTAGAAGAGAAAATGAAATTGGGAAAGCAGAACATCTACTGCAAGCCTATTTCCACTCGGAGCTGCACAGTGTGGGAGGTGCAGTCATTCAAGCGTATTATGCTCTTAGGTCGAGAGAATCATTTACAGTGAATAAACAGGAGTGATAACTTTTTAGTATTTTCATCATCATGACTTTCTTAGCACACAACAGTTTTTGGGGAACTAAAAAAACCAGTTTGTTTTCTTTCAGAAAAAATGGGTCACTTTGCCCATGTACTCAATCTTTTCTCATTCCCTCACCTGTACATTAACCCAGACACCAGTTCCACCAAATCCAAAAGAGGAGCTGATGTCTCAGGGATCATTATATTTCTACACATCTCATAAAACGCAACAGCTGGGCAGGAGAGAAATACTCAGATTAACGTTTCCAAATGAGTCCGAATTCAGCCGTTATCCAGTCTTCTCAACAGCAACTGGCAAGACAGTAAGCTGCTGCAACCTGGCCAGTAGGCCAGTGGTGACGTAGCTCTGAGTTCGCATCCACGACTCTTACCCAGCAGGACTGATCTGGGATGGTGCAAGACAGACTTTAGAAACAAAGAGACCTGCTCAAATTCTGCTGATTGTAATTTGTCACAAGTATGTCAAGTGAGTGTCATTGGTATGCAATTGGAGCCACATACTGCATTAGGAAAATGGATCTGAATATCTCTAACAAAGGTCATAAATAAACTGAACATGCGAAATGAAATACTTCTCCCTGGTTTTGTATAGCCATATGATTTCCACTGTAAAAGGACCACTGCAAAGGAACTGATTTTCCCTTNTATGTCAAGTGAGTGTCATTGGTATGCAATTGGAGCCACATATTGCATTAGGAAAATGGATCTGAATATCTCTAACAAAGGTCATAAATAAACTGAACTAGAACATGCGAAATGAAATACTTCTCCCTGGTTTTGTATAGCCATATAATTTCCACTGTAAAAGGACCACTGCAAAGGAACTGATTTTCCCTTGGTAGCCTTCTTCACTATAGATCTTCAGCATTTGTTTGCATTTTGGTTTATGTTTTCACAAAAAAGTATAGAACATTTGAGTGTCTTCAACCATGCAGAATCAGTTCCTTTAGCTACTTATGTGCAACAACTGGGAAGATACGCTCCATCTTACAAAAATATTGAAGTGTGTCAGCTTGAAATTCAATTTTTCAGAATTATCCAGGTCAAAACTCAGCCTCTGCCTAATTCTCACACATGCAGATGCAAGCACCCGCAAGGAAATTTTATTCTTAACCCGAGCAGATATTCTGCTCATCTCTGCTCTTGTCAGTAGTGCGTGCCATGTAATCACCCTACCATACAAAGCTCCTAGCTGGTGCACTTTACAAGTGTTTNTGAAATTCAATTTTTCAGAATTATCCAGGTCAAAACTCAGCCTCTGCCTAATTCTCACACATGCAGATGCAAGCACCCGCAAGGAAATTTTATTCTTAACCCGAGCAGATATTCTGCTCATCTCTGCTCTTGTCAGTAGTGCGTGCCATGTAATCACCCTACCATACAAAGCTCCTAGCTGGTGCACTTCACAAGTGTTTAAACAATACAAGAGATTAAAGCAATATGGATTATGTCCTAATAATTGCTGTTTGTAAATTATAAAAAAAAGCATACTGCCAGCACCATTCCCCTGGAATTAAACCCAGTCCCAGTAAAGCACCAGAGGCTGTTGTGCTTCAATTACCTACGTGCCCATGTTAAATTTAAGAATTGGTTTAAGTACCTTCCCTAGACCAAGGCCCCGAGCAAGTGAAATATGATTTTCTATTTAAAATATTTAAAAGATACAGGCTGCCCAAGTGTTTTACATTTCTTTTTCCTTCTTGACTTCTAATTCATTTCTGACATACTGTTTCCTTTCAGTCTCTTCTCTGTAGCATAAATCTACCTGTAATAATTTGGCACAAGTCACACAGATTGCATGGAAATGGATCTTACTCTCTCTCAGTCAGAGGCTGTGAAGGACAACGTCCATAATAAGTCATGTACAAAGGACAGTTTCAGTAACCGAAATATCTCATTCAGGCATTTGTGACTTTACATCCCGTAGTGTATCCTTATGTATTGCATCAACAGCTGGAATTAATTCTGCTACTATTTACTCCAGAGCAAACCAGCGACCGCCACAAACTCAAGCAGTCTAATATCAGGAGTAAATAACATTAAAATTCAGCCATGTTATATGAACGTTGCCTCGTAGAAACATTAGTTGCATTTGCCATCTCAGGGTCCCCGTTATTAACAGGTCTGGGACACCACAAACTATGTCACACATGCACATCTTACAAAGAGAAAGAAAGCATTTGAAATCTATTTTCCAAAACACCTTCCCGTTTAACTTCCTTTTTATTTCAAAGCTTGCACAGAAGTATCTGGCCTCTGTGCAAACGTGATCCAAAACTAGCTGGGGAAAGGAGGAAGATCTTAACTATGCACTGGATCAGGCAATAACCCAGCAGTTGACATGCCATTTCACAGCACTATCTTCCTTCTGCGTGACTGCATGTTATGTCTCTCATCAGGCACCCTGACACACAAGAGTAAACATCTCCATTAAATTATTCAGTAGTCACAACCGAAGAAGACGGGACAGACATCTTTCAAGACACTCCAGGTGCAGGAAATGTTTATAGAGCTACACCTGGGATGGAGTTAGTCCCCTATTTTCTGTAATGGAAACAAGGAACGAAACTTTGAACAGTAGCTCACTGTATCTGTTCTCCAGCTGTTGATCTTAAGATCCTTGGGGTATATATCGGTATATATGGCACGTTCACTGCATGTTGCTGTATGGGGGCCCCTCGTATTTTCTGAAGTAGGATATCAGGCTTTGACAGTTCAGAAGGCATTGATAAGCACATATCTTAACCTGTCAAAAATCAGTTTTTCATATCCAAGATCACAATCCTTACTTTACATTATAAAATTCTAGGGAGCTTTAAAGGAACAGATTTCTGACAGTCTCTTCCTTTTCTTAAGTCATTTATACTTTTAATAACGCCTTTTTTTGTTTACAGCTCTGCTTGTCAAATTTGCAGAATGGTGAAAATATGAAAAAAGCCAGAGAAACAAATCCTGACTAATTGACAGCATGAGTGTGTTTCATATAAGTGTTCATTATACACAGTGTTACTGCTGAAGCTACTGTACCGGCCACAGATCCTGTGGTTTAGCGCCACTGACCTTAATAGCATACAGATGAATAGCAAAACTGACACATCAAGCACAAAGCTAGTGTAATCTGCACTCTTATGAGAAGATCCTGAACTGGCACAAAGTGGCCACAGCTTCCAGAAGACCAACAGCATGAGGTCAATCTTTTTCTAGCTCAGCCAATAATTTTTAATCTGAGCACTGCCAAGGAATCAGAGAGAACATTCGGCCTTTGTTAAACCACTGAACTAAAAATTTTGAGCCATAGTTTCTTTCATCCTGATACTCATGTTTAAATACACATTTCGTATGACTAGAGCTGTGAGAAGTTCAGTTCTTTCAGATCAGTTATTTGGAGCAGATTTTCTCCTCCTCGTTGCCGATTCAGGAGGACTTGAACACCTCCTGAAATGTCCCTGTGGAGTATGAGTGCAGGGTTCAAATAAGCCCGTATATTCAAAGCCTGTTTTACTCATATAGAATAACACATCCTTTTCTGAGTGAAAAGATAGCGAAAATCAATTCCCTTTCCTCGTGGACTTTCTGGAAAGGAAATTGGTATACCTTGTACCCCACAGTACCCTTGTCTTCACAACAGAAGAGAGGTTCTGCTGTGGAAAGTAAGGTGAAGTCTACTTGACACAGACACCAGCTAAATCAGTAAAAGCACATCAACAAGATTAGCATTTATGCCACAGTAAAAACACACACTGCCTAGTCTTCATTTGAGGTAGGCATCATGTCAGCCAACACCCAATTAAGAAGACACAACAAATAAGACGACTTCTCCATTTACCTAAAAATTCGCTCCATCATTGTGAGCTTCTTCATACTCCCATCTTTCCATACACGTCCCGGTTCATCTTTCAGCATCTCTCTGTAGTTCCTTGCCAGACCACTGGATTTCTGTCCCATAGCAGTTCTCCAGCACCCTACCCTCATCGCCTCCTGTTACAGCGCTACAGGTGATCTCATCCAAAGAGATTCAGATATCATCAACCAGTGCATGACTCTCAGTCACCTCTCCATAAGTAACATGTCACTCAGCTTCCATTTTTCAGCACTTCCTAACTATACTAATGATGTATATATGTAGTAAATGCAAACAAAAAGTTCATAACAGAGTAACATACGTAGGACAATGAAACCGCTCTTTTCTTCCACATGGAATCATGTTAAAAGGTTGCATTTTCTTTGAATTAAATTTAGAGAGACTACAACAACAAGAGAGTCAGAAAACCAGTAAGGACAGAGACGGCTGAGATCTAGAGAGACTGAACCTATAGGGAGAAAAATTGCAATATTAAATTCAACTTGGAAGTATTAATAGTTTGGGTTTTGTTTTGTGGTTTGGGGTTTGTTGCTTTTTTTAAAGAAAAGAAAAACCTCCAGACCACACAAACCCAGAAAACAGCAATGGGTAGGAGAGACTGAGGGTCAGCAGCAGATAGTAAATTAGACATGAGTCCACAATGCAGTCTGACAGCAAGAAAGGTCACCACAATTTTAGGCTGCATATTCAGAGACAGCAAGTAACAGAGAAGTAACGGGTTTTATCTATATTGATTGGGTGCAGTCTGCTACGGAAAAAACATGCTCAATTCTGCGTTTTGTGTAAACAAAAACTAATGGCAATTTGGAGGGAGTTCATACAAAACAGTCACAGAATAGCTTGGAGGGCTAGCAGAACTAACCAGGGAAGATGAAAAGCTGACAAAAAGCGAAAAAACCAGACACTGTCTTACAAAGCAGTTAGTGCAATTTAAGAAGCTGAGACAAAATAAATGATTGTTGAGGATAGGCTACGCAAATCTGCTCACTTTTGCACTGAACGCAACCAGGACTCACTTTGAGCATTACCAAGTCTGACTAACGTTGATGGGGCAATTATTTCCAGAACTGCTGTTGCATGTAAGTGTCCAGCTGCACCCTGGGAATTGTTTCTGGCTAACACAATAGCTAAGAAAAGCACAACAATGTAGAAGTCTCTGAAAAGCAGATGCATCCAAGAGGAAGAAAACTTATTTAGCATGGCAAAAGGAGACTTCAGTAGAACTTGTGAAATTAAAATTAAGAGGTAGACCTGGACTAAACTTTTAGTCAACATTTCTCGAGGCTAAGATCAGTCAGGATGAGCTTGTATTGCCTTACCGTCAAAATACAGTGTGACATAGTGGGGTTTAAAGGCTTGAAGATACATGAGAAAGCATATTATTGAGTCAAGGTGGACAACCGAGGCCAGCATATTTTGAATGCGTGCCTCAAGATGACTAGCGTAATCTCCTTCTCATAACATCCTTAGACATACGACAGTCCTAACGTTAAAACCCACAGAAGACTCCTGGCAGTATTAAAAGTCTTCCAGCACTGTTCCAGGTTTTTGATAACAGCTTGATCAGTTCAAGCTCTCTGCTAACCAGAAAGCTGTAAGTGTCATTAGAGCACCTAGGCCAAGCTAACGAACTCCTGCAGGAATCAAAGCCTAGGAGCTTAGGCTCTGCATCACACTGCTCCTGTCTGGGTTCAAGGTTTGGGCTGAGCTTGCTCCTGTCTGCAAGTCCAGCACCTGATGAAGCAGTAAAGCCACTAGTGATGGTCCAGGGAAGAGGGAAGGCAAGACAGAAAAAAAAAAAAGAACAACACAGTAAGAAAGCACTAGCATGTCAATATGCCAATCACAATCAAACCCATCTTGATATAGCGCCAGATAGCTAATGGAAGCAAAAGGACCGATCTTTCCTGATACCCTGTGCCATTTACAATTCATTTAAGGCAGTCAGTATATTTCAGTACTCCTTTTAAATCCAAGCTAGAAATGCTTAGTATTAAACTAGCAAGAGTTTAATTTTTTCTAAAAAGGGAAAAGGCAGCACAATAACAAAAGAAATCCCAATCCACCTTTTCACAGAGGTGCATTGCCTTGTTAATTTTGGGGCAGGGAGCAGAGCAACTCTGGACAGCTGGTTAAAAGAAGTTGTTAATTTAATATAACCTGCTTGTTAATTGCTTTCAACCTTGGTCAGTTGGTTTCTGTACTCTGAACCTTAAAGGTAGCTTGAAATTAATGCATCTAGGGAGCAAGGAGTAATTAACACAAGCAGGCAGCCACGGCTGGAATACAGAGGTTACAGTAAAGGGAAGAAAGGTCTGAACCAGTGCGTGTGCTCCTAGGAATTGGCCCTGATGCTCTTTCTCCCTCTCCCCTCCTTTTCCCTTCTGCTGCAGAGCTGCAACTGGAGTCCTCTGCCAAAGCAGGGATGTCCCACCACTTAGAAAAAAATCTGCACGCAGCAGATGCGGCAACAGCAGATGCAGCAAAGCGAGGGAGTTCCCCGCACTCAGCCTGACCACCCTCCCTCCCCACCTCTGCACTTCTCCTCACTGGGAGCCACTGCAGCCACCTCACCTAGTGCTACAGCATCAGCCACCCTTCCAGAAATCTTCCCTGGCCAAAAAACGCACAAGGCTCCCACCAGCTTNCACCTCTGCACTTCTCCTCACTGGGAGCCACTGCAGCCACCTCACCTAGTGCTACAGCATCAGCCACCCTTCCAGAAATCTTCCCTGGCCAAAAAACGCACAAAGCTCCCACCAGCTTGCAGGCACTGGGGGAAATATCCCCCTGCCCCCTAGAACCCCAAAAACACAAGCCATGCAGAAATACAGCCTCCACCAGGCCTGCACAGGTAGAAATTCTTATTTTCTGCTTCTGTGTTTTCAGCTTGCTGGTCTCCAGTTGTCAGGGGAAGATCTGACCCATGACCACCTTCAGGGAGAGTGACAGCAGGAGGAAGGGAAAGAAAAAAACCTGGAAATTAGTCACTCGTTTTACAAGTTGCCTCGGCTTGGTTTGCTGTTCGCTGAAAATAGAAGAACAACTGACCTGTGAGTTATTTAAACAGGAGTGTAACGTTCAGAGGCACAAGGCAGGGTGCACAGATCTTATCTGATTGATGCCAGCCTGACCTCTGCGAGTCCTCATGTGACCCAGGCATGCACGGCCACGTGCTGCTGCAGCCAGTGGGTTCCCCTGCTCTCTCCCCATTGCCTCCCCAGGTGCCAAGTGAGGATTTGGCACTCGTTCACGTTGTCTGAGGCACAAAGGGAAAAATCTCACCCAGAAGAGCAATCAGGGCTAACAGGAGCCAGGCTCATTTCCTTACAACAATCACGGCATCATCCTCAGTAGATTTTGTTCTGGCAGCAGCCTGGTGTATTTTCCTGCAACAGTGAAGCTGTTGCACAGCGTTTTGGGGGGAGCTAGGAGCCACATCTCTGAAACAGCCTTTCCAGCAAACTGGGTATGCTGGGACCTGCTGCACTTCTGCCTTGCAAGGGACAGTAAAGAAAGCTGTGTTCAGGGAAGAGTTGGCAGTCTCTTCCTTTCCCAACTGCATCCCTTTGATTAATTGTCACCAACTAATTCTAGACATTATGGTTATGTTCCGACTTCCAATCCTCATTAAAATAGGGGATACATACCCACGTCTTAATTCCATGACTTGAATCACAATAATGTATGCCAAAAACCACATTTGGAAAGAAGAAAAAAAGCTGGTCTCAAACTTGTACCATAACCTAAGTTCATCCCAACACAGAGATGGGATGATTAATGTGCTTAAGGGAATCTATGTGCCTCTACTGCTCTCAAAACAGGATTCAAGCATGATTTAATTTGGGGCTTATATTGCCCAAATGACTCCATGTACGGCACTGAGCTTTACAGCACATACCATATTCTCTTGAATATTCTCACAAGTTTAGCAGCTACATAGGTCCTTACTTGTACCTCAGGTCACCAAGACAGACACGATCTTGATGGCAGATTGCATAATGCTGCCCAACAGTTCCTATTTAGACACTTCACTAAAGACTCATTGTAGCAGAGCTATAGTTTTAAACACAGTAATGATTCCCAACCACATTCCTAGATAAAATAATGTGAAGGCTGATAAGCCAAGCATTCAAAGTATAGGAGAGATCATAAAGATAGTCTAGTCACAGCTCTGTCCCAGTAGATCACTACTCTAAAATATGATGTCTTCATGAGATTTTAGCTTGTCAGCTGTAGTAATGCAGCACACAACACCGACAGAGAGATACTGCAACGTACACACGTACGTATGTATATATTGTTCCATCAGCATCATACCCAGTTCCTCAGCAGTAGGAATACAACTTTTTGCCTTCACCTCCCCTCCCACCCCCCTGTTAAACACAGTATAGCTTCAGGTTATCATTCCTCCCGGGGGAGGCATGTTCCTGCTCTCCCTGCACTGCTAAATCTAGTAGTGCCTTAAGAGGCTTTGTCTGAATAATTTTCATCACCACTATTGATAGCTGTATTGATACAGGAGGTGGCCTGGTCAGATTGTAATGACTCTTCGAACTCATGAGTTATTTATGGGCAGCTGCTAATCTGCGTCACACAGATACTCTTGTTTAGGCAACACACACCATCACGTAACCTCCATATTATCTCATGAAGAGCACAGACTGTTCCCCTTCAAAAGGAGCCAGATACACGCGTTGCCTACAGTGAAATCCCAACTGTACCACAACAACAGAGCCTGATCACAAGCCAGCACTTCACGTTTGCCCTTTCACTGCTCATACCCAAGCGCAGCCCTTGCACAGCGTTCTCCAGGCGTATTTTGGTCACACCATCACCATATGGAAGAACTGCTCCAGGTGCAAGGGAGGTGTATTTTTCCAATGCTGAAAATATCTTCCTAGAGAAAAAAGTTACTGGAAAACTTACACAGAAGCCTAAAAGGAGCTTCCGTATCTCCAAATCTACGTTGTCAGAGAGTAACCCTCTCATCTAGTCTTTTTTTGTTAGCTTCCATGCTGAAAGGAGCAAACATGGACTTCCGTTTTAGAGGGGAGGTAAGAACCAGCCATTGCCTCTGATTTCCATGACAACCGCAAATGCTCAACACATCTTCAGATTTAGTTGCTGGTGTTTCTGTCTCTTGAACCAATGCCAAGCTAACTGTAGCAGCAAAATTATCATGCAAAGGCATGTGGTCCATTAAAAATAAGAGTCACATAGAGTTGCAGGGTGATGTCACATTAGCTGCCCCCGATGATAACTATCAAAAGTTAGCACAAGCCTCCAAATCACAAATGCCCTGGCTCTGATCCCATTTTAATGAATCTGCTTTTATGATTAAACCATCACTATAATTGGCACTGGAAGAGCATTGGCAGTCTGCTGTGGTCGCCTTCCCTGCAAAGCGTGTTTGTGATGCTCATCTCTGAATGATGCATAGTGTCTGCCTGCCTCCTATAAAAAAAAAAGGTATGAACAGCAGCTGGCAGGCAGACTGGTCAGCAGTGATTCATTCCCTGGCAGCCATGACAAGCAGCATGGGCTAAATTCAGCCTTGGTGGAGATGAGTATTTATCCATTTCCTTTCACGACATCGCATCTATGTTACATCAGGTATGAAGTCTGGCCTAATATATTTAACTAAGTATACTAACTGCCTTTTACTTACCGTCAGCTTTTTGCAAGCATTATGCTCTAGTTTGGGGAACAGCTTGTTAGTGCAGCTGGAATTGCTCTGCACTCCATAGGTAAATAGTGGGGAGCAGGCAGCGAAGGGGAAGAGACAGAGGGAGCAATGCATCTTCTGTACTTAAATAGCTGGGTTGCGAGAGGAAAAAAAAAGCAACACCCACACAGAGGCAGCAGCAAAAACACACCAATGCCTAGGAGCTGGGGAGAATTTACACACTTAACATTTTCTGATTTCCCTCTGGGTAAGAATCCTACAGTTTATCTAGCTTTTTAGGTTGTGGAAGTGAGGAGGTATAAGTTTCTAAAGGCACTACCATCCATGTGCCCACATTATAAAACCTGTTCTTTTTTACCCCCAAGCACAAATAGTACATACAATTTTTTAAAATTAAGCTGGCGTTGAATATTGTGGCACACCGGGTGCTAAACATTTGGGAATTTGGTGAATTTCTCAAATAGATTAGAAGTTAGTATGAGGCAAATGAAAATAACATTCCCTCCCCCCCCTGCCACTAGATGGGGGGGTGGGGGGCAATCTTAGAAGTTTCTCCTCCCCTTTTGTTGTTCCTCTACCCTTTCCATATATTGATAGTACTCTGCTTTTTGATCTCTGCACTTCTTTGTTTTGGCTTCACAGGTATCAAGGGAAAATGGCTAGCAGTGAGTTCTGTAGCTTTTCCTGCTCTGCACCCCCTCTGGCTTAGCCAGCTGGATCACACTGAATTAGTCAAGTACTTCATTATCTCCCTTCTCTGCACATTTTGCTCCAGGTAATAAAATGCCCAAAGAAGAGAGCCAATGCCTTCTGCTGCACTGTCTGTGAAGTTTCGTTGTTTTGGCCAATTCTGCATATCAGCATTGTGCTATGGGAGGGCATCACTTTTCATCCCTTGCCTGCAGTGCTTCCCAATCTCCATTTAGTCACAGCAGTTAGCTAACCATGTAGCTGTTGATAACATAGCATGGTTTTGGAGCTCCTCAGCCCTCAGGAGGTCTGGGATTTCTCTTCACAGTGTGGGCCTACAGGAGGAGCGGCAGCTAGCTGGGAGAGCCAGACCAATTACATTGTGGGGATGGATATAGTGCTACGTGAGAATTGCTCTTATTAGCAGCCAGTGGGATAGGAGTTTTGCAGGAGGGCATTTTCTGCAGTGGTGAACTGCTAGGCAGATATCTAGGTCAGGTAGAGAAAGCCATAGACCGAAATCCAGGCAATTGCTTTGCACACCTTTCTTTTGTGAGGCACTGTGCTGTGCAGAGGGAAGAAGAGAGTTTATTAGTGGTGGTGGTGGTTTTATTTCTTTCCCCAACTGACTCATGCTGGTGTAACATCAGCTTCTGTTTTTCATTTGTATTCTTCAGAATGAACACTTAATAGCTGCTTGTTAATGTATGTTTTTAAAATACATTGGT
>VZSC01008948.1:398644-426990 GCA_013398225.1 Steatornis caripensis | reverse complement strand
CCTCTCCCAGCCACCCACAGGTGGAAGCAGGCTGTCCCCCCAAGATGACCTTTAGTTAAAGCCATAAACTAGCTCGAGGCAATCTCTGGCAGCTCTGTCATGTGATGGGCAAAATGGGCCATATTTAAATCACATGGAAGGGAAGAGGAAGAAAGAATCTAGTTCACCTCTTAGTATTTAACCTTATTCACAATGGCCAGTACTGAAAAGTGTTTAAACTTATCTATTTGGAGATAGGAATGTGAGAAATACACACTGGGGAGAAAAAAAGAAGCACCACCACAATTCACCTTGTATTGAAACCTAAGTTGCAAGAAATCAGTTTTCCCTGCGTGAATAGAAACGAAGTATCTGAAAAATGAGATTAGATATGTGTTTCTTTTGGCAGCCACCTTTCCCCCATCCTTGTTCCATCAAGTTCTCCAAATTTCTTGCCTTGGACATTCAGTCCACAGGGACACGGGGAGGGAGGAAAGATTTGCACCAAATTCCATGCTAAGTTGCACAGTGCTAAGGAAATTCAAATTCAGAACACTGAAGGCATGAAAAAAAGAAAGAGCTATATATGCTTATTATAAATTTGATTCACAACCTACAAAAGCAAACAGCTGACATCTATTGATTTCAGTGGATCTGTGGATCAGTCCTTAGTGACAGAGAGAAGGATCTCCCAACAACAAAGGTCCAGACTGTAGCATTTAGATAAAAATATTAACTGCAAAATACTGCTAAATTAATCCAACTTCTTTTGATTATTGATGTCCTACTGTTTTCTGCCTGAAACAACACACACGATGCATCAGTCATTTATAAATTATTCATTCACAGTTATTTTGGCAGCAGCTTCTTTCCATTTATCAACCGATAAATGTACAGGAGATAAGAAGGGTAATTTTATAGCCCCTTGACATTTACCTTTAACATGATTTCCATATTTAATAAGGCAAAATACAAATGGCATTGAGGATTCCAAAGTCCACATTATAAAGCTTTACAATAACTTCTGCATCCACGTCATATGGGACGGGTGAGCCAAGTACGTACAAACCTCACAGGCACAAGAGTCCCTCCGAGCTCACTTCCCAAGACTGATTTCGGCAGCTCTGAAATGTGCCCGTTGTGCCACAAAGTCACAGAGCCTTTTCACTGCTGCAGCAGAAGAGATTATGGTTGACTTCAGAGGCTTGGATAGTGTCCAAAGAGCCACAGCTCTGGGGATTGCTGAAACCATGAAACATAGCCAGGTCAGTAATTTACTCTTGCCTGGCCTCATTTCCAGAGATCTCATCCATACTCCCACACACGGAGCTCTCTGACATTTCAGATCTTTGTCCAGTATGACCACAATAATTCCATAAACTCACTGAAATTACGTCTTGTGCACTCTGGGGTTAAACGTAGGCAAAGATCAGGTACCAGATATTCAAAGACCACATCTGTGTCTCTAAGTATTCATCCGTACCCTTGTTAGTGCTGCAACCCACTGGGCTGCAGTACCATAGCACACTACATGCGGCTGCCACGCGCCAGCAGAAGTGTGAGCCACTCCAAGCAAACAAAAAGCAACTGGAATGACTTCCGTACCACCAAAGAATGACAGAGCCTTTGAACAGCATCTGTCCTACTTTTTCCTCTAGCTTATGAGACAATTAAAGAAAGACTTCATTAAAAAAAGGGAATTTTTAAAAACCCACACACTATTTTAAAATAACAGAGTGGGTATAAATTGTAACAGTACCATTAATCCCAAGATCTACAGAGACTACCAAAATCCTCCACTCGTGGTAAAGTACCAGTAGACCACTGTGAAACTTACAGGACTTACAGAAGTCGCATACAAGTATTGCACATTATACATCTAGAAGTAATTACAGCACAGCCAATTAACTGTTGACTTGCTCTTGCCCTGTAATTCTAGACAGTACTCTTTGTGGAGTTGTACTTTCAGGAGTAATATTATACAAGACACACTAGCCACTGGTTCATACCTGCACGTACTTCAATAAATCCTACTACTGTTTATTTGCAAGACACTAAGCACAGCATACCATCTATAAGGACACAAGTACTCCATGCTGACAAGTCCACCACTACATCAAAGTGTCTTTTTGTTAACTGTTTGTGTTATCCCTTCAGGAAAAGGAAAACAAGAAAAAAATCTCAGTTCTTTCCAGTTTTCCAAGATGGGGAAGCTTAAAACTGAAAGAGTCAGTTTGGCTGGGACAAATTTCAGAAACAAGAAGAAAGTGTTGTCTTCTGACATCATAGTCTAGCCTGCCAACTCCACCTGTGCTCCTCATTTTAAGCATTAGGTATCAAGGAGATGAACACAGTTTGGTCACCAAGAGCATCCGAGAGTCACATCTAGGGGTAGTCATTAAGTGGTCACACACACTGCAGCCCACTTCCCCTCCCCACCAGGTGGTTTTCTCCACCCTGTCCTTGAAAAGCCAAGCTAAACAGTCTCATGTTACTTGATGGATGTTGACTTGATGNAGAAACAAGAAGAAAGTGTTGTCTTCTGACATCATAGTCTAGCCTGCCAACTCCACCTGTGCTCCTCATTTTAAGCATTAGGTATCAAGGAGATGAACACAGTTTGGTCACCAAGAGCATCCGAGAGTCACATCTAGGGGTAGTCATTAAGTGGTCACACACACTGCAGCCCACTTCCCCTCCCCACCAGGTGGTTTTCTCCACCCTGTCCTTGAAAAGTCAAGCTAAACAGTCTCATGTTACTTGATGGATGTTAGAGTATGAAAGGTCAATTAGAAGCTGAGTTATGGTACTTTCTTTTTTGATGAGTGCCAACAGATTAATGTATTCTGCGCTTCAGAAAACAGTTCAACAAAAACATCCCACTCCCAGAGACCCATACAGCCTTCACATGCCTGGCTAGGATGGAGGAAACAGGGGAGTAAAGGTAGTGAGATGTATTTTCTGCCATCAAGCTGTTGCACATGTAATTAATTCCAGTGTTATTACTATTATTTATTCTGAACAAAAACTAACACAAGGCAAAACCCTAGAGGTTTGGGTTAAGGGTTATCTAAACTCAAATTCTTACCCAAAGCTTTACATTTGGGGAGATTTCTTAACACAATTTTTCTGCTAGTGAAAGCTGCTGGACTGACAACTCCAGAGGCAAAGGCCTCCTGTTTCCCCAAGGAAAAGGGAAGCATGGGGAGAGCCATACACCTTTCCTGCAGCAGGGCAGTAAGAAACTCCGGTCTATATATACACGAGATTCCTTTCCAGGACTGGAAGCAGTAAGCTTGAGCTGGAAAATACTACCTGAGTGATCGAACCCAGAGACTTAAAGGTTAGAAGGATCCTCTGCAAGAGCCACAACTTCCCATGCACACCACATGCTATCCAACACTCGTGGCACCTCTCCTCCCTGTATCCCATAATAAACTTTGGGGATTAACTACAAAAGACCGGTACCTCAAAACAAAACTGCGTTTTAGCTATAGTCTCTTCAGGACTCCAATTTTAAACAGAACTTTGCCCAGAGAGGTGATTTTCAATCTTATTACGCTGTGGCTGCTCCTTTGGATATGGTTCGTGTTTCCATATTTGTTGGTTTCTTAAGTAAGACTTAAGTTTTATTCCAGTTATATGGCAAGCCCCAGGGCTCAATTCAGATAAGCATGCTTCTGTTCCAGTGCCAAAAAAAACATCCTTTTTTTTCTTGCAGCCATCATAAACCAGTCACCCTAGAAAAACCAGCTCTTTGTTCTTGGGGAAACAACTATTGTCAGAATATTTTACATGTAAATGAAACATGGGAGCTCATCTTCCTCTTTTATTTGTCATCGCAAGCTTTCCCCATTTACCATTCTGCTCCGATTTTCCCATTTAGCAGTGTATGGAATCTGCAATAGTGCATATTGTAATATGCAAATTGTATATAGCATTTTGGTGTCAGACACACTGAAATTAAATCAAATGGAAGAAAAAAAGGAAAGAGTGTAATAAAGGTACCTTTATGGCCTCAAGCTGTAGATAAATTGTGGTCTGTGGTAGTTAAACAACAGCTGTTCAGATTTAAAACAAAATTATGATAAGGATCCCCAGAAGATAACACCTCTTGAGGTAACAGCATTTACCTAAATGCATCTGTTAGCAGCTAACACCGTGACTTAAGACTGTTTATGTGATAGTTTATTCCCATTTGTTTTCCTTCTCTTCCCCCCACTCCCATTCGTTAGTGAGAACAAACCCTTCCCCGGCAATCTCGACCTTGGGGGTCCCGCACAACCTCTCCACCTGTGTCTGAAGGACAGACAGCCTCTCCCAGCCACCCACAGGTGGAAGCAGGCTGTGAGCCCTCGGTGCGGGTAAGTGCAAGGATTAAGGAACAGCAAGAAAGCAAATTGCTACAGTTAAAGAAAGAAAACAGCAGGACTAACACATTTCAGTAGGGGTATGTTCGCTGAGACTCAGCAATCTTTATACTCTTTGTGAACAGCAGTTCTTTAAGAGCTTTACACCCAATAAAATTTAAAGTTTTATATTTTTTTCTTTGTTTATTGCACCGGGGTTTTTTATTGCAGACATGTAGCAAGCCACCCATATGGAATTTCAGAAAGTGGCAACTGGCTCAGCCTGAGCACCTCAGACCTGCCCAAAACGAGCCTCAGCGCCTTCAGGAAGGGACTCTTTGCTCCAGTTTGTTTTGTTCCTTCCACTCCTCCTTAGTCTCTCCTGGCAGCATTGCACTGGCTATTATTTAACAAACAAACAAAATGGGAATCCCAATGAGAAAGAAACAGCATTAAGACTTTAGCTTTGGTCCCATGCTGAGAAAATACCTGATGGGGAGAATAGGGAGAGGCGAGTACCCAACTTTCCCCCTTCCCCACCTCAAATCCCTCGTCGCTCTTTCTCCAAAGGATGCAGATGGCAGTATGGGGCATGCTGGTGGCAACAGCCCTCCATTCCGGCTGCTGCCCACGGAGACACCTACACGCCCCTTCGTTTCCTCAGCAAGCACGAGTTTAGCAACAGCAATTCATCATTGAGAGAAACATTAATATTTTACCTTAGTTACCAAGTGCACCCGTTCAAACTTTTATCTAAAACATTCTTTATCATCTTTTCATTAAGTTCTCAAGAGCTAATGGTTTCTGAGTTCCCGGGGTAAGGATGATGTTCTGAATAATGAAAGCTCATTATTTCTCCACAGAATGCTTGTTAATTCAAATGATGATATTAAAACTATAGTAGCCTTTAGCGCTGGGGTGATTTCTAGCATACTTTATCATGTATCAATATATACTCTGTTTGTCAAAACTGCCCAGGGCTGGGGCTGACATTCTCTCTGGAGGAGTCTAGTGCTTCAAGAGGCACTGAATACACCAAGGTGACAACTTGCAGAGTTTGCGCCTCTAGGAAATGGAAAGATGAAACTTGAAGTGCCATTGTCCCCCTTGATTTCCTTATTAGTATTCATAAAGAGACAGTATCCTCCTCTTTTTCTAGTCCTCACAGGCCTTCCTTTTGAATGAAATAAAAGGCACATGCACACACACACGCAAAAAAAATACATGCAGAAGTTTTACGTACAAAGCATATCCCTTTGTTGTCATTTAAGTAATCTAAAATGTGTTTCTGTAGTTACAGGTAGACATGCCTATAGCTTAGGCACAATAAAATCTTTTAAAAAAATAAGATTCACACATTTAAAGATGAGGCAAAGACATTTTTTACACCCTATTGTTTTCTCTGGCTTCTTTTCTGTACCTCCCTCACCTCTCTCCATATAGCCAGGCTATATTCCCCAGCAGCTTAGCTAGGAGCTCCCTGACATTACTGCCCTCCTTTCAGCTTTGATCACCAGAGTACTGCAAATGTTGCCAAGGCCTTAGTCTCCTCAGCTCTCCCAGCATTCTGTCTTCTCCGAGGAGAGAAAAAAAGGGGAAAAAAGAAAAAAACTCAAGAAAAAATCTCCATCCATATGGAATGCCTTGGTGAGTGCTAAAAATAGATCTGCAATGAAAAGGCCAATTAAAGTGGCTAAAAAGCGCGTTTCTCCAAATAACATTATGTTTCCTGCACAAGGGCTCTTCCCTCCACCTCCTGCAGCCTGCATAAATATGCACATCCTTATCTGACTGCAAATTATGTCATCCCCTCCCATCAGGTCTTTTGCAATAGCAGGCTTTGGTATGGAGGGGAGCGAAGATGCTCAGACACTACAGACTGGTCACAGACTGCCCTGATCCCTCATCAGCATCAGTTGTTTCCCCCCAGTGCTTGACGATGTACATTTGAGCATTTGTAATTGAGCAAGCCCCTCCTGCCTCCACCCCAATCCCTCAGCCCTTCCTCCTCCAGACTCCCATAAGGAAACGTAATTCTGAGCATCACACTAGCCCACCGGGGCCAGGAGCAGCCAGGTCAGCATTCACGTGGGCTAAACCACACGTCTCTACACCTTCGCCATGTAATTATCTCTCTCGTGAAAGATTTGCTTGACTTTTGCCCACAGGCAAAAATGATAAGAATATGGTAAACTTTTTCCATCTTCCCCTACCAGCGTATCCTTAGAGTAGCAATTAAATATCGTGTTTTAAAACACCTAACTGGCTGACATTTCTTCCATCTCACACAGATGTGAGACTGAATGGCAAGTTTGTTTATGCTGCCTCCCATTCTTAAGCAGAAAATAAATTTTTAAAAATGCTTTTTCAGCCTCGTTGCATAGGCTGATGGGGAGAGAAGCACAATCGCGTGATTTCTGCATCTCTGTTCACCTGGAGGCACAACAGACACATCCCAGCAGTGCCAGTGTTCTCGGGAGAGCCCAAGAACTGGCACAGCACTCCGCTCAGGGTCACCACTCCTGCCTTCAGGAGGCAGCTCTCCGGGAGCCCCACACCAAGAAAATGGGTTGGCTGGTAACATGGAGTTTCTCTGATGCTTAAGGCCCTATTCATGCCAGAGTTCAAACCACATTAGTAAGGGCAAGAGGCAGAAGCGGCTCTTGCTGCAAAAGCGCCAGTGCAGGTCCCTTGGCCGCAACAGGGAGGTTTGCTTACAACACCGGGATCCATGCTGCCAGAAGAGTCATGCTGTCGAAGCCACCGCGACACGGGCATCAGCAATGGCACAACGGCAGTCGGGTGTTACATGCCAGCAGCACCGAACCCAGACCCAAACATTTACCCTCCTGCCACAGCTGGCCAGAGCTATGCCACCCCAGAGAAACAAGGGGAGGCCTTGGCTGTCCCAGCTTCTCCTCAAACAATAGATATTCACAACATAAAACATGTAGCTAGGCTTACTGCAGTACCGATGTCGAGGGAGGCCACGAATAAGAGGAGGCACGGTATCTTCAAACGGCGCTTGGACTACAGCATTTTCCCAGCCGGCAGCCTACATGTGTGCTTGCGGCTAAAACTCAGAGCACAGCCTGGAGGCAGACTGCAAACTGCTGTGAAGTGTGCTTATCTGGAGGAACGGATTTGTAATAGAAAAAAAATGTGTTTCAAGCATTCTGACGGTTTAAAGCAACCCATCAGTACAGGCCAAGATTTGTTTCTTAACTTTAGCGCGAACACCAACAGATTTTCAGTGCAGTGTTTGTATGGCAGAAAAAAGCTTGGTTCTTTCATTGATTTTACTCTACTTTATGCCATCCTTACCACACAAAGTCCAATTGACTGGTAGAAATATGGCTGACGAGAATGGAGGTAGAGAAAGGGAATAAACCCACATATGCCTCTCAAGCTGTTCCTATAGTACTTTCCAGTTTTATATACAGAGCTGCACAAACATGGCAAAACAAGCAGGCTAAACTATTAATTACTTTGTTCTGTGATAAAGGATGTAAGCCTGCAGACATGCGTTTGTGTAATTGTACTTGCATGAGCGGGGTGCTCCGCACGTACATAAACGTCCACAAAACCATGTTGTCAGACAGTCCATTTCTTAGTAAACAGCTATTTTCTCTGCAGGGTTGGGAAATATACAGCTCTGTTTTAAACACATTTTTTCCATTTCACAAGAATTTCGAAATTAAACATTTTGACATGCTTGAATTTTCCAGCCAAAAAGATAGTGAGTTTAAGCAGAACGTGGCATTCCAGCTTCTGTCCTGAAGCTGGACTGCTTCCAGCAGCTCCAAACACACCTTCATCCCTCAAAGTTTTCACACATTTTCAGTTAACCCAAAGCACCCAAATAATTTTGTTGGTTGATTGGGTTTTTTGGGGTTTTTTTGTTTGGTTGGGTTTTTTTAAACAGGACAAGTGCTGTTGGCAAAGTGCAACACTGAAAACACTCTACTTACGAATCAAATCTAAGGTGGTTTCCACCACCCCTTCAGTTTCGGGGTTGAGTCTACATCCATTAATTCCTCTTGGCAAACCTGGCATGCGAGTGATATCAGAAGGGAGTGAAGAGAGGACATGGATAGTAGTAGCATGGTGAAGAAACTTTGTTTCCCGTAAGTTGTGTGGCCAGCAATCTTACTAAATCAAACCTGCGATCTAGACTGGCTTTACTTGACTACACTAAAGTCCTGGGCTTTCAAAACATTTTTTGAAGAAGATTAGGTAAGTAAAAACCATTTGCAAGCAAAGGTTTGGCAAGATCAAGGCCTTAAGTAGTTCAGTGCTCAGTTCTAAGGGTGACTTTGTCTAGAAGCTTAATTTGCAGGACAGAATCCTGCAAAAACTTGTGCGGGTTCCCTTTGTGCACTGGCATGCACAGAACCATCACAAAGAAAATGTCTGCAGAAACAGAGCCCAGAGCCCAAGAATCATCATTGCCCACACAACGCCACAGCAAGCACGCTATTGCCCAGCTTGTCTAGTTTCTGATCTAACCATTTTAGGAGCACTGCTTGCAGTGGCTACCGCAGTACTGCCAATGCTGATTATTTAAAATAATTATGAGTCACTTGCTAAAAAAAAATTTAGGGAAAACAAAGGTGGAAAGTGAAGTTTCTTTTATTTATAGATTTAATTTTGCTCCAGTAAATTTTAGCTTTTCTTCATCACCAGAATTAGAACCATATTTTTTGCAATCCAAGATTCACGCATTCAGAAGATCCTAAGACTTTGCACTTCAAGGAAAAACTCCAAATGCCACAGGACACAAAAGTCAAAGTTCGCAATACCACCCCAAGAAATTTGCTAGAAAAGCAGGGGCATTAGAAGTCCCAAATACAACAACGTAAATTAAAAAAAAAAAAAGCTGTGAAATGAAAAGCCTTCCTTTAGTCAGCCGTGCTTGGCTAACAGCTCCATAACCAAAATTTGAAACGGTGCTCAGCAAGTGCCTGATAACCCTGCAATGTCATGTGGTGACAGCCCTTTGAGAAAAATAGGTGTTTCTGCAGATGGGAGAGACAATACGTACAGCCTCTGAGCTCCTCATCCGCACCCTTCCCACAAATCAAGAGCATCAACAAGCAGATACATCACGGCCCCTTTCATGATTCCTTGGCTCTGCAGCATGCTGGACCAGTGAAACTGGTTCTACACGCCCTGGGAAAAAATGACAGCTTCTCCTTGCAAGCTGCACTGATCATAAAAGGTGGAAGAGGCTTCCGTGCACGCCCAAACCTGCCTCTTTCAAAATGCCTGCACACCCAGCACGGCAGGGGAGAGTTTTCAAGGAGGGCTCCTGGCCACTGCCTACGTCATTTCCCGACTCAGCTCGGCGTGCAGCCCAACCAGGTCATGGGGTGGGGACTTTGCCTCTCCGGTGCCCAGTTCAGTGACCTCCTTGTGCAGCTGCTTGCCCTGCCTTTCCTGCTGCTTCTTCCTCCAACCCCCTCATCCTCCTCCTTTTGCAGCATTGGCCTTGCTCTGCAAAGGGGAACAAAGTGTCCAACAGGCGGCAAGGGGCCCACCTCACGCTGCCTTGAGGTAAAGAGCAAACTGTTTTTCCTGGAACACGCTCCAAATTTCACACCCTTTTTTCCCCCACAAATGTGGGAAAGGAGGAGCGACCACATGCAAAAAAAAAGAGGGAATTTTCACACATGCAGATAAAGCATGCTAATGCACACTGCACCGCTCAGCACATCCTCCCCAAACCTGAGCATTACCTGTCTTTAAGAGAGCAATTGTAAAAAATTCCCAAGTCTTAAACTACTGAAAACCCCATTGCAGCACATTCTGCCCTACACAAAAGTTACCCAAACTCCTGAAACTCCTTTTGAACCTCTGCAAACTACGGCAGCTGGAGTTACACAAGCACCGGACCAAGCACACTGGCAGCGAGGGCCAAGGAGGCAAACGAGCTGCAATCTCTCCACCGGCATCACTGAACACCGAGGCACACCGCAGGGAAGCCTTTGTACAGCCCAGCAGCATGGTCAGCCGCATCTGTTTCCACATCTCATCCAAGTCCAGACAAAGAACATTGGTGCTACTGCACTGTCAGAGGACCCAAAAATTTAAGTCCTGCCCCTCAGCTCCACCAGATTTCACACCTGACCTCCTCCTCCTCCAACCACAGCATGGAACATTCGGGTCTTTTGCAAGCACATGAAGCTAAAAGGGTGCTTTGGGCTGGGCAGCACAGAAGAAAGGGAAAATGCATTCATATACACAGTGATGACTAGACAAAGATACATCACTTCATAAAAAAACCACCATGCTAGCAAGCCACCCCAAGCTGAACAAACAAACCTCATGGCTGAGTTAACCTTTCCAGAAGTACTGGTCTTAAGTCGGAACTTTACTTGAAAGACTCTTTAAAAAAAAAAAAAACAAAATAAAGACAAACAAGCAGTGTAAGGCAGAAAGAAGCAAGCCTTGAAAGCCACAAGGTTTGGGGCCTTAGGCTATTCCTCAATATCCCTCAAAAGTTCTAGGCATTTTGCCAGCACAAGCATCTACCTTCTGGTGTATCTTCATTTAACTTTGCTTACATTCAGCCCCATAAGTTTATGGTCCTCTGGCTGCTGCAATGATTCATTTAAACATCAGTGGGAACCTCCTCCCTAACTTTGGATAGCCATGTTAGTTATAAGATCTTTCTCTCCAATTAATTATCAATATTAATGTGGAAAAAATTAAATCATTTTTACACTTAGTAAATAATTTCTTTTTTAAAGTATTCTGAACACAGAATGAGCAGGAGTGGAAATAGCAGCCCCCTGCAAGGGTAGTCAGTGTACTTTGAGATTTTTATATTAAAATGGAAACCTGTAACTACAACAAGAACAAAAAACAAACAGAAACACGTACACGATTTCCCCACCTCTCCCCTGCAATATGCCACACATAAGCCTGTATAATCCATTGATGGGAAAGATCAGCAAGGTCAGGCTGCTGAGAGATTTACAGAGGCGTGGCCAAGGTGTAAGGGATAACAAAATTATCTTGAGCCAATAAATAGCAGAGGGTTAGAAAAGCAGGGAGTGAGAAGGCACCCAAAGCAGCAGTTCCCTCCTCACCCTGCTCCTTGCATACAGAAAGGGCCAACGGGTTCTCCTGCAAGATCCACTTAAGGGACACAAGCACCAACCCCTGTGTCTTATAAGCAAGGAAAGGAGGGAGGAAGCCAGCTTGGCTCCCTGTCCTGTCTGCAGCCACATCCCTTCCAGATGACCCCATCCCTTCTCCTGAACTCTCCCCAGGTGTAAAGACACCCCCACAGGATCCCTGCTAACAGCCAAGGGTGGTCATGCCCATCTGCCATCCCAGGTCCCAAGAAAGCCAAAGACGAGGCATTTGGAAAGGATGCTTGGAATTCCCTTCAGGAAGAAGCTGCAGGCACCCAGGGGACATGCAACTTGGGCTAGGTGGCAAATCTGTACTTCAGTTTTGAGGAGAGACTGAGAGAAAGCAGCAGAGATCAGCTCAGCGGCACTGGAGGCCGCGCTGGGAGTTACCGTGCTGAGAGGCTAGATGGGTAGTAATCCAGGGGGAGAAGGGAGGATGACCCTTTAGCAAGTGACAAAAGGTCTGTTACTACATGAATTTGAAGTTTATTTATTCAATGATAGCAGCTAACTAGATCCCATGGGAACTCCTGGGAACACCTGAGGCAGAAAGTGACTCTTCCCAAACCGTACAATGAAAGGACTCTGACCAAAATAAAAAAATTTGTGTAAAATTTGCACAGAGCTATCCAATAATTACTTAAGGATATTTGGGGGGCTTAGGGTTTTTTTTAATGAGAAACAAAGATGTTTGGCCAAAAGTAAAGATCTCAGTTTGGAAAACTTAGCACAAAATTTTCCTCAGAAAGGTTTGTTTTGGTTTTTTTTTTTAATACTTAGAATTAAATACATTCTTTATATGAAAATATTGAAAAAATTGTTTTCCTTCTAAAACCAATTGACAGTTTTCAGCTCTAGAATATGCTGAAGCAATATCTCTGAAGGAAGAGCAAGCGTGGGGTGACTTTCAAAGGAATAAAAAGCAGTCCAATGCAAACATCAAGCAAAGTCCATTCCATTTCAGGAAAATTGTGTTCATGGCTCACATAGCTTAAAATTAAGAGGCAGCAACTAGGAAGACAAACACGATCAAATGGATCACTGAAATAGACCTAGGTAAGAAAATTCTGGGAAGATGGTAACAGAAGACCAAACGTGAGCAACTGAGATGAAAAGAGCAGAAGGAAGTTGGACCCAAAGCACAGCAAATGGGTAGTGCAGGAGCTAAAACTCTATGGGAGCAAAAAGAGGCAAAAGCAATTGCAAAACAGATTCTGGCACCAGGGGCAATCTTAAAGCTGATGAGACTAAGGTGATAGCACTCATTTACATCGATGCATTTTCTACAATTTATGGAAGTAATGGGAACTGCAAAAGATACCTAGAAATCAGAAAAGTTATTTGTGTTTATGGTTGAGAGTGATTGCACAATCTTTTTATGCACGTATGTATAACCAGCGCAAGAAGAGTTACTGTGTGTTTAACAAGCCTGGCGTAAACTCAGAATGATTAGAATTGCCAGACCGTGGAAGCACTTAGAAGCTAAAGATTAAAAGAGGAAGATCAGGATTTTCAAAGCTGTTTAGACAGTCAGAAGCGTTAGATGTCTCTTTCAAAGCACCTAAGCAGGTAAGGTATCTAATCCTCACTGAAGTCAACAGGGCAGGATGCCCAACTCCAAGGCAGTTTTGCAATTGCTCTCAGGCACCTACATAGGCTGGAAGAAGCTAAATCACTTTGCAGATCTGGCCCTGGGTGCTACAGTCCAGAACTAGAAGACACGCTCTTCTGCAACTGCCCTCAAGCTAGATAGCGTTTGGGCAAAAAGAGCCAACAGGTCTGGTAAGAAGAGGCTATATAAGCAGTGCTGAATGATTTGGTCAGTATTAAAAAAAAAGCCTACACACCACACAACCCTAGGAGACCCCTACACTGACCTAGTCTTTTCCTCTCAGGAGTTCTGCCAGGCTGGATGGGAGCACAAGTCCCTTTCTGCCACGGGCAGCTTCATCGCACGGAGAGGGAGGCAGGCAGCAGCCCTGGCAGAGGCACTACACTGGCCTGCTGCCTGCGTTTCACGACTGCTCACGTAATCGCCCTGCAAGAGGTGCCAGCTTGCAGATAATAGCTCCTCTGAATTCAGGTGGCATACGTGCAGTTCAATGAGCCAAGTTTCTCTGGAGCTGTCAGGGCCTGATTTTTTGGGAAGGTTACGTAAGTACACACTCAAGGAGCACCTACGCAGCACACAAGCCAGTCAATCCCCCTCTCCTCCCTCTGCCTGCTGCAAAGCATCAGGCCCACCTACTACGGCCAGGAGAGCACATTACCCCGTCTTACATAAAGCTCAGCTTGCTTTCCACACTTCTTTAAGCTTCACATGGAATTAGGGAAGGAAAAAATAAAGCAGCAAATAAATTTGCAAGAAGTGCTGCTGAGTGACCAAGCCATATATAGCATTATTGGTCTTTAAGTGCCTCTGCTTTGAAGCATATTTAATATAAAGATTATCATTGCTAAGTATGTACAGTATATAAATATATCCTTTAATATGATTGCTCTTAGTTTTTACATTGTTTCCCCATCTTCTCTACATTAGTCTGCAGTCCAGCCTCTAACAGTTGTTAACATGTGCAGAATCCTGGCTCCCCCCCACCCCACCCCATTCTCCATATCTAGCACAGTAGTTTGTGTGCTGTCATGAAAGCAGCAATTCAGAAGCTCCGCTGCTAAGGTCTAACTGTGGTTCCTTAGATAAGGTCTGAACAAATTCCAGTGTAATACACAACCCAAACTAGATGTAACAGCTGCATTTTTCATGTACTATGATGCAGTTTGGATCACAGCCCAATTCAGAGGTAGAGAGAAGCTGATCCAATACAACTGACTGGAAAGACAGCAAGCATATGGTGTGTATCAAGTGATTAATTTTCAACATTAATTTTTAAACATTAATTTCATCTACTTTGGAAGGAAGAAAGCAACTGCCAAGTTTAGTTAATTTTTGTTTTTAATAACTACATTTTTTTCCTAAAATGCTTCTCCTGTAGTAAGTAAACCACTTCGTCATCTCAATTAAAAAAAAGTATTCTCATCTAAAATTGGTTAGAAACTACAAGCCGTAAAGCCCCCAAGTAAAAGATTTAAATTGAAGTGGAACCAATACCTGAACAATAAAATGACAGCAATACAGAAGTTGCAAATATAAAGTTGAAATTCTTAGTACTTATCTAAACAACAGTTGTAGTTTCTAAGCCCGAGACATAATTCCTCACAGCAAGAGGGGAAAAAGGCAAGTTGAAAAGTAGCAAAACGCAGCTTGTCAAATGCAAAATAAAAACTTCCCCTAGTTGCTGTTTCTGTATGCTGAGAGCATAAAAATAATATATGAACGGAGAATGTGACAGCCAAAGATGGCCTCAATGATTGTTAGAGCTAAGAAAACATTTACTTCTGCGTTTTGTTCAGAAGTGCTGCTGAGTTTACAACGTGTGTCAGTGCAGCCTTAGCCAAAGCATAACAGTGTTTTCTTAAAGAATCCAATTAATTTGTTTTTCAAGCCAGTCCATTACGTGAAGCTGACTCAATCGTGTTTTGCTCCAGCCAGTCCTCCAAAGTGCAACAATTACATTTAAAAAAACAGTCTAATTTTTTAAAAGTTAACACCAGGTCAAATCAGACTTTCATTAACTCCACTAAAACCAGTGGAAACTCAGAAATTCCAGTGTAATAGTTTTACTCAGGATACACGTGCCATAAAGAGGGAAAAACTAGACCTATTAAATGGTATGGCAGATCTCAGAGTACAATGCAGCGTCATGCAACTTAGCACCCCATATGCATGCCCTTTTCCTTTCTAAAAAGGATTTGAAGTATTTGGGTTTAGCAATGTTTTTCTTTACCTCCCTTATGCCACTTCATGCCTATTTTCCAATGCTCTTGGCTTCAGTGTTCCCACCTCAGTTTCATACATCCTTCCCCCAACCCTACCGCATTTCTTCCTTCACAGTCCTTTGTTATTCCTGCCAGTGCTTTTAATGCAGAAATGGAAACATTTGGTTCAGCCTCAGATTTCCCCAAACTCCAGAGAAAGAGCTCAAAAAGGGAACCATGCACCCCAAGCTCCAAACCTGGCCAACTAACCTCGCTCAAGCAACATCCCTCTGCCACTTTCACATTGCGTGCCTGAGGCAAACAATGACGCAAGACGAGGGACTGAAAACCTAACCTGTACCAGCAGCCCATTGCACGTCTTCCCACCACTCTCCCAACAAGGAGAGAAATCTACCACGGGGGACATGCCTGGAAGCTGCCTCAGTTGCGGGAGAACAGCAAACCACAAGTGATAAGCTTGACATAATTGCATTGGAGAAAGACTTCTTACAGGGTCTGAAATAATTTTTATTCTTTTTCCATTGCCAGATAAGGTGTGTCACGTGCTGGGTCATCTCCCTCTTCTCACCATCTTAAAGTCTCCCATTCTTGCCCCTGCATCCCAGCACCATTTGACTCCACCATTCCCTGCTCCAGACCAGCATTATTTCACGCTGGTATTGTGTTGCTCTAATCTACCTTGATGGTTTAAAACTATAGGGGATATTTACCTCCAAACCCAAGCAAGAGCAAATGGACTAACCAGCCCCAGATAGAGTGCAACACTGCCTTTTGTACATCTCAGGCGCTCATACCTCTGCACAGTAGCAATGCTCAATACTTACTCTACAAAGCCTTTTTGTCTATCATATTGTTTTTACTGTCTACAGTTAATCAAGAGTGAAATTAGCCTACATCTAATCAATAATACTTTGAAGTCCTGTAGCTGGATCCACTCACATGCTTGAAGCTGTGAAGTCTATAGTTGGTTTACTAGACCTGGATCAGAGTACAAATGTGCATCTTAAAGTACCCTGAATTAATAAATACAGCATGAAATAACTAAGATGTCAAGCGACACTGATGTGGCACTGCATGAAGAGTTATGGGAAAATTCACTACAGAAAAGAAACTGCATGGTGCAAGACAGAATTTTTCAAACTTGGTGAACACTAGTCTGGTAAATGTAGCAATACGGATTTTCCTCCCACTTAGTCAACATTCAAATAATGCTTCTGTTGCATTTGCAGTACCTGGGTAATTCTTCTTCAAGAGGCACCCAGTTCACTGAGGTCTTCCCTTGGCATTTCAGACAGCAAAGGCCCGTTTTAACCACACTTTCAATAGAAATTAATTTTCTGACTTGCTTGACAAATCACTACATGTAACATGGTTATAAAGAGCCTGAATACCTCCTCTTGTTCCTGTTGGAAGCCAGAACGTAGTACATGAGCAAGGACTTAATGACCAAGCAGTTAACTTATTAACAGTTTTGTGGGCTAATATTTAGTAAGTTAGCATTCACTGCTACCTAAAAGTTACTCCTGAAAAAAAACACATTATACTTAGAGGTTGTATGATGATATAAAAAAATTGTTATCATATCTTGGAGAACAAAAAGATGATTAGCACAAGTCATCCTTAGGGACAGAGTATAAAATAATCTGCCCTCAGCATCCTGCAACCCAAAAGATTTGGGGGGGAAACACTACAAAGCCTCTAACATTTTTCAGATAGCTTGTCTGTAGATAAAATCTAAAGCCAAACTCACAACACCCCACGACCTCACCTTTTAATTGGAAACTGTGACCCTCCTAAGCATACAGCTGGCACATGAACTCACATGCACTGCATTCACTTTGGCTTATCCTTTACCCTGTGCCTGCCAGACACCAGTTGGACCTAGGTTAGACAGGTAACAGCAGGGTCACCTACTTCAGCCCTCACAGCAGAACAGGTAAGCCTTCTGCTGCTAAACCTCTCCATCCTGAGCCTACACATACTGCAGCCTGCCCTCCATCCTGAGCCTATGTGTACTCCAAAGTTCCAACAAATTAGATTTTGTCAGCTTTATTTAAAAGCTCATACTGAGGGCTTGGTCTTGCAAGGTCAAAAGAGGGCTCAAGGGCAAACCTAGCCCCTGACCTTAGCTACCTGTTCAGATGCTGAAAGTTACTCGAATGCCTCAGGTTGCCTGAAACACACCCTAATGTTCACAAGATAAATCAATAGTACTGCTTTGCTTTACCGGTCAGGCCATACCTGAGTCCTGCTTTCAAGATATTATCAGACATGACAAAAGGGCATCAGAAAATTAAAACCTTACTGGGAGGAGATAGGTGAATGAGTTAAATTCCAGTGGCCTGATATCTATGAGATCTTCAGCTCACTGATCTTAACAAATTGCATTCACTTTCTTGTTCACCACTGTACTGTTGTTGATCAGCCTCCATTTCAATACTTTCAGGTGACTACCACTTAATTCATTAAATAATTACAGCTAATAACCAACTACTTTGGGACTACAAATAGCATTATGCATCTCAAGGAATCTTGGCGTTTGTGAAAAGACACATAAACCCTACATCTCTGATCACTTGCAGCAGCAGCTTAGTAAAGTGAATAATGTGTTAACCAACAGACAATCATAAAAATACAGGTAGATCCCACACTGGCATCACAGGTAAAGCCCAAGCCATATTACTACTACTCATGACTTCAGTTTTACATCTCCTCCAAAGACACAAACCTGTTCCAGGAAAGAGAACTACATCGTACGCAGTAAATTTACTGCCCTTTAAACACACATTTCCAAATTAATTGTATATTGCTAAATGTCACTCAAGCCCTGCTGACATTCTTTATCCACTCAAGCCACAGCTTTCTGAAGTTTATAAAGTTAACAGAATAATTTGATTGACTTCCTGACTATTAATTGAGGGCTGCGCATTATTCAGATTACTTTAATAGATGAAAACATTTTGTTCTAAGCTTCACTCCCATTGCACTGTGAGACAAGCTCCCTCCATATAACATTTTAATTTAGTTTTCTGTTGCCACTAAGACACTTCCAGAGGTATTGCACTATTTCAAATTCACAGAAAACTCTGAAGACAAAGTAGGGTTGGGGCGCTTTCGCGTTTTCAGTCTGAAGCTCAATAAATGCTGAACAATGCTTTAGTTCAATTGTTTTTAAGGATTTAAGGATTTCAAAACTTCTCCTTTGTGATTTTATGTTCCTTCCTTGCAGAGCCCATTAGAGAGTCTCCTCTACTGAATGTTTTGTGAGTGCTCTTTATATGAAACGATTAAGGGAACTGTACCTTGGCTTATAAAAAAATATGTTGACACCTATATATTATTCATGTTTTGCTAAGACATAAATAGCAGGCTTCGAGTCCTTCCTGCTGGAAGGCAGTTCCTGTTGCACAGCTGTCCCAGGCGCCCAAGCACGTACAAAGTTCAAACACAAACAAACCTAAACCACATTTCATGGAGCCCATCAGGTTGTGCAGCACAGGGTTTGTAGGCAGGCATGGGGTGTTATTGGAAGAGAGGGAAAACACAAAGAACATATGCTCTCAGGGCTCAAACAAACCAAGACCAAGACCCCCCAACACAAGTACCTCTAGGCCTGAAGGGCAACAGTTTTTCAAAGCTCCCAAGTCACCTCCAAAACAATTCTCAGAAGGGTTCAGGCACAATAAGATTGTTTAGGTGTTAAGCACCCCAAAAATTTTGGTATTTCAATAGTTTTGAGATACCCGGTCCTTCGGCATTTAAGCTCTATTGTGAATTAGTTGGGGATGAAGCCATTGCAGTATTTGGAGAGTTTCTCAGCACACTTTCAGATAGATCCAATCCCTTGGTCTCCATTACTGCAGCGTCTAAAGGAAATTCCTGTCCGGAACAGATCTTTTACTGAAGTCTCTGGGCATTATGGTAACAGGTCGCTGCAAGTCACAATTATCTTTGTCTCTCTGGGCCTAAGAATCAAAATCAACTTCACTTAACTGAGTGTAGTCTCACTGATATGTAATTGAGTAAGTGATAACCATCAGGTCCTTTGCCTGGAGAAGCGAGTGGTTAGCTTGCGCACATCAAGAGACTGATTTAAAAATCAATTAAAACTCTGACATGGGGCTATTTTCTCTCTCAAGGGATTTCAAACCTGCAAAGTCAGTGATGGGGATGCCACAGAACAAAGAACACACTGTAGGATGGTGCGGTCTGTGGCAGGAGCACATCAAATGATGCACACAGCATTTCGAACAGCTTGTATTAAATTGAATGTTGCTAGGCTTCAGTGACTGAACAGCAGACAAACAAGGTATCCTTAATACAGGCCTCCTTAGTACGGATGACTTTACATAAGGCTAATGGATACAGTCTTCTAAAGCTTAGAAAACATCGTGTCCATTTTAATTAAATAGAAAATTAAAAAAAATAAAAACCCACTATGCTGATAATGAGTTAATAAACTGTTGCCCATAAAAAGCCAGGCACTTGCAGATACTTGTGGTTCAGAAAGAAGCATCATAGTATTTCTGCAACTAATCTCATTCACCAGTGCCATCTAGCAAACAAAACATACAGGACATAAATTACACCAAAAAACAAAGTTATGCAGGACATCAGTTATAAGACAGGGACAAATAACAGAGATGCTTGTACACTCTGCACTGTAATCAAACAAAAAGAGAGAGTCTGAGGAGAAACATGGAAAGGCAGAAAGATTAGCAAGGAAGAGAATCACAGCAAACAGTAAAGCCATCCATAAAGCACAGTCAGGGAGGGAGAAGATACTTAGCACCAGGAACATACAAATTCTTGTTGCAGTCCTGAAAGAAGGCTTCTTCAGCCTTAATGTCCCAGCATTATACCACATATTTAATCTGCTCAGACTTGAAGCTGACAGCATGATAAATGGTACTAGCTCAAATACCAGACTTCAGAAGTATCTCATACCTGCATGCTGAGAGCATGATTTGTGTTCTTTAAACTACAAAAACTCCATAACCAAGCTTGCTCTAAAAAAATTATTGCTTTTCATGACAAAAAATAGTCTTACCTACCAGGCTTAGCTAACACACTTCAGGTAATACTATATTGAAAAGCATTTTTAATTCCAGTATCTAGTTGATATCAGAATTTAGATCATGCTACTGAAATGAAAAAACTTATTAGAAAAAAAAGTTTAAAAAGAAACACTCAGATCAACCCAACAGCCTTAGAGGCATTCAGAAGTGGTCAAGGTAGCCACTTTTTTTTGTTACACATACGTGTTTCTGTACATAACAATACCCTGGGGCATGCCTACACATGCATGCTTCTAAGGCGTGGTGGATGGCACAGAAGAGCCAAAATTAGTGAGACCAAGTTACCTCTTCCTCATGTCTTTTGTCCCCTAACACCTTCAAAATATTCCCTTTTGGCATCTCCACTGGGCAAAATGCCACCAGCAGCATGCCTTGTCTGGAGCAACACAGGTGCAGCTCAGCCTAACACTGTGCATGGGTACTTGGTACAGAAACTGGCTGCAGCTCTTAGAGGAACAGCACAGCCCTGATATTCTCCAGCTCTCCTGAGCCTATCCAGCCTCCTACTGTGAGAGTGACCGCACCACATCCTTGCACACATCTTATCACTCAATCCCTCTTGCCACAGGAAAGATAGGAAGACACCAAAGCAAGACTCCAGAAGTGAGCAGGGTTCCCAGCCGCCTGCGTTTCTCTTCTGTCCCTGGTGATACTTCTGGCTTTATGCAAGTGCTACTTCCAGTTAGATTAAGTTATTTCCCTTCCCCCATCCCTTGCTTGGTTTGGCCATGAGACTAGAAATCCATTATTAACGCAGCTTTGCTCATTAATCAAGGTAGCCTTTTTTTGCTTTCCAAAGTTTCTCATGTTCTTATCTTTGCATAATTGAGCATTTACACTTCAGAAGAGCACCACCTGAGGGAGTGGGGGCAGATCTGGAAAGGTTTGGGTTTTTTCCCCTCAAAGTTCCAAGTTTAAAAAACAAGGGGAAGAAAGAAAAAAAACTTTGAAAGGGGATGAAGTTAAATTACCAAAGCCTTAGGGCAGAGTAACTTAAAGACTGATAGTGCGTAGGAGTTTCTCTCATTCACCACAGAAGCTAACATTTCACATGACAGGAAATCAACAAGCAATAGAGTTATAACATTTTGCCCTTATATAGGAGCATCTTATCAAAATATACCTAACAGCCTCCCAAGCCTTTGTATTGCAGTTATCCCTCCAAGGCAGAGACAACAGTGGATTTTTCCGAACACTTGTGTCAGAAAACTTCACCTCAGATCTGGCCATTTCCATGACTTGTTACAGGTTTGAGCCAATTCCGTCCAGTCACAGGCACGGTCCTAGCAGAGCCCTCTTTTCTTGGGCAGCATGCTCTTTGGGCAGGAATTCCGGGCTGCCAGAGCCTCAGGCAACACTGCCACAAAGGTCTTGCTTTAACCAGGGCTTATTTCAAAGCCCAAAGGCTCTAAAAGCCACCAAAGCAGTGCAGGCATGCCCTGCGTGCCCCCAAAGTCAGGAACAACCCTGAGCTTTTGGCAGTGCCCAAAGCCTGACCAGAACAAGCCAGCACAAGCAGCCCAGTAAGCCAAATGCCTTGTCTGTATGTTTTGCACGTCACAAGCACGTTGTTTCTGAAAAGAGTCTGCTGCTTAAGGTTGCACTCCCATAGGTGAATTGTTCTTTGTACAACATCAGTTTCCTCTACAATAGCCCTTTAATACTGCCTCTTTCCATAGACCTATAAGAGGGGGTTTTTTTACTATAAAGAGGAATTAGAGTAGGATGGTTATGAAAGCAGGGGAAAAAAAATACCAGCAACAGTTGTCTTACGGTCCTGTTTTATCACTATCCTGAAAAAAAGCCATGAAAGCAAAAATACTGCTTGCAAACAACAGCCACCTAAATTCACTCTCCATGCTGCAGCTAATTTGTTGTGGGATATTTGTTATTTTAGGCTTGATTTTCATCGAGGAAAGTAATGCCTTTCCTGCTGTTGTTTCTGGTGGTGGGAACATAATTCATTGTAAATATCAACAGAATCCAGAAAACAATTCACCTGTAAAAAGCCAACTGCTGTGACCAAGAGAGTATCTGAGGCATTTAAGAGAATCAAAATTAGTTGGTAAGGCAGGGAACCCTCTTTCGTCCCTCCCCCCTCCAACAAGTTGCAGAATATTTGAAAAGCATTACAGCAATGATTTCAGCTCACCAGTTAACCTGAGGCACCCTGGAATAGTCATGTGGGTAAAACCTTGTCCTCACTACTGCTGGGAAGATTTTTCTTGAATGTGAAGGAGGAGAGACTTCTCTCTACAAAAGCAAGTGCAGAGACACACTATGGCCCAGATTCAGGCTCTCAGGCAGCAAGTCAAGCATTTCACAGATCAAACAGATGTACAACAGCTACATCCTACTTTGGCATGACACAAGCTACAACCCTTTGCATCCCCAGGGCCACACGAGTATTACATGTTCTCCTGCAAGGTAGAAGCGCATGCAGGCAGAAGAGTCAAACCCTTCTGATGGGTCTAAACCCATCTAATAATCTCAATTTTGCATGGAGAGCCATTACTGAAGACTGCAGGCCTCTCCTAAAGATACAGACTGAGAACTATCATGAGCATGTGTCTTTCCATAGTCTTTTTGCATTTGCCTGTCTGGTATCAGTGGATATCCAGCCTTGCATCTAAAAACAAAACATTGCTATTTGGGAGAGGCTTCTGGCTGGGAGATATTTTAAGGCCAATCAGTCCTGGTATCATGGTTAAGAACTTCTGTCTTCATAATAAATCCCAGACAACTCTCCAGACAGTACCCCGCCACAGGCTGTTGAAATCCTAGATCAAACCCAACACCAATCCTACTTAATGCATAAAATCAGTTTGTGCCCCAGCCCTCCAAGTCAGAGGGCTGGGATTGTTTCTATAAACTGAGTATGACCCAATTCTGAGCAACACTCCTGATCCCGGTTAGACAATCATAGATCCAAATAATACTAGCAAGCAATGAGAAAACTCCACAACCCTGAACCATGTGTTGACTGTATCAGAAATTGTTCCAATTTAAATCCTGGAACTCCAGCATTGCCTACGCCAGCCCCTTCTTAAACAAAACCATGGAGAGAGACCGTTTTTATTCCTGTATCACACAAACTTATTCACTACTTCCTTGTTGCATTTTGCAACTCCTACAGGGCTAGTCACTAGGACTGACTTTCTTAGCATGTCTTGTTTCAGGAAGCTCAGGAACTAGGAAAAAAAAAAAAGACATTCAGAAGCCGGAATACAAAGCCTGGACTGGTTTGCACTTGTTTTGAAGACTGTTTAAAAAAAAAATAAACAGAAAAACCCCAGAACATCTCAAGCACTGCTACTGCCACTATTTACTCTAATGCATACAAGAACTGATTCAATTTGGTTTTCATTCTACATTTTGCAACACTTGGGCTATGCTTTTATCCACAAATAAAATTTACTGAGCATTGAAAGATTAGGAAAAAGCAAGATGTGCTTAACACTTGATGCACTTTATTGAAAATTTAGAACAAGCAAGGCTTAACTTAGCTCTAAAACTAATAAATACTTTAGTTGTTTTGAGTTATGGGTAGTGCTCAGTGGCTTGCATGACTAATTAAACAATCTTGAGTTTGCTTTGAAGGCTAAGCCATCCTAAATGGCTTTAAATTACACTCTATCAAGCTAAGCTTAGAATTAAAATCCTCATTTGTAATAAGGAATTTTACTGCATATAAATGTTATTAGAGAGACTGTACTGGAAAGTTTAGTAATCTAGATGGCTTCTGGCCCTCACAGCAAACATACAGAAATCCCAACTTTCTCACAGGTAAAGTCTCCATCAGCGTTCGCAGGCGAACTCCTCAGGGGAGTTATGGGAAGAAAAGTGCTTTGGGAAGAGTTTTGCATAGGATGGCGACTCAAGGTGGAGACAGAGGCATAAGTCAGGTTGGGGAGCAAAGACAGCTGATCAGGGAGGATAACAGTGAGAAAGGACACACCACATAACAAGAACTACCCTGATACTTTATCTGCTCCGTGTGGCCCATAGCCGCCAGTGGGGAGGCTCAACTACAATTCATTACTACCGAGCACTGTAAAAAGAAGTCACCAGCACATCCTATAATTCGCTTTTATTTACAGTCATAAACAAGTTATTTGAGATCACAGCTCCTCCTTTGTATGCAGTACTCAGGTGTTCATTCCCTCTAAACTTAAATTGCACCAACAGCAGTGTTTTTCCATCTGCAAACGTACAAGAGTTGCTTCCAGGAACACAGGGAGCCACTACGCAGGTTGCAGAGCAGAGTCAGGCACAGGCACATGCATCACTTAGGGTAAAGATGACATTTCGCTGACGGTTTTTGTAACTAGTGCCAGCTACCCCTGCAACTCCTCTTTGTGAGAAGGAGAAGAAATAGCTGCGTGCAGTAAAAATGCATCCCACAGCTCTCTCCCTGATCAGTGGCAGAAGCAGATGGCTGCCCCTCACATCGGGCTGTCGCCCATGCCACTTCTCCGAGATGAAACAGATAACCCACACCTGCTGCAACGCGCATGCCGAGGACTTTTTCCGAGCCTGGCAGTTTTGATCCCCAAGCCATCTGAAGTCAGTAGAGGCATTCCAAAAATACAAACGCTTTCAGAGGAGGATGGTTTCCCCCCTTCAAATAATTAACTCATCATTTTCATTCTTCCAGCAGGACTGGGGCTGAGGCTGCCATAGAAGAGGTGTAACAGACTACTCATCCTTTTGCCTGCAGCGCGTGTGGTGTGCTTAGGCAGTTTGAGTCACTTCCCGTTAAAGACTAGTTCCTCCTTCTCTTCCACTAAAACCATCCTCAAAATCCTGCCTGGCATCTCCCTGCAGTTAGGTGGATTTTTCTGTCCCTGTGTGCGTGAAGGGGAATCTTTTTTCCATGGTTACTTTCCCCACTGACCCGGTGTTTGAGAAATACCATACGTTTTCACTGTTTGTCTTTACTTTCAGCTCTTCCACAAACCAAAATGTGAAGCCATCCATGCTTTCACTGGCACAGCTCTGCCCTGTTTGCTTTCCCCTTTAACAGACTCATTCATGTGTAGGAGGCTTTTGATCCCGGGTTTAGATATTCATTCCTGCTTTACATGACTATAAGCAATGGCAGGTACTTATGTAAACTACACTTGGGTTCTTGCACCCTGGGCACAGCAAGTACAGGTCTTAAACCATCCACAGCTTCCCATTTGCAAAATAAACCACTGGCAGATAGAGAGAGAGTAACAAGACACATCGATGTACAGCAAGTAAAGGCGAGAAACTTCATCTGGGATGTCCTGCCCCTAGTTTGCTTTTTGTGCAGAGGCACAGCTTGCTGACCAGGGGACCAAGGCCACTGGATACCTCCGGCACACACACACATCCCCTGCTCCAGCCCTGGAAGGGTTCAGTTAAACTTTAGTGAAAAAGCGGGGCATGGAGTGTTGGGGTTTTTTAAAGCTGCTATTTAGTAGCCTGGTGATGACCCAAAAGTGGAAGTTAGGTTCCATGTCTTTCAGACTCGAAGAAATTAAATGCCACTTAGAGGAAGGCAAGATGTTCCCCTCACGCACATTTTATATTTCCCCCAGTTCATCCCTACAGGAGGAAACACACAGCCTTTACATGCTATCTGTGCAGGAACACCCAATACAGTTACCTAATATAAGAATTTAAAGTTACTCACCACATAGCTTCAAAGCTCCAGCAAGCCAGCCTCTGAAGGCCACCCCAGCACTCCAGGACAGCATCTTTTAATGCACAGCTGTGGGACAGGAAGGAGCCCCTGAGGCTTTAAGGACCGTGAAGAGTTTACAGACTCCTGTCCTCTCCAGTAACTACAAGAATCTCTCCAGACAGACCATGGACCACGTTTGCTTCCAGAAATTATGCATTTGAAATACAAGTGCACCCTACAGCCACCACAGAGCTCTGCTGCAAAGTTCAGCTTGGTTCTGCTGCAAGCCACCAAAACAAAAGTAGCCCAGGCAAGCAGGGGCGCCCCTGAGGAGAAGGACACAACAGTCCCGCATCAAAGCACAAACCAACCACCATGCAGACCTGAAAACAGAAAAAAAGGAAATAAAAGGAAAGGGGGTGGGTGGGATGAAAAGCCACTAACTCCCCACAGGTTCTGCCTTAACTACAGCAGCTGACTGCCATAGATGGGAGGCAGCTGTGCTGTCACCTGGGCAGCCTCACCTGGGGAGGATCTCAGCTCAAAGCCACTGACCCCCCCCGTCCATTCTTCCCTATCAAGGCACAGAGCTAAAGCATTTTTAGGCCCTGAGCAGCACTGCACCTTGGCCTCTTCTATTTTCTGATGTATCTTCTTTAATACCTGTTGATGACATCTTTGAGCACCTCTAAAACCAATATGAGGTCTAAGAGAAATCAGCGTGTTACCTTCCATTACACAGCAAGAGAAAGAAAGGAAAAAAAAGGCTGTTATTAGATATGGATTTACTTAAGGAAAATAATGTTAAAATCTGGACGAACCCCTACAGTTCTGTGCTGTGGATGGTGCAATAATGAAAAATATTATTGGATATAAAGGAAAGTTATGACACTACAATGTAATAGACAAGTGAGAAGACGTATCAGTCATTATCTAGAACACAGCGGACTCCTGTCGTTTCATTTTGCATTACTAATTTAATGTACTTACAATACTACATGATAAAAAGTGAAAAAGAAGAAAAAGAAGTGAGCATCATGAGAACAAAAAAGGATCTGCAGAATTCAGATATTTCAATAAGTTACCTGTTAAAATGCCCAAGATCCCTCGAGAGCTGAATAACATCCATTAACATCCAATAAAAGATCTAATAAGAGAAACATAAAAGAAATGTGAAGAGAACATTTTAATAAACATAAATTATGGAATACATTTCTTTATATATCACAGTTCTGCTATAGGAAATTATTTCACAGAGAGCAAAAATCATTTTTGCTAAGAAAGGATGCTTTGCAAATGTTAGCTCAGCAATCACACTCGTGATTCAAGGTAAGCAGTTTATTCTGCATTCTCTCATGAACCCTTAACCTTTAGTCTTGCAGTATATTCTCTTGTAGCAATGTAAATGGCAAGTAACCCCATGCAAGTAAACAGACTTATACCGCAATAAAGCCGGCGTGAGAGGATAATCACACCTTGCATTGTTTGCTGGGAAAACGTTATAAACAGACTCTGCATGTCTTCTGGGGCAGAATCATAACGCAGCAAGTACAAGCCAATGCCACGTCTAGCTTGGTGGTTGAGCTCGGGTCAAACAGGTTTCCAAGGCTAACTAGAATGAACTGTTATAAGAGCCCATTTAGCCACAAGTCAGCTAGTAGCAATACTTTAGAAAAACAGTATCAGTCATAGATCGGGGAACCCTGACCAAGACCACTGTGAAATACAGCCGTAGGTTTCTTTGCAAGTGTGTGGGACTCTCGGTATTTTCTTTGCCCCAAGTGAGAGTCGCTGGGTGTTGTAAGTTTCTGAAAAGTCTAAATTAAGATTTGTGAACTTCCGTTTTTGTGAATGTTTTGGCCCGTATCCCATAGAAGAATATATGTTAGTAAATTTAAGTGACTTCACAGAGACTTTTCAGTGATATTTGGGTACCAAGCATCCCACTATGATCTTTCAAATCTTGGCAGTAAACATCCATGTTTGAACGTTGGTTCACAAAATTGAAAACGCAGAAAGCCACTGGAGAAACCACTATGTCTAGGAAGAAATGCTGCCTACTTGTACATATGGAAACTGGCTGGGAGGAGATAGAAGATACTGTATTAATATAAATGAAGGAAAACTCCATTTGGCTGCAAAATTATCCTCACCAGTAATATTTCCTTCAAAGCAGAAACTTTCCCACAGCTGTTTTGACCAGCTTGCGCTGCATTGCTGTGTCTGTAAAATGTAATTAAGGACTGCCTGCTTGGGGGAAATGAAGGATCTGATTTGAAGTTGTAGAAAGGAATGGTTTGGGGGGGGGGGG
>VZSC01008948.1:355844-398507 GCA_013398225.1 Steatornis caripensis | reverse complement strand
ATGGTTTGGGGGGGGGGGAGGTGCTAAGAGGGGCAATGATCCAGCAATGTTGAAAATAAACGGTAAAAATGCTTTCAGACGTGTAGCATTTTATAATGGAACCAGCTTCTCTTCATGGTCCTCATATCCGGCAAAGAGATTTTTCCTACAAAAAGGAAGTCTGGTGCTGGGGAAAGAGCAGGAATGTTGCCCTATTCTAGGCACAAATGATGTTCACGGTCTCTGAAATTAAACCTAAGGTTTCCCCAAATTACCTGCAGCAGTGGTAAAGCCGTTGTTTGGACATATTATTTGCCGCTAATTTCTATTGTTGCTTTTCACAGAATTTTGGGATGCTTGAAGCTTGTAATATTTGTGCCAGTAGATGCAAACCATCTGTCTCCTTTTCAAAGAGAGAAGCTTTCACTCACAAATTCTCCCCCTCCTCTTTCTCACGCACTGAGGTGAATTTTCACCACCTGAGCTTTGCTTCTTTTTTGGGCTTTATGAGCTGTGTCATCTGTGACTGAATGCCATCAAGTAGCGCTTAAGCCTGTTTCCACAGTACAGAAATATTGGAAGTAAAAACTGTTCAAGAAATGGTCTCTGGTCCCCTTAGCAATGCAGAGCTTGATTTGCAGCAGTGGCGAACAGGAAAAATTCTGGCTGGAGTCCGCAGGAGTCATGTTTGCTCAGCATCCCTGAAAAATCATATTTTGGGTGTCTTGGGTTGAAATCCACAAACGGAGGCAGCAGCATATGCTTTTGAAAATCCAGCCTTATATGCACTTCAGACTAAAAATTCTCACATTGGTCTCTCTGTAAAAGAAAAATCTCTCCAGAGGGTGTTACAGTATCCTGTCAGATGTTTGGTACTTCGGGAAGTTGAAAAAAAAAAAAAAATCCACTGATTATAACAGAATATTGGGTCGTTTATTTCTCTTGGAAAAGCATGTTGAAAAGATAACATTAAATAAATCTCAATGGACAGTACATATGTTTGGTAAAATCCATTTTAAAGATGGATTTAATTGACAAGCTTATCACTATTTTTAAAAGAATGAAAAAACATACGAAGCCAGACATCTTTGTTAAACTATTAAGTGTGAATTCATAGCTGGACACAGTGCCTGTGTATGCACAGTTCATTAACTGCACAGCTATTTTGTCCAAGGCATTTACAAGCTCTTCTGTGGAAACTTGAGGAGAAGGAACCTATGAAATCTTTCAGATTTACAGAGCAGTGAGCAGAGCTTTTAAATACAGCCAACTGCTCGGCTTCAGACTAAACTCCTTAAAGTGTGTTTGTAAATTCACATCCCTACTAGGTAAGGAGTGAGAAGCCGTTGTGGCTCCTCTGACAACATCTGTGGGACTTTCTAAGTCACACAAGCCTTTCAGTTGTGGGTCAAGGACTAAGCAGCTAATCGGCAGCAGACAGTAAGCTGGGGTTCTTCTTTGTCACCCTAAAAAAACAACTGCAAAAATAACATCAGTGAAAAGCGAAGGCTACAAAAAATCACACGCTTGTAAGTCAGGAACGTGTAAGTAATTAGCAAGTCCTGCAACATTAACAGTGCCACGGCGCATCTTTGTAAGATCTTTTTTTTTCTGTTTTAAAAGTGAATTGCTGTGCTTTGCTTGCTGCTCCGACTTCACCTCCCGTGCAGCTGTGCCAAAAGCATTAGCCCCCAGGAATTCCTGGTACTGGCAGTGCATTTCTCAAGGCAGGGGGATGCCCTGGCTCCTCCAGCAGGACATGGGGGGCAAGGGAGCAGCAGTTAGGCCTGGACTGCCACCAGGAGCAAAGTTCAGAGCAAACACTGACCCCTGCATGAAAACCCATGTAGAAGGAGCGGTCTGGACAAGAGGCTGTCCAGCTCTCCCGCCTTCCCGTTCCTCGCGTGGTGCTTCTACTGCAGAGTGCAAACTCAGGTGCAGCGGGGAAGAGCAGCTTAAACTTTGCCACAACTGCGGGTTTGAGCCCACTCACGAGGGAGCTGGCAGCAGAGGAAACGGCACACAACTGGGGTACTGCCAATGGTAGCACCGGGTTCCGCTCAACCCACGCGAGGGCAGCTTTCCTCCCATGGTGTGCCGCCTGTAGCCACGGCACACCAGAAACCTGAAAGGGGACAGCCAGGGCAGAAGGGCCAGGCCACCCTACCAAGCTCTTCCGTAATGTAGATTCACCTCATCCTTTTCAGGCAAGGTGTCGTAAGGAAAAGGGCTGGGTGCTAAAAAAGTGAAACCACATCTGAACTGCATTGAATGCATAGGCTTTTCATTTTTAAGGCAGGCAGCTGATCCCTACTTTTGAACACATTCCCATTGGTATGGCTGGAAATTGCTAAAAGCAGGTGCCCATCGCCCGACTTTGGAGCGTGCAGGGCTGACACGTTCTCCATGAGCTGCAAACCCGCCCCTGTACCCACCAAAGCTCTGTACAGGTGTGACATCAGAAATCCCACACTTGGTCCTCCTTTGATGAAATACTCAGCATCCTTCTCACTCAGCTATTGAAAACATATTTGCTTGTTTACTACATCCATTGTTTCCTTTCTTAGACAGATCACATTTGTTTAAATTATTTTAAAAATACTGCATTCATTTGAAGCTGAAACAGCTTCCATAAAGATTGCAGCTAGACCACACATTTACACACATAAACCAGATTTGTACTTGGTGTGGATTGTCTGCGTTCTTACTACAATACTCATTTTTTATTTGAATAAAAGTGCAGATTTTTTTCCTCCGTTATTTGCCAGCGCTATTAACTAGCCGCATTCTTCCTTTTGGTTGTATAATCTGTGTCGTTCTCCGATCCTCTCCAAAGTAAACAAGCCATTTTTGACTCCAGGACACCATGCCATTGCCACCACAACCCTCCCTTTGCAATAGCTGTGCCGTAAGTAAAGGCACCGTTGACTCTCCAAGAGAACCTTTTCAGCTGGGGTAGGTCAGCGTTGCTCTTGGGGAGTTGCTGCTCTGCTGTTTACCCTGGCTAAGCTCCTACCCTGGCTCCTTAAGCACATGGTGGACGTCTTCAGTGCCCAGGATGACCACGTCTGCTCTGGAGGGCAGACTTGCACTGTCATCCAGGGCAACACAAGGCGAGCTGGGGCAGGCAATACCACAGCCCTCCCTGCCTCCCCACCCTGGTTTGGCAGCATGAGAGAAGGGAAGGGCTCTCTTCCCCGCCAGGGACCCCAGGACTGGGAGCGGGGTGCTGGGGGCTCATGCCTGGAGGGTGCTGGTGCTTGGGGAGGTGGGGAGTGTGCAATGGGTATGGGTCTTGGAGCGCGCATCAGACAAGCGAGCTAGGAGGCTTTGCGGGGGGTTGCACAAACTGGTTTTAGCGGACTGTGTGGAGTCTGAGAGCTGGCTCAGCTGCCTGTGTAAACACAGCCAGTAATACCACTGATGTAAAACTCATGTTGTGAGACAAGAATCAAACTCTTTTTATTACCCCTGTATCTTGTTCAAAGCTTTATCAGGCAGCTGAATCAGATCTTGGTCTCCTAATGTCACAAGCATAAGGTTTTACTGAATCTCCCACTGTTCCTGAGCACTGGCAGAGCAAGAAAGCAGTGTATCAGCTCCTGGCCACCCTTCTTTATACTTTTATTGGGGTTGGCAGTGCCACTTGAATGATATTTATTGCCACTGCAGCCACCATGAGCCATGAATGGGCTTATAGTTGGAAGATCTACCAAGGGGAAGAGTATGCAACTTCTTGGGGCTGATTTGGGAAGTGCTGATGTTTTCCACTTTGCACCTGCATCACATATTGGAACGACATCTATCAGGTGCCAAGTGACCCTTTCACATTGCTGATAGTCCTCAGGCTCCTGAAATCTGAGGAATTCGGGAACTCTTTGGGGCAACTTTGGTAGACTGCCCTTCTGGGTCCAAGAGGGAACATTCTGCCAAGAGGTACCATGATGTGTGAAAGCAGATGAACTAAAGAGAAATGTTCATTTCTGGGCCCTTTTCATGAATGAATGGATGCATTTAAGGATGTGTTTTTAACTATGAGAAACTTCTGATTTGAGTTGTGCCCTGTTGCCCAGTCTTGTGATCTTCCAGGTGTCCTATTCATCGGTGGTTTTCTTAAGGAGTGGGATAACTCCCTTGCCCCATAGGGGCTCAGCACCTCTCCTCCCATCAGCCTCCCACCAGGAAAAAGCCCCCACTGAAACTACATCCCAGGAGAGCTTGAACATCCCAACAAGGCCCGTGAGGGTCTATTTTTGGAAGAACAATTTAGTTGTTATTTCTGAGGCACCAAGGGCAGTAGCAAAATTGTCCTCCTTTGACACCACTTTGGTGAAGGTTTACCAATATGTCTTGGTAATGCTACTTGAGGTGAGGAAACCTAGCCCTGAACCTTGTGGACATGCTGCAGTGACCTGGGTTTATGGCTTACAGCTTAATTCATTGCAAGTTGGTTACAATTATGGGTAGTAAAAAGATTTGGAAAGGGAAACTAGGGGACCACTGTTGATATGGATCTTTCTTCAAGGACAGGAATAAAAAGAAAGAGATTTAAATGGTGTCATACAGGTGGGTCTTGAAACAAAAGACATAGTTTCCATTAGCAAAATACTCAATTTCCACTAATACGGCATTTCCACTCTGAAGATTGATACTACGATTTGTGTAGCTCAAAGCCACTTGTGCCTTTCTCACTCTTTAGATAGATAGATAAAAGTCCAATTCATTTCAATTGAAGGGTTTCTATTTAAGAGCTGTTGGTATAATCAGTCTATTAAAATTGGAGGTGTTAATTTTCCAGTAATCACTACACTTTCTTTCTCTTCCTATCTCCCAATTGAAAGGACGGCTTCATCCTGCATGGTTAAAATGTAGTAATGCATTTAACGCCAGGCCATGATTTTAGACCTCCAGCTGTTTTACTGGTTGTGTAAGTAAAAATAAGATAATGTTATGCTTGGTAACCATGGTTTTTGTAGGCATTCACATTTTACAAATCACTGCACAGTATGCAAACCGTTATATATATTTAAAATGTTTAAAATCAAGCCTACCAGGAGTCTACCACTTCCATTATTTAAGGAGGGGGACTGCTAGACTGTGAAGAGTGAGTGATATATTCTATCAAGCTATTCAGTGGAGTTATATTATCAGTGCAAATCATGTGAAAATATGTGCTTCGGTAAGGCAAGAAAGGAGTATTCTCAGCTATAAAAAGTGTGCTGTGGGAAGCTAGATGGAGTCATTGGTTTGGCATAATATATGAGTAAAATCTTATTTGTTCAAATAATAAAAAAGGGAAAAAACAGAGCACAGAGAGAAGGCAACCATGAAGTACTTGTTTATTTCCTTCCTGTACAAAAACCTGCTTCTACTTCAAAGGAATTGAGTCTCATTTCCCGCAATTTTAGCCAGGTGTAACTACTCATCTGAGCAGAGATCTTCCTGATTTATACAGGCAGGAGCAAAAGCAAAACCAGGGTCATGAAGAAGCAGCTTACTGATTTGTTCCATGCACGCAGGCAAAAATATCATACCTTGCCAGCATGATCATACGCACGTAGTTAAATCCAGGCAAACCTTAACTGGAATACTCCTTTGTAAGAAAACACTGGTAATGGGAGCTATTGACAGATACATTTTCAAGATTATCTGCTTTCAGAAACAGCAGCCATTCAGAACAAATGTTTTTCGAGGCAGATTGTGCTGCTCTGATTAGGAGTACAGGCAAAGATAATGGATAGTATTCAGCTGCACCTGAAATTGCCTCTAAAGTTCAGTAGGAAATTTGTAGCAGGAGTAGGAAAAAAATGGCCTCTGCTTGTGCTGTAATTTTTCAGAGAACACACATGTAGCACTCTGGACAGTTAGAGCTCTCAATTTTAATTAAAAAATGGTAAGTATTATGCAGTACAGTCAGTCCTGATTAATCGAGGTGGATCTGTTTTATGCCTATGTCTGGGAATACAAATGCTTTGGGTATTAATCAGGCTTGCTGTGTTTATTTATCGTATATATTTATTCAGATTGACCCCTATTTGCCAACCTCCAGCATTCAAAAACATCAATCAAAAAAACCACAGCACTGTCTTACCAAAAAAAAAAAAAGAAAAAAAGAAGAAAAAAAAAGGAGAGGAAAGAAAGAAAAAATGCTCCTTTTCAAACCATGTTCTTTGTGTTCTTTGTTTTTTGCATCTTTAGGATGCATTTGGGTTCACTTCAGAGGTCTTTCTTCACCACTGAAAGGAACAGAAACCAACATAACCTCCTTCACACCCCAATAAAATTAAAACAAAATCTGAAGCTTAAGACAATAACCCATCTTCATGAATGGGAGTGGTAATCCAAACTTTGACTACAGCAGGAAAAGTGTGTGAGAGCGGTGGCAACACTGGCTTTAATAGGCATCTCCTGATCCACGTCTAGGAGATCCCCCAAAGGTTATTGTAGCCCAAGAGCTCAAAGCACGTATTCTGCCAACAGTGCTCAGCATCACCTATTTGAAGGCAGATTTCAGCAATGTAAAGAGCCCATTTGCTCAGCTATAAATCAGACAAATTCCTAACTGCAGCTCTTCATCAGAGGAGGAGTTTCAGGCCCACATCCTGTTCATCTTCCCATTTCCTTGGGAAACAAAAGATGGGCAGTATACAGAGATCTCTCCCGAACCGCTTCTGCCTCTGGTGTCATCTGTAGGCTGTCTCCTTCCCTCAGCAAAAAATATCCAACATAGGAAAGAAGTATTTCAGCAGCCTGAGCCAAACGGGAGAAAGAGTGAGTTTAGCCTGACACAGCAAAGTGGAAACAGATAGAACCAATTTCTATCAGGAGTGAAGACAGTGGTCTCATATCATTGGGGGGTTTTGTTATTTACTTCCTTGGATTAGTGCATTCAACTACCAAGACAAAAATCTCGAAATATTTTTCTTCGTAGTAGACAATCGAGAAGTCTCACAGAAGGAAAACCACATATACAGCTAAATTCAAATTCTGACATTCTCTGTATTTTGGCCACAAAATAGTAATTTAACAAATCACTCACGCCCTATTCATTCTTCTGGAAATGTCTTAGAAATGCTTTAATAACGATTTTCACACAGTTCATCTGAGAAAACCTGCTGGACAAGAATTATTTCCTTTTAACAGACATCTGACAAATTTGCTCAACAAATGCACCCACACAGAGTGGGATTTTATCTATGTGCTTTGCATTCATGAATTCCCTAGAATACTATGAAATAGCTACTTATATAAACAGGTTCCCAATATCACCTTGCCACCACACGCTTCTGTGGGCAAATCTGTCTGCGATGTAGAAATAACTATTTGCCTTTATACAGCATTTTCAGCTGTAAAACAATTTGCTGTTTGTAGGGTAGTAGCTGTGTCTTTACATTTGTTCAGTGTCTTGCAAATGTAAAAAAAAAAAAATTACTGTCATTAGAATAAGTTCAAACTCTCAGACAAATAACATCTGCTAACAAGATGCCCTCCACTGCAGATGGCTTTCAAACTCAAACTACTGTTGTAAAATATGTGTACTCACAAGTCAATGAAAATGTGGTCTTCCGTGTCTGTTTTAACTTCAGTGGGGATCACTTGAGATTACACAGGTTTCCATCTGATGAAACAATGTGGTCTCATCACATTGTACTTGCTATGTTCCAGAGTGAAACGCTTTTATGTGCCTGAAGAAAGTGAGAAATAAAAATGCACGCGCCGTTTCAGAGACCAGAAAGATAGGTCTGAGCTATAAAGGATTCAAATTTTAATCCAATCTTTGACTGGCCCACAACTCATCACTGGCAATCAGAATAGCTTATGTCATCAACCTCTTTAATTAAAAAAATAAGATTAAAAGGCCGTCTTATCTTCCTGAGTTCCCATCCTGGGAAATCTAGGCAACCTTCAGAGCCCCCAGAGGATCTCTAAGGGCTCCTCCAGGGCTGCTACAGATGAAGAACCTCTCTAGCTCAGCAGCCTCCTGCATTTGAAGGAGTACCCTGCGGACAGCTCGCAAAATGGATTTGTCCTCTGATGTAGGCATGCCCCTCCTATTGGCTTCAAGAAACAAAGGAAACCTACTTCTGTCTCATCTGCTAGAGCGTGATGTGAATTTGTTACGGAAAAGTTCTTCCACGCAGGGTCCTACGGATGAAAGGGCAGCCAGTCTGAACCCTGTGGGTAATATCTGCACCGTGACTCCTGGCCAGTCCTCAGTGGGACATGACAAGGGTGCGGAAATATCACCTGATGATCCTGAAAAATTGACCTGAAGGGGTACCTATCTCCAGGGTAGCCTCCATCCTGAGGACTTCTCCAAACATCTCAGAAATGTTGACAGTATGAACACCCTCAGCATGCAAAGACAGGTTCACTTTACGTGCAACAACAGACCAGGGGCATGCTGTAAGCTTTCCTCACCATCGAACACCTCGTTTGCTCTGGGGTGACACAGGAGAATGCAGAGCTGCAGTACGGTGCAGCAGCTATATAAAGTCTGGTATGGGCACCCCTCGCAATGGCCAGTCCATGGCTCTGATTTCCTGGGGACACGTAGGGGCACACCATGGTTGGACCTATCTGTCCCCTCATCTTGCCCAGTCACTTTTGGACCTGTTGCCTGAGTTCAGCCAAGTACAGCAGAGACGTAGAATAAAAATGTCCCTATAAGTTTTATGAAAAGAGCGGACAGAAAGATGTAAGGACTCGCTAGTGCCAACCGAGGGAAAAGCTAATCAATGAGAACTGTCTCTCAAGCAGCAGAGGATCCACACAGGAAGGAGCTATAGGAAACCAGGTTTCATTATTTCTGGTGCTCCTGGAACTATTTGTTTAATCATGTTTTGCTTTCATAAAGAATTTCTATGCAAAAGATGAACACCAAAGCAACCATTCTTTTGTAACATGCCCATTTTTCTGAAATCCTCACAATGGCTGATTGTATTACGTAACGCACTGGCATTCAGCAGTCTTGGGTCCTGCATGTAGTATCTTCCCATCAGTCTGGAAACTTGCAGCTTTTAAACTTAGGCCGTTGCTGACTCATCAGCTGTCTGAAGCAGTCAGCTCTGCTCTGGTGTTTGTGACTTCAGTGCTAACAACTGGATTTGTCCTAAATACAGAGATTTACCAAACAGCAATGCCATCCACAAACAGGGATGCAAGGAGAACAGAGGATTATTATTATTATTATTATTATTATTATTAAGAACATAGAGAAAAACCAGCATTACCAAACCCATCTTATGCATAAGTACAGGAAGTTATACCACAAAATCCTAATACCCTAATGGCCTAGGTGCTCTGTGTAGTACCCCGCTCCACTTCTCTTCAGAAGGGCGAAATGCTCTAATACAGAAAGGGAAAAGGCAGCAGAGTGCTTTTCCCTCCCTATTAGGTCCTGGTATCCCACAATGCTTGAAAGGATTCATCTTGATGAGAGGGATAGAGGTGAAGATCAGCTGGTCCATGTGAGATGATTCCCAGGCAGTTTGGGAATGTCTTCACCCAAAGTATCTAGTAAAATGTGCATGTTCAGAACCTGTGACATTTGCTTACTCTATAACCATTGTGGGGTTGGTTTTTACAGAAGGCAGGGAAGAGGTAGAAATGTGTCCTGAATAAACTGTAATATGGGTCTTGAAATACAAAACATAATGAGCTCCACACTCTTTTCACATACACCCACTTTCTTCTTCGTAGGTCACTGAACTCACAAGAGAAGTTAGTCTTAACCCTCTGCCAGCGCCTAACTGGCATGCCCAGCAGAACGGTATGTGGTCCCTCGGGCGCAGGAGTCCCCTGGGGTAAGGTAATTTTTAGTCAGGGAAAGCTCAGCAAAAGTATTTAAATAGCAAAGACCTGCTCAGTGGAGAGCCTTGCTCTTTGCCTGGAAGGCTCTTGGAAGGCAAGGCTAACTGGGTGAGTGAGACTTACCTCATTCCTGATATGGGAAAGATTTGTTAATAAGTGGGAACCGACGTGAGTTATGTGGTTGTAGCAATGAGATCTCTTGGTAGGCTTGAGCACGTCCCTTGCCTGCACACATGCCCTGGTCAGTAGGGAACAGCTTACTCGCTGCAGCCTCCAGGAACGCATAAACCACGGGTCTCCACCTCCCTACTCTCCCACCTGGGCCTGAAGTAGGAAGAACTGTTGCCTGCTCTGTCTCAGGAACATCCCTAATGTGAGGTTTGTGAGGAAACCAACCAAGACAGCAATACAGCATGGTGGCACCTGGCCAAAGAGCTAAGTGGCCTCTTATGGACCTGCAGAAATCTCACCTTTCAGCGTCATGCTTTTGGCATGAGACCAGACCTGGTGACATTGCTGCAGCTGGTCAGCAGCATTTGAGCACCAAGGCTGGCCTCTGCCCCACCACCCTCCACGTAGCAAGGATGCAAAGTATGACTGTGGGGACACCGCTCACCCCTTAGCCATTGCCATCTTCAGACTGTAAGGCATTGGAAAATTCTCTCTAAGGTGACTCCTTGGTGAAGACATTGTCATGCTCCGAAGATGTTATAATGACAGATTTTCCCCCCAATATTATGCTATATTCTAGTTTTTGTTAGTTTTGCAGCCCTGGGTATGTTGGAAGGCTTTCTATGAAAGTCTCCACCAGATAAAACCTCAAGCAAAGGCTTCAGTAGTCCACACCACTCCATCGTTTGGACAGACCTTTCTCTCAGGCACTGCAAGCGGCTGAAGGGGGGCACTGGGGGAGGCCGTCAGTGCCCACTCATGGGCTGCTGAACCAGAGCTCTGCGAGACGGTGCCTGTCTGTAAGGTGCTGCTGTGGGTTTCTCACCAGATAAGTGGATTATTACCCTGGCTTGCAGCTGCTCCGCAGAAATAGGTCAGCCTCAGGAATAAGCTTCTCCTTCCCCTATCTGGCATCAGAACCACCCAAGAGGAAAAGGGGCTGCTTGCAGGGTCCTTGTCCAGGGGCCGTTAAACTCCTGAGCGATGGATTGCCTCTGTCAGTGCCCCCTAAAGAGGGAAACACCCTTAAAGTCAACACCTGTGGCTTTCCTTGTATTAGATTTAGGTACACGTCCCATAGTGGTGAAATATTTTCTGCTTCTATACTTGCTCATCCCCTGTTGCATTCATTCTGCTCCGAGTGAGGGCGGCATTTGTGGTCATTCATGGGTAGCACTTCGCTAAGGGACACCCAGCCCTGCCCCCACCTCTGCCTCCCATATGCTTTTTGGTTGGAAACTCCCGGGCTGAGGAAGTGTGAGGGTAGTACTGATGCCAAAATGGGAGCAAGATGGGTAGAGCCTGCACACGGCCTTACCTTCCTCACATCCAGCAAAAGTGACTCTGAAGTGAAGGAAGAACCTCATGCAGGCTTGGAGGAGGCTGTTTCGGCCCACGCTGCCCGCACACTCGGCAGCCGGCTTTGCAGGCTGCAGCATGGCGTGCCCGCTCCGCGCAGGAGCCAACACACTGAAAGAGCTGTCGCCCACTGTAGTACTCCTCCAGCTTCCCAAGTGAGTTCTGAAGCACTCCGCCGTCTCATTTTCTTCTGGTTTTCCCAGTTCACCAGCTCAGTAACTGCAGCTAACGCTCCAACACAGACCATCTCCCCTCTCTCCTTACTTACCATGTATTTGCACTTTGAAACTGTGCTTAGCCCAGACCTCAAAGTGGGGTTACAGGTTGAAGTAAAAAGGAGCTACAGCAATGCAAACTTTAGATTGAAGTCTCATGTCAGCCATGCCTACCATCAGTAAAAAAAAAATAAACACGTACAATGGGCAAGAAGAGCAAAACAAAGCACTGAAATCAAGGATATGCAACTTGGCTTCGATATAAAGATTTCTCCATCCCTTGTGCCCTTTCCATGCCATTATACCTCAGCTGATGACTTTGCGACACAGAGAGCTTGCAAAGTTTTCATTATTGCCTTTATTTTTTCCCCCTTGTTCCTCTGCCCATCTCCATTGTGGTTAAAATCACTGAAAAATATTAGGATAAAAGTCTTCTCCTGTTATATCTGTAATGGCTGGAGACAGACACAGGGACAGTCTTACAGGAAATACTCTTCTTGTAAGAATTTCAGACCGAGAAATTAGGGTAATTTCCGGTTTTTGGAGAATTTATCCAAACAAACCCTTTTTGCACATTTAGCTCCTGCAGGCAATTATGTAGTAAGGGCCTGATTGTCAGCTGGTGTAAACTGGCTTAGCTCCATGAATTTTTAAGGAGCTAATCCAGTTTCCCTCGGCTGAGAATCCATCCCTTGGATGCTCGCCCTGTGTACATGAGCTGCTCTGTGCGAACAGAGAGGCTTTGGGCACCATTTTCCCCAGTGAAACCATACAGGAGGTAGACCCCGGGAAACGCATCCCTCCCCGCCTGTCACACAGCGGCAGGTCTAGGGTTATCTATCATTCGGGTCCACAAATTAATTTGCCTCTTGCAAACGGGCGCATGCTGCTGAGGCTGCTGCACGCTGCAGTTTCTGGAGCGGCACGGCAGATTTAGAGCAGTCTTCGCCGAGCCCCCATTTCCACGTCCCAGTAACCACATGCTGGGGAGTGTGGGAGAGCCACAGGTGACTGACCCCGAAGAGCGTGGCAGAAATTTGCCCCGAAAGGCTGGCAGCTGAGCGGGGCCTGAGCCCAGCTGGAGCAAGCAGCCGAAGGAGGGAGGACGGCTGCAGCAGCCCCAGGAACAGCGCGGCGGCCGGCAGCCTGCCGAACAGGTTGCTCCCAATAAAAGTGCTTCGCCACTGGATTGAGGCAGCGGATGAATTAATTGTGCCATTTCCATGACATTCTGCTGCAGCTTAAATGTATTAATAACTGTTCATCCCCGAAACAGCTTTTTCCTCCCACACGAGGGGGAAAAATATCCATCTGAATTTTTTAGATTATGTGACAGGCTTGCAAACTGTTGTTAACTTTATCATTTGGGATATGGATTAGACTGCAGCACATTAATTTATCAGGAAGTAAGAGCGGCCTGTTCATCTCTTTTCTGTTATGACATCTGCAGTGAAAGCACGATGGGGGCCAGACAGACAGTGAGTAATAGACTCGAATATGAAGTTTGGTGGGGGAAAAAATGGCAAGGTTTGCTACGGATATAATTGAACCCATTAAGCAAAAAATAAAAAAAACAGTCAGTGGTCCTTTAGCAGATATTGCTCTTAATGAAACTGCAGATAACGAAACCTGCCAGTTAAAAGCGATATCAATTCACATCTATTAAAGTTGGCATGGGAAACTCAAGCAAAAACCAAACCTGAGACTGAAGACATTTTGCTGGAGTCCCAGGGCTTTGCAGCCACCCTCGCCTTCCTCCCTACCTCTTCAGCCCCTGCAGATGGGACATACACACCCTGCCTCCCCCGAGGCAGGGCTCCAGCACGAAGGGTTTTCTGCCACTGCTTGCCTTTTGCTCCTGCGTGATGGACCTGCCTGCAGGGCCACGTGGCCAAAATGGTGGGAAAGGTAAAGGCCTGTGATTTGTGGGCCAAAAGAATTCATGAAGCATTAAAGAGAGCCTTGCCAGCATCCTAAATTGTTAATGCAAACTCTCCAGCTTTGCAGAAAACATATTCCCATTGTCATTTTCATTCCCCCTTGGCCTGTTAGGCCTCCAATCGTGTGAACAGTGACATGTGAACAATTACACGGCATGAGAAGCGTGAGGATCAGGTACTTAAGTTTGGCCCCTTAATGCCAATGGGCAAATCTCTTTACATTATCTCTATTTTATATGTAAAGGTCAGTGTCCATGAATTCCTAGACTGAACTTGCCAAGTCATGACAGTATGGTAAGGCTATCACCTCACAACAATTTATAAGCCCACATTTTGTTTTAGCACTCAACGCTGAAGACACAACAGCTACAGGGCACAGGGCTCTCTGTCACTGTGGGTGCCACCGCTCAGTCTTATTTCCCAGCTTCTCAGGGACCAAACCGGCTGTCCCAAATCCCTCAGGATTTCACTCCTCATCAAGGCATGCTTGCGTGTGCTTGGATGTGGTAAAAATCGGTACATATGGCTAAAAACGGTTCACAAACATTTAGTCAAAATAAATTCAGCTAATTCATGCCGAAGGTGTTCCTGGGTGCTTTTTAATTCACGTTACGTAAACAATCCTAGCAGTGACTTTTTCCTTTGTTCCTATTAATTCACTGGGTGCGTGCATGCGCGAGAGGCAAAGATTGATGTCAGGAGTATTCACGTAGTATCCTTGTAATCTCTTTGGTTTCCCCCTTTCTGTTTGTAAAATGTATCCCTGGCCTAGCCCGGATGCAGAACAACGCTGCACGGGAACAAAGGAATGGCCGGGAGCCCGATCAGGCCATTGTTCTGCCGCGCTCGGTGCACATCCCTGCCAGCGGCCGAGACCAGCTGCCTCGCAGGACAGTGCAAGAAACCCCTTACTGAACTATCGTGGGATAATCTGCCCATTAGGGGAAGTTTTTCTTACTTATCATCAGTTAGCTGATTCCTAACACCGCGAAGCATGTGAGTTTTTATCCCTTACATTTTTTTTAATCGAGTCTAATGTAGTTCTCGTTATCCATACAAGTGTCTAGCCCATTTTGGATTCTGCTAATCTCTGGTATTTTGTGGCATTAAGTCCCCAGGGTTAATCAAGTTTTGTCTAAAAATATTTCCTTATCGGTTTCAAATTTTCTTTTTTGCATTTGTGCTTCCTTATTCAGTGACCCTTGCTCATGAATTTTAAAAACTGGCTGAATGAGATCATATTTTCTAACATTTTCAGTATTTCTCATTGTCCACCTAGTTTCCCTCCTATTACTTATATCATCCCTAAACAGAAACAGTAGGCAGTTTTTGACCTCTTCTTGTGAAGACCCCTTTCCAGGATGAGATCACACTCCTTTTTCACATATAATACTAGCAACCATCTAGTCCATTCACACAGCCTGACCCAAAGAGCCTCAAAAAGTTTCCATTGCCATAACAAATAGACCAGACGGTCTCCAACGGCAAAGGCCCACAGAGCCGAGCAATTCAAAAGCCATCCACCAGGCTGGACAATATCCACTGAGGATAGATCGTAGTTCATTTGGGATCGATGAGCTCAAACCCATCAGAACCAACAAGTGTGCAGGGAACTTGCAAAGGAAGCAGCCGGAAAGGTAACGCCATCTATGCCCATCAATAAATACAAGGGGATGGTTCATCCAGCTTTCCTTCAGTCACGCAGCCTCACTAGGCCATGTAATTGCCACCTTATCGGAGAGATATGAGCCTGCCCGTCGAACAGATGCAAGTTTCCCCTGCTCTCGTTCAGCTGGGAACCTGCTCGGCAAAGCAGAAATAAATCACGGGGAACTTGCTGTCATTTCTCCACCTTCCTGCACACCCTCCACTGCTGCTGCCTGACTGGCTCGAGCTGGCATAGTTTTTAAATGAAATCTGGGAGACTGGCATCAACAGCCTTGCCTAATTTTTAGCTAATACCTTGGTGGGTTCTGCTTTCGCATCTGGCCGGCGCCGTCATGCTGAGCCTGATGATAACAGGCTGCTGCTCTTTCCGAGCAGGAAGCCGGGGTACTGCTACCGACAGCCTAAACAGAGGCTTGTTCCAAGCGCAACAGCACATCGCAGCCAGCGAAGGGTCTGCGGCGCAGGACTTCTCCCAAGGCATAAAAAAAAGAGGAGGGGGGCGGGGAGAGAGAGAGGGAGAGAGAAATGTGTTAACTGTGCTAACAGTGCCAAGTAATATGCTTCGTTAAAAATTTAATCACCTGCAAGTGCAAAACAAGTGCAAAGCAATCATGTTGTAATTAGCACAGCAATTAACACCTCCCTTTTCGATAGCACATGCATCCTAGGAAGTGCATGATTGCAAGTGTTTATGCTGCTGACAGACTAAGTTCCTATAGAGAGGAAAAAATTGCTTAAATGGATTTTTTTTTCCCCTCGTCTTTTTGGCATTTGGGCTGTTATGTGTCCATGAAACCCCAGCGCCAGCTGCCATGTTGGTTTTGTGTGAGCACTGCTCCATTGCATAGCGTGACTAACAACTACAACTTGATCTGGAGCCTCCTGAAAGATGGCTACAAACCTCTAGAGCCACATGGTGAAACAAATACACAAGTATTAAAATTACAAGATTATTTTTTGCAGACTACCACTTGTCAAAGAGCAAGCACTGAGCTTGCACTGAGATCATAGGCTCTGGAATGCTACAGCAAAGGGGACAGGACAAATTGGAGCTGTGACTTCAGGATGGGTGTGTAGGTAAAATATGTTCAGCTCTGTAGTACTGAGGTCTCTCTTCAATGTGTCCCCCCATTCAAAGAACCACTTCTCCCCTAAGGCTGTGTTGGAAGCAGATTCAGTTTGATAAACTGGCCAATGCAGAACTGGCTTGGGGAAATACCCTCCCATCAGCTTTGCCCACGCGACTGCAGCTCCTTTACCCACACACTGGGGTGTCTGTGCTTGTCCCGGCAGGCTGTCCTGCCCTTTGTCACCCCCAGAAACCTGGGGTTTGATCATCCCACTCCTGTCCCTCTCCCAGGACTGGCTGCCAGTTCCTCATGACACCACTTCCATGAGAAAGGAAACCTTAGTCCCAACATTAGTTTGGAGAAGTTATATAGGCTTAAATATTCAAATATATCCCATAAAATACACTTACTTAGAGGCTATTCAACGTTAATAAATGGGCTATGTTTGTAATAGGACACCACACTCTGCATCCTCGCAGAAACTCAGCAGCTCTTGTGGTTGCTCAGTACAGCCAAAGAGCTAGCCTGCGAGCTTGGCATCCAAAAGCTAAGCACCAAAAAATAAAAGCCATCTTCGAAAACATAAACTGTGAGGCCAGGCTTGATGTTCCTCCCCTCCCAGACACTGAGATGGTTGAAATTTCCATCACGTGGTTCAGTATTGGGATTCCTATTTCCAAAGTACTTTAAAGATGTTGAAGCTACAAGCTATGTTACTATCAGGACTGAGCCAAAGTAACAAATAACCCTGCAATAACCACAACTCCTGAAAAAGTTACTTCCTATGTAAGTTTGCTGCGTATCCTCAGAAACTCACATTTTCCACACCATTAATTCCACAAATTAAGACAAAATTGGAGCAGAAATTCAGCAATTACCATAGAGCCAAGTAGAAGGCAAATGAAAATGAAGAGCAGTGGTGCCTTTGCTATATGCCAATATATTTTCCTGTTTCTTGAGCCCCTTCCGGACTGGGACAGAAGCCAAGCCTGACGTGATACCAGTTTGATGATAATTTCAGCACCATTTCTGACAACACTGGGGCCCCTCGTTCACTCCTCTCCCTCCAGCCAATTGACCTGTGTTTCATTACAGACCTTAGGGTATTCCAATTGTATTTTAATTGAGATTTTGTTCGCAGATCTCACTGGCGTGCTGGCACCATTTTCTGCCTCTAGTGAGCTCTTCTTTGAAGCCAAAGGTCTTTGAGATGGTTTGGTCCCCCTCTCTGTTCAGACATGAGCACATATTCATGGTTTTTTGGTACGGTCCCCCCATTGCCTTCCTGCCGTTCAGGCTAAACATGAGCCTCCTCCATCCTCCTGAACACAGTTCAAGCATCCAGGTTTTGATGCTTTCAATTGGCAGTGACTTGAAGGTAATATTCAACTGGTGAGTGGGTTCTTACCTCTAGCACACAACCCATTTTATATTACTTTCACAAGTCTCCAGTACGATGTGGACTGTAGAGACCTGAAGTACATCCCCTAGTTCTGCCTGGGGCGGTACTGAAGAGGGGCAAGAGGCTCTCGAGATCTGCATTAAAAGGTCTGTCACCACCTTTGTGAGAGGTTTGAGGTGATTTCCCTGCCTCTGCTGAAGTTCACCTTCTCAAAGGCATACTGCTAAATCATCCCTGCCAGAGATGACTTACCCCCGAGGCTCATAAAAGTACTTCTGAAGAGCAGTCATGTTTGTACTTGAAATGCACTGAAATAAGCCATATGTGAGGGTTGGAGGGTGGGGAATCCCAAGGAAAATACCCCTGAACACCAACCCAGGGTCTTCATCTGAGCTGACAGCACTTTTCCAATGACACAAGTACAATACCATGCTGTACTATACATACACACAGCAAGTTTTTCAAGAAGATCTCATACAACATGCGATCAACACCTACGCTAATAAAGCATAGTTGGATTCCCTGATGCCAAGTCCTCTTCTGAACACTAAAATGATATCCATCAAGTAAGGGAAAAAGGTTTGTGTGAGTTGCTTTTTAAAATATTTGCAGCACAGCAGAAGGTTTAAGTAATGGGATCCCCTGTTCTCTTCAAACCACCAAAAGCTGATAGTTATCACCAATAACAGGTTAGGAAAACCACTGGGGGTAAGGAGAGCCTCGCACGCATAGGAAACCACAAGTTAGTTTAACTGTACAAAAGCTCATGCTTCAAAATATATGCAAAACACGTTAGAAACATCTCATCCTGGGAAAAAGCAAAGCAGTTTACGCTCATGGGAGGCAAGCACAGAGGGGAAAAACCTCTTGTGGACAAGGGCCACAGCTGAGAAAAATGTCTGGGAAAGGCTAGTGGGCCCATTACTTGCCGGCAGCTGTCGGCAGGGGGTTGTTACAGGACCTCACGGCAGCCGTATATGTTTAGCTCTGGACTGAGAGGATGGTGGGGCAGTCAGAGAGGCAGACTGGGACCTGTGATCTGCCCAAGGACGTGATTATCAAGAAATTGCCTTGTCCAGGTATTGCTCCATGGAGTATGGAATAGCATGTCTGTCAATGGCTTTAGTTTGAGTCTAAAAAATAGCCAAAAAGAGAAGTGTGGCTTTATCAAGTATGACCAACAAAGCCTACAGCCCCGAACTAACCTCCTGTGACTACTGCCTCACAAGATGGGTCTTTATAAGACAAAAGGAGTCCTCAAACAAATCTTTACAGATGGACAACCACCACTGCCAAGCTTCACCAACAGGATTCAGCTGTATCCAGTGCCCTTGTTCCCTGAAGTGTCCAGTCAAGTCAAGAGCACCTCTATGTCCCTTGAGGATATCTTGGGCATAGTTCTCAGTATCACATTGTAAGTGTTGTACTCATGACATTCAAAGTGGTGAATGTGGGTGGTGAAAAATCACAGGGAGTTATATAGCTTTTTCAGTTAGCAAGGCGTACACTTTAAAAATAAGAGATGAGATGGGAAGTAGAGGAAAGTACCAAAGTGGTGAAAGGAGATGGGAAAACCAAGAGCACTGGAACTGCAGGTACAAAACGCTTGGGAGGTATTTAAGAAACCTAAAATCCTGCTCCACTGACCTATAGAGCAAATTTTACAGATTTTGTGAGATCATGAATAAGATCTCAAAGTCTGTGGCTTGGCTCCCTTTTAGTGGGAAACATGGAGTTTGGGAGAGTAAGACCTCCACTCCCTCGCTAATATCCCACCTAAACTTGACAGACACCGCTCTCCCACAACTGGGGAAGATAACCCTTCTCACTGATATTTCTGAGTCTGGAAAGAAAGAGGGTGAAAAACCCAGAGGAAAAAAAAAAAAGTCTGCGTTCCCACTCATTTTGCATATCCAGGTTCCCAGGCACCCATCCCTTTTTCACTAAAGAGGGGGAAGAAATATATTTAATAAAGATCTGGCAGGAGTATGATGAAATAATGAGTAGGATGAGACCATGTTACATAAATTGGCAAGGCTCCACCTTGTAAATGATTAAAACAAAAGAAAAAGGGAGTTTCCACAAAGACTAACGTAAAAAGCATTTTATAATCAAAAGGTCTGAAACTATGGGGGCTGATGAGAATGTCTAGCAAAACAAGCCTGTTCTGAAGCTTCCAGATGATACATGGAAACTTAATCAGCTCATCTCAGTCAACCTTAAATCAAAGAAAAGACTGATTGGATGTTCAAAGGGAAGAGTGGTTTTGTGGCTCAAGAACAAGAGCGAGGCGCTTTCCCGCTTCTGCCACAGATTTCCTTTGAGATCTTGGGTAAGTCACTTACTTGTGTAATATTAAATTTCACAGCTATTGGGTACAATAGTTTGACTTATATGCATATTCCAATTTGTCCCTGGAAGAGGACTATTACATTTATGTGCCTGGCTCTTTACACCCACACATACCGTTCACACAGCACTGTTGCTAACAAGCAGGACTTCAAATTTCCCTCTATAATTTTGTCCTCTGGAGAATGTGTAGAAGCCCCTTATACCTTTATAGCAGTGCTGTCATACTGAGTAAGTGCATAAGATCCCTAAAGATCTTTGAGCAGATGACATTATGGAAGCAAGCGAATTCTCTGTAATTTACTGCTATGAGATTAATAGTGAGTGCTTCCCTCTGAGGTAGACACCAAAAAAGGGAAGCTGCTTAAATGGTTACAATCTGTCTGCTGTTAAGAAAAACACCCCTTTGCAGTTCACCAGTAACGCTTGGTTCTTCTTCACCCAAAACCAAAATCCAGTGACATTAGAACTGAGAATTATAATATCAAGAGAGACACAGATCTAATTTCTGTTGGAACAGAAAATTTGCTACTCAAAACCAAATGCTAATTGGCTCCAGCCTTTTAAAGTAAACAAGCTAAGAGGCCATGGAGAATGTACAGATCTTCAAGGGGAGTTTGCTAACCATATGCAGTTAGAGCCCAACTTTAATGTCTTTTTATCTTCCAGGTTTACAAGTGTAGGTATATGTGTGTGCACATTTCTGAAAGTCTATTCTACTGTACACTGAAAATTCAGATGAAAGTCAAGAAGAGGAAGGTTAGATCAGGGAATGAGGACTCCTTTATACTGCTTCCAAGCTCTGCCCTGATGCATTGTGTAACCTTGGGCAAGTCATTTAACTCGTCTTGCTCATCCATCAGATAGAAAGACGATGCTTATCTCTTGAATGAAAATTAGTTAATTGCTGTTTGCCAACTGCTTTCATCTCTTTAGATGAATCAGATTGAGTCCATATATGTGAGTGTATATAATTTTGCATGTGTATTTTTATTTGGAGTTGGCTTATGTCTTGGAGCGTAACTTCTTCAGGTCAACACTGGTTATCTGCTTGGCAGGGAGCCCCTATTGTACATTTCTGATGTAATGCAAATCATAGCAATGAGAAACACATAAGTGAAAGGTATTACTCTTATCATCATTTGTTGTTGTTGTTGTTATTATTATTATTATAGTTTCACACTTGGATGCAGAGATAGGACCACTTTAAAAAATATGGCCCCAAGAAAGAAGTCTGCTGTTCTTGGGAATAAGCCTCGGAAAATAAAAGAAATGGGAGAGGCATAGGCCTGAAGCTGCCCCTACACAGATGCGTTGATGTAAAGTTTCCCAGGGGCATCACAAAATATCTAAACAAACTTATTTATAGGCTTTACCACTCAGAACTGACCTATGCAAGTGCTTGGCCAGTGGGTGGTTCTTGCCAAAACAATAAATCTCCTCCCTCAGGGAGGAGTCGTAGCACTCAGGACTTGTTTGATTTTTGGAAACAGGAGGAAACTGGAGTGAGAAGCTCAGGGAGAAATAATAATGAGAAATTCTCTAAGCCATAGATACAACTCTGGAAAGAAGTCCAAGGGCTGTGTAACCCTTGGGAGCAAAGACCTTTTCTTAACCATCAGTGGATGCACTATGGACTGTGCCTTGTCTATGACACATGGAGCTGGCGCTGCTGTTTAAGGATGTGGAGTTGCCTGTAGAGGCCAAAGAGGTCACCACTGCTTTGGGAAGCAGGGCTGGAGTCAGCAGCAGACATCAGCAATCTGATATGTTTGAAAGGTATGATCTTTAAATATGCATAAGCGTTAACTATAAACTCTTGTCTTTCCTTCACGCAAGGTGCTCCAGCATCAGAGAGTTTCTTCGAAAGAGGCCAGGTTCTCCAGTCCTATCTGATCCATGTCCTCACTACCAATGCTGCTACCTTTGTTGTGCAGCAGCAGTCACTTTTGTCTCTCTGGAGTGGTAGCACAAAAACCACTAGCTCTGTAACTAAGATTAGGCTCTAGAAAAAGCTTTATTCTAGTGACATTTCTCACTAGAAACAAACTCAGCTGATAAAAGGACCAAAGCCCACATTTGTTAATGTCTCATCCTCTGCCCCAAGTACCAGGTTGTCCTTTCTCTGGGGTGAAATCTCTCAGTTTATGTCTGCCTTTCAAAGAACCGCAGAGAAGATGTTCCTCCCCGCAGGCGGGCTGCAAAGCTTTGAAACAGCTGCTCTTCCAGTCTCATGGACCACAACAGCAACACAACATCCTCCGTATCAAGGTGTTGACACATTGTGTCTGGACTTATTCACAGACCCCATGGTTCTGCCATTCGTCTTTGCCTTGGAGAAACAGACATTTACTACCCAGTGGCTCTTCTAGTGCTTCCTTCCATAGGACTGAGCGAATGGGGAAGATTTTATCCAGCCTTTCTGTGCATGGCTGAATTTTGCCCGTAAAGACTTGTTTTTATTCATCCCACACTTTAGTCACACCAAGTATGAAAGACCTAATAGACTGGGATCTATTGTATGTTTATTGGATGAAATGGCAAATGCTGTTAAAGTGTTAACTGGCATGATTTTTTGTTATAGATTGCAGTGCTTGTCATTATTTAAGTTAGATTGGTTAGCTCATTTTGTTGTTTCACTCTACTTGCTTTACTTGCTATTTATTGGTTCACTTGTATAATGAGTATGATTAAATTAATAGATTTTAGAATGTAAATTAGTTTCTACTAGTGTTTATTAGATACATCTATGGATAGGGTTTAAATATAAACACAGCCTGAAATCAGAATTACAGTGCATTCTAATCTTAATGGATGGTGTGGACATAGCTTGCTCTTTGTTGCAGTTGGATATCTGGAACAACTCTCTTTAGTCCAACTCTGAAAACCGCTAAGGCCAGGTGTTGGCGCAACGTAATTTTACTTTTTTTACAGGGGACTAGCTTTCCTCAGATACAGACATGCAGCTCTCAGTGAAGTGATCAACTTTTGTGGTCTAAAGAGGACTTACTCACTGTTGTAAAGGCTCCACAGAAACACTAACTAAAGACAAGCTTTCAGCGCAGGTTAGAATGTCCAAAGGATAGCAGCAGAAGACACTTGTTACAATGGCATAAAATAATTCAAAAAAATGCCTTTTAAATGCTTCCCGTGCCTCCAAATACCTTTTTTCTTGCTAGTAGGTTTTGCTTCTGCTCCTTTTTTGTAAAAGATCACTATTAACTGACTCTGCCACACAGGCATTTCAATCTAAACTATTTTGTGGCAGGAAAAAGGTCCGTAATATTAAAAGGGGTGACTGCCACAGGTGAGCAGCACCTGCATGTTTCCATGTTTGCATGTAGTCATCCATTATTAGCAGCAATGATTCTTGGCTCCATGGAGCTCTTGAGAGTCAAACTCGTCTGGATCTTTATGGTGGAAGGCAACAGGAAGAAGCAGTCTTCCCAAAGCATCTTTGCAGTTGTTCTCAGTTACCGGTACGATACCAGGTCTACCAGGATTTGAGGAAGGTCATCCTGGCTTGTCATACCAAACCAGACCCGGTCCTACACAGAATCAGCTCCCCAGTTCACAGCACAACCTCCAACACTGAAGCAAAAACTGTGAAGTCTCCCTTGTGCTGTCCTGTTCACGGAGAACTGAGTCCCTCCTTGCTCCTTCCTGGCTTTCCCTGCCCCTGCCACCCTTGCCCTTTGACACAGCCATATCTGCCCGGACGGTTTTTGCTTCACAGCATGCTCTGCTCCTTTAAAAGCAATTACTGGGGGAATGTTAGTGATGTAAACTTGTTTAAACCTGAGCAGGCAGTTAAGTCAGCTTTGTAATTAATTGCCTCATCACTGCAGTCATCCTTCAGGAATGCTGCACTGCTGGTTCATGATCAAGTAAGAAAGGGCCAGATCCTCAGTAGAGATCCCCAAAGTGAACTAAATCACCAAATTCTGCAGCATGTCGGGCTCTGACCCCCAGAGAGGATTAAGGCAGAGAGGTGTCATCGGCCCACTACCAACCTGCCATGTGGAGGTGGGCAGCGGTGCACTGTGAGAGCCCTCTGTTCACCCCTGGTTTTGTCCTGGTGAAAGTATTTGTTTCCCCAAGACATGGCCTCTGAAGACATCCCCAGAGGTGCTGCATCATGACATGACCGCCTTCCAAAGTCTTGGGTGCCACAGAGCACCCCAGGGCTCACACTCATCCCTGCTGTAGGAAGGAGAGATTCTAAGTGACAAACCCACCAGCAGCCCATGAGAGCGAATGGAAACAGCATGGGACTGAAAAACCTGTTACCGGAGGCCTGTCTAGAGACATGGATGGAGGATGCAGAGGTATGGTGGCAGTACCTTCTCCCTCATGTACCTGCACTAAGAACTAATGAAGATGAAGCTGGCTGAAGCCATAAAACTCCAATTACAATTATCTTTTTTCTACTCACGTCTGAGTTCACCATGGGTGAGTGTGTTCAGAAGCTGGTTTTACCCACACAACTCTCTTGTTGAGGCTGGTCTCTCCTGCACGTAGGAGGGAGAGGAGGAGGGAAGAAAAAGGAGAACTGGCTCCTCTAAGAATGACACGAAAGCAAAGGGAGAAGAAGAAAGAAGAAAAACAGTATGTGAGAAAAAAAAGGATGGAGGGAGCTGTGCCTACACGGAGAGACTAGAGAGTGATGGAAAGGGGTATCAAACTGAGAAGCAGCCTGGACAACTTCTGGATCAGTTCATGACCATCTCACCAGTCTTTGTAGATCAGTGACCTTAGAAGGCTGCTGTCCCTTATGGAAGAAAAAAGAGCTGAAGGGGAGATAGCTATTTCAGATAAGAGCTGCTGTTAATATTTGTGGCTACTTTATAATTGCTAGTTACACTCCAATTAAGTAACTACATAGAGGAAAAGACCAGAGTCTAAATTAAAGGCGAGCTGAATGATGTGGTCAGTATAAACCTCAGCACCGGTCCTCCACAGAGAGTAGCCCAGGACATATAACAGCCCTCATCCCTTTGTCTGCCAGTGACCAATGCGGCCCCTAGATTTGATGACTCTGGTGAAGAGAAGACACCTTTGCATGGACTTCTGGTCAGACTTTTCACTGCCAAGAGAAACCAGTTTGCTTTTGCCAGTTCTCCTACGTAGCTGTCAGCCAGTGCAGAAACACTGGTTTGCAGCCCCTCTCCCATGCTGGCAAGCGGCTCTTCTGCGCGCATCTGGGGGAATTCTAGCAGAAGGAGGTAGAAAGGGCAATCAGTGTCTATGGTAAGATACACTCCAGCAAACTGTTTCTAATTTTTCTCACTGGGTTGCAGATGACCTAATAGGCTCTTTTCCCATCTCTAATTTCTATGAATCTGCAATCCTATTATTTATATTATATCTTGAGGGTTTCTTCAAGAGTAAATGATGTAATTATACCCTGCATCATAACATTTCAGGATCTAGTGTAATAGGACTAAATATGCAATTATGTGGTTAGTAAATGTAACAGTACAAAACTCAAAATCTATATCCATGTACTGTAGCTTCATAAGAAGAATTAGTTTCCTGTTATGTACACAGCAGATGTAATATAATTATTGCTAACTGAAAAGTATCACCAGACATTCATATGATACTAACAAAAAATGCCCCTCCAGCCAATTCTTCATCCAAACACATGAAGATGAGAGAATTCCCATAATTCTCTCTTATCAGTGAAGTCTAGGCACATACATTTGATCCTCTGCATATCAAACCAATACTTCCAGGCTTATAGATACACAGAACCCACAAAGAATATGCATGCATACGCAAAGTGAAGGATCATATTTACCTCTGGTGTTATTCCAGCAACTTCAGCTAAATTACAGGACGGCGGCAGCAGACAGTCCATTATGCAACCTGTGTTGATTACGGTTGAAAGAAATAAAAGTGGCCCCTGACATTTATACAACATTGTGTGACAAAAAGAAAACAACATGAAAGGAACCACAGCCCTGCGGTTAAGGAGCTAATCCTGAACTTGGGAGATACGGTTTCTACCCAGAGGTTTGCCGCAAGTTTCACATATGAAAAAAGAAAAAAAAAAGGAAAAGGAAAAGGAAAAAGAAAAAATTAAAAGGAAAAGGAAAAGGGGGAAAGGAAAAGGGGAAAGGGGGAAAAAGGGAGAGGAGAGAGGAGGAGAAAGGAGTAGAGAGGAGGGGAGGGGTGAGATGAGGTGAGGAGACCTTTATTGTGGGCCTTGTCTGCAAGAGGACACCTTACCAGTAAAAAGTGTGATTTTGCACAGGCTGCATTCACCTAGCACAAATGCCCTTTAATTTCCACTTAAACCCAAATGTGAAATGAACTCAGCTGTACCAGAGGAAAGCGTCTTCACTAAATGATTGATATCGCTATTTTAAAAAAATTATTTGAAGGGTTGTGACAGCTGTAGCTTTAGAAATCACACCTAGCCTGGGATTCCCCTTCCCTTAAGTAAGGCATGGACCCACTGGTTGAGTGAGCACAGTGGAAACCCTCTGGTTAGGGGCTTCAGCTGCCAAACCAAGTGGTGAAGAGGGAGGGTCCACCAAGCCACATGTCCCCTTGTACCAGCCCTGCTGCCTTCTGGTGGAAGAGTGACTTCTCACGAGGTTCGTCAGGACCGATATCCCAGAACCTAAAGAAACGCAGGTGTTGTTTGAAACTATACTTCAATTATCCAAGTGTAAAAACAGATGATACTTCAAAGGAGTGTTTTATTGCTAAGCAAACATCCATCACATTTTCAGCTGCTACTGACACTGGGCTAAATACATCTCTCAGCAAATATATGCTTATATCCCCACATACATGTTAGACCTATACTTAACAGGGAATAAAAGCCTGGTAAACATTCCCCAACACACACAATACATTGTCCCAGCAAGCCACATTTGCTGTATGCTAGTACGTATTTACAGCAATGTCACAACATTTAGCCATAGGCATGAGAGAAGACAGTCACAGTGGAAGTGTCAGTCATGTTGGATGCACCAGAAGGATATTAAACCTGTGTGACTCTTGTATGTCACAGGTAAACACTGAACGGCCCTTTTTCAGACTTTCAGACTTCAGGCTGGCAATTAAATCTACCACAGCCTCACTCGAAATGTCCCCTTTCATGAAAGCAAACTCCCAGGGGCATGAAACCCCTTCATTTTGCATTCAGATCACGGACACAAGAAGATGTGTGCTCATATTAAGAGGTGTTCAGGAGCCTCAGCATTGTCTAAGAATATTATCTTGCTCTTTAGAAGCAATGTGAACCAGCCACCATAAGCGCCCAGGTGCTAGACTCCCGAAGTTTGAAGACTGTAACAAAGCTCTGAACTTTGTTGCATTCTACTTTTCTTCACACTTCTTTACAAACTTTCCATTTACCACAGGAGGATAAAATAACATAGCATCCCTGCCACCGAGGGACAGATCACCTGGATGCCTTAAAGAACCGTCCTGTTCTTTCTTACCTTCTTTACAGTCATGGATAGCTTCTACTTCATATGGCTGAACCATTAAGATAAATGTTAACATGATGCGCTGTAACAATGTGTAGTTGCTCCACTTTGAGCTGAAATAGTTGGTCATATTTTCCCACATCCCGTATTTCTGTCATGGTATTGGCATTGGAAGCATTAGCTTTGTAGTCACAATTACATGAGAACTAAGTAAACTGCAGAAATTTGTAAACTGTTGCATTGCTAAATTAAATGCTGTTTTAACTAACAGTTAATAGTGTTTACTGCTGTGTAATAGTAATTTTCATTTTTTACTGTATCTAATGACTTTCTGATGACTCAAATTCTCTGTAGGGATACCAAATCATTACATTAAGGATGAGTGATTTTAGTATGCAATGACTGATCAGTACAATAATATGTAGACTCACGCTTCAGCTAGTAAATTAAATCATTTACACCAGAGCGTTTGTCAAACAGAAGAGTTCTATTACACTGCTGCATTGTAATGTAGAGTCTGCTCAAAATAAAACACATGCTATATTAAATCTGTGCTACTTTACATACAAAACTCTTAAGGAGTAAGGGTTTATCATACAGTAAAGCCATGAAGAAGGGCTCATTTTCACATAGAGTGGATAAAACCAGAAATTTTGTCATTAATTTGGAAAAGTGCCATGAGCTACATGCAGGTATGAGCCTACGAAGTTGCATTAGGCATCCAAATACCACTTGAATGCTTTGTTTGGTACTAACGGGACCTATGTGAGTGAAAATAGCCACAGCCAGAGTTTGTGAACTTTCAGATAAACATACAGGTGAGCCAGCATCAGGACTTGATGCAATCACTGCATCGTCTCCAGGCATGAAGAATCAAAGGGCAGTTTACTTTGGGATACAAACACTTGAAAGGTCTGCTGAAATCGAGTGGTAGAGTGTCTGTGGTGAATAGCACATCACAATCTAATTTTAAGAGACTAGATCAACTCTGTTTGAATAGAACCTAAAATGCAACCTCTCCCACCATTTAGCACAGTTTCCTAGTGTAGGATTTTGTTTGGGCACAATAATTATTATGATGTCAAAATGCTCAGAAGAACTGAGGAGATGCTTTAGTGCTTTAGTGTTTTAGGAACTTCTTGTTTTAGTATTTTGCTTGAGACAACAAGGGGCCTAATTTCAAGCAACATGAAAGCACCAGAGTTTCCGTTCACCATAATTTGAACAGAAAGTTCTCTACTATTTGGAAAAAATCACATCCCAAAGTCCCAAGGTTATTTCCCAAAGGCCAAGCATCAATGTTAAACCATGGAGTCCATTGACTTTGATCCAGTCACACTCATGTAAATATATGCAATGAATGAGAACTCCAACTTCCACAAATGTACAATAATGCCAGCCAGAAAATACCTGTAGGGACACAATGTTTCCCTGGATTCATTTTCCCTGTTTTCTTGTGACACATCCTTTGACACACTCAGGAGAAAGCCTTGGATAGTAGGAGATGCTGCATCATGTTTGCTGAGTTCGTCTCCCAGATGTGGCAACTTTACTGTCAGAGAAGGCCTCTGAACTTCTCATAATGGGAGAGTTGTGACAAAGGGAAAGGCTTGCTTTGTGAACGTATTTAAACCCACATGAATATATTGCTTTTCAGGAACTTACCGACTCATTCGAGTTTTATGCTTGGGATATCCAGAGTCATAAAATCAGTGGTATTTTGACTTGTGAAGTCTTCATGGTAAAAGTACTTTCCGTGCTACTGCGTAAGAATTACGTTTCTCTGGCAAGAGCTAAAAATTCAAGTTATCATCACTAGTTTAACACTCGGCATGCTTCACTGAAAGGCACTTAATGGATGAGGTTGGTAGCAAGTCAACAGTCTTCAGTGATACCTTAACACCTAAGTTAGTGGGCATCTCTCCTGCGCAGAGCATAAGCCCATATCCGTAGCTTTACATGTCACATGTGAGTATAACGCACGCTTCTTCCTCAGCAAGACCTTCCACAGGAGCCAACTTGAGCAAGACTGGCCCCTTGAATTTTTTGTTGTTGTTACTCACCTAAGTATCCTTAAAAAAAGAGGCACAGCAAATGCTTTTGAGCTTTTTGTTTAAAATAGAAGAGTGTTAAAATGTCCTAATAATCTGGAGGCTTGACAGTTTGTAGGCAGGCACTAAGTGAGGTTTAATTTTTGCATAGAAATCAAATATTGGCAAGGGGAACATGAACACATACAAAAAGCCTGCTCATCTGGCCAACATCTGGTTTGATGGGGCCATTATTTCAACAAGTACTTACAGGCAGTTTTTTGTTGTTGTTGCTTCCTCCCAGAGCAGCAGCAAACTAGTAGTAAAGATTAAAATTTCCATGTCATTCCCACACACACAGCCATGCTTTATAAGTTGACCAGAACTCCTAATACTTCCCCTTCCCTTCTTTTTTTTTTGTTTAAAAAACACTATTATATTTAAATAGATGGGAGGAAAAAGTGAGAACAGCAGTTAAAATTGTTACTTTCCAGCACATTCTTGCATTACAATTTATGACAGTGTTTATTACACATGTTTAACGAAAGAGCTAGAATGCAAACCTGAAAATACTTCCTCCAGGTGTAGGGAGGTGAAATCAGCCATTTTAAGACTCAGCGGCTCTCAGTTTCACAAATGTACACATATTTGGAAGTCCAGGGTGTCCCATTGCTCATGCTGAGCCTATTGATCTCCATCTGGAAAGGTGTGTCCTTTTTTACCCCACCAGAAGAGAGGTATTCTTCCTGGAAACATTTATGGTGATGGGCAGATTTAAACGCACATAGAGCATTTATTGCTGTATGTGCAGATGTATATGTGCTTGTTTCCAAGCTTCCCCCTTCTCTCTCTCAAGACAGTGGTAAGCATGTGCCTTTCTAGGTAAAGCGGGAGCCATCACGCGTCCTGTGGCTAAACTGAGCCTGTGATAGCCACATGTGCTTTGCTGGATGCTCTGTATCTACCACATCTTCCAGTGCTGCAAAACTTTCAACAGCTTCAGACAACATCCGTGCTCTCAAAGTCGGTCAACTATGGGGAAGCAACCAACCACCCTCCACATAAAGAAAAAACATAAAATCCAAGAATAACCTGGATTATAGATTGTAAACTAGTGACAAAAAGAGGAGCAATGCTGGAGAACATCTGTATGCAAAAATGGAAATGAGAAATTTATATCCATCACTGCCCTGATTAATCTGCTTTTCATGGTAATGCCATTTCTTCCGCTTGTAGCACCTCCTGCCTTTATGTTGCTTTTCCTCTCTGGCATGGCTGTGACCATTTCTGAGGTTTCCCTAATGCGTGAGTCAAATTTATGGTCAGACTGCCTCAGAAGCAATAGCATGGTAAGTGTAGGCATCCATTACATCTACGATCAAGCCATTCCACACAACTTGCAGATATGAAGGATGATGAGGGTTTGTCTGTCTTGCCACGAAAGCTCAGCGCTCTGGGTTAGATTTGAACTGAAGCTCTCGCCTTCTGTCTCGAACTCTCATCTCACCCAGAGCAAACCCCTCAGCTCACCACGGAGTGACGCAGACCATGTCACACTCACTGCATGTGGCGCAGTCTGGCCATCACACCTGTGAAGCAGAGGGTCTCCTCACGCCTGGGCTGAATTCTGCTGGCTGCCTGCAAACGGCTTTCTCCAAAACAGGCAAGATTATGGTTCCAACAGGTTTTTTGTGGGGGGAGAAAGGAGGCAAAATGTAACTGCACAGTTATTCTTGTCCATTGGTTTGAGACCATATACAGCTTTCCTTCTGAAGGTGTTGCTACATCTCGAACTGGTAATAGTCTCAGGTTTGGGGGAGAGCTGGCAGGTGCATGTCTGTATGGAGAGGCTTGCATGGGACATAAGGTGGGAAGGAGACGACATGCTGCTGCCAAAGAACATGAGAAAATAGTGCGTTCTTCCCATCCCAACCAGAGCAGACACGGAGTCAGCTGGGAACACATAACCGAGGCAATATGTTCCAGGTCATTTTGGCAGCAGGAAGGGGATAGTGTAACAGCTGGGCTAAAGCTCAGAAATGGGCTTAGTGGCTGTCTCTGCAGGCCGGGGTAAGGGTCTTTGCTGCAGGGAAGTCTTCTTTCAGGCTTTCCTTGTGTAAATAAACCGCTAACACAAGAGGCCCAGAACACGCCTGGGGATCAGCTTTTCTTCCACTGCCTTCACACAACTTGCTACCCTTCACTCTCTCTGTGCTTTCCGCAGGCTGCCTCTCTGCTTACAGCAAATTTGGCAGCTCCAACAGTGGCTAGCTCTGTTTTCTGTACATTCCAGGAGATAATTAGTAGATTATTTCCCATCTCTGATTGACATAGCTCCTATTCCAGCACAACAGAGAACTTGTTTTCATCACTTTTTGCAACTTTCTCAAGATGCCATTAGTGGGCAACATGACACGATGTGAGGCAAATCACACACCACCACCATAAACAGAAGAGCAGGTCCAGATTCACGGCTCCATCATTGCAGTTTGACTCTATAGGAACTCTGTTGAAATGAATCTTGTCGCACGTAAGACTGGAGTTGCATATTCAGCCCACAGTATGGTCGTGAGACATTGCAATGGAAGAGCACTCATTCCTATTGCTAGACAGCACTTGTGCCATACTGTATTTATGTTCTGTGAACAAGTAAATATAAGGTAGAAATATAAGCACAAAGAAAGAGGAACAGAGTTGGGGTTTCTATGGAAACTCAGAATTCCTGACTTATATAGTTACAATTAACCATATCCCTTGTTAATGGAGTTGTAGGTACAAAGAAATGTCGATTTGCGTTTTTTTACTTTATTATCTGTGAACACTTTCAGTTATCTTTCTCTTTTCTCTTCATCTCTCGCACACATACATGTCCATGCAGTTTTTTACATTATATATATTTTATATCCAATGTGCACTGTGTAGCTTTCCTAACTCCCAATTATATTAACAAGAGTTACTCATGTAAATCTCCCGTTCATTGTTGGGACAATAAACCTCAGAGAGTGTGACAGCACTGCATTAAACTCATTTTTCTCAGTACTGATACGAATACAGAACACTAACATCCAGATTAAATGGCACGCATAAACCTAAGGACCCACTATTGCTGGATATCATGCATCATGCACTTATCTTTCTGTCATATGCAACGCTGAGAGAGAATGTTCTTAACAAAATACATCTGTATTTCCCAGAACAACATCTCTTGCTAGGAAGATGGAAGTAGCACCAGTACTTAAAAGCTCTCCACACCCAACGACTGCCTGTAGCTTACAACCTTCGGCTCCAGTTGTGCTAAGCAGAAGCGGGACTGATCAGAGCTTGAATAGAGGACCTCCAAGGAAAGCTTTAATATGGCAGAACATGGCGTTAGTGGCTCGCTATAGGGCAGTGCATATCCCTAACACTTAATATTGAACCAATACTCCAGCTGTGACCCACTGGTGCTGATGGAAGTGCTAGGTTGTAAAACAAAAATAAAATCACAGCTCCAACTTTTTGAGGAGAAATAGTAATACACTGCCTCCATTTTTGCAGTTTGGCCTCAATTGCATTGCTATGTATAAGTCACAGAACCCGTGCACGCAAGGTCCATTAGTAGCTGCAAAGCAGTGACAAATAAGGAGTAAACTTAGAGATGCCATTGTTTCCACCTACAAATGACCAACATGTAAAACAATTAAAATTAAGAAATTGGAGGATTTTGGTGCACTGGAGTTGGGCAGGAGAAAATTCTTCCCGATAAAGTTACAGACATGGTTCTATCACCATAATAAGGCAGGATGATAGCCTTATTCCAACTCCAAATGGCTTATTTCAGCAGTGGGCATAAAGTGAGCCCTTATCGTACCATCTGCCAAGTACCTTTGGGATCTGACAGCACGGAAGGGTCATTAAAAATGTAAGAAGTTGCTATTTACATTAATAAAAACACAGGTTCAAAAATTAGGTTGAAAAATCTACAACATTGTAAACATGCTTTTAAAACGAAAGCCATTTCCTCTTGTAGTAAAAGGCATGGTTTATTTTCACCTGTTAGGATGTGACTACACCAAATCTGGCTTCTGCTTCCTCACTGTGCCACTCTCTAATGGAATCTGCACTCACAGAAATGAAGTGTGCATCGTACATGGGACTGTCTCTGCTCTTTCACCTGGACAGAAATAAAAATAAAGCTCTCCTGTTAGCTGTATTTTAACCCCTATATTCATTCCTTCCAGCATTCTTATAATGAGGGTTGAGTAAAATTGAAGCCTATAATAAGAGTATACTATTCTTTTTTTAAAGGCTGACCTGCAGTTCTGGTTTACGAACCAAATGACTGTAGTCAGGCATATTAGTGCTTTAACCTTTTTATTACATTACATACATGAAAACAATTAAGGCTGGGATTCTTTCCAATGTATTATCATTTTCTGTTCCCTCTGGCCTTTTTCCATCCATTTCAAAGAATGTACATAGCATCAACTGAACATTCTCTCATGTTTTATTTTTTTTGTTTCTTTTCTTCTTAACAACTGTCATGCTTTCAAGATGAGCCAACTATAGAGTATCATGCAACAGCAGCAGTCAACAGCAGTGGCGGCAAAAACAACAACAAAAAGTTTGGGGGTTTAAAACTCCTCATAAAATTAAATCTGAGATTTAAATTCTCCCTCATATTTTATTGTCTTTTCTTTTCTTTTTCCTGTGGTAAATGGTAATTAGAGTCAATAATCTTTTGCTGAGAGAGCACCTTGTCCTCACAGTGTTTATATCATCATCATCAAAGATCTGCCTTAAGGCCCTGGCGTGTTAATAATTTAAGGTGTGCACAGCCTAGTTATAGCAGGAAGCCTAGTTATTGAGTTTGTAAACCAGCTGATGATTTATGGGAACACCTTGCATGAGTCATGCTCATTAAATAAAATACTTCAGTTTAATAAGGAACATGGGATAAACAGTTCTTCCCGTTACAGGGTGACTGTGCAATTGGAAATTGCTGAGTTTTGTCACCAGCTTCACCACTGCTATTTTGTCTTAATTGTAACGTCAGGGTCAGCTTGTCCGTGTGCGTGTACACATGCGTGCATGTGCACGCACATTTCCCCTTGAAGTACAGATAGAAAGTCTTTCACGGATGCTCTTTATTTTTCCCACCCTCTCTGTCCCTCCCTCTCTCTCCATACAGCTGTTTCATAAGTTACCCTCTGATAATGAAAATGTTAAATCTCTCTTTAAAAGGCTACTAATTAAGAAAACAGAAATGTTCATGGAAATAAAATTACGCAGGAAGAAAAAATCAATATATGGTTGTTAAATGTAGCTTGCATTTGAGAGCCATAACCATATTTTACTTTTAAACACTGGAGTTAACTCTGACTCATTAGAAATTCCTTGGGAAATTGAGGCAGTAAAAGCCCTACATATTGGCCTCTTCTGTTTCACCAGAAGCAAGTGTGCTCTACCCACCGCTTTAGAAATCCACTGTATTTCCAAGCAATTTCAGTGGGATAAGGTACAGTGTCAGCATCTACCCTCAGATGGCAAACATGCAGGCAATAACATCCTCTGAATCACCATCTTACTATTGTCTTCATTTTTCAGCTTTTCAGAAACAGGGTGCAGTTCCTTAGGGGCACTGAAATCTCCGCATTCCCACCGAAGCCGGTGGCACTTGAGCACTGGGAGCAGAAGGATCTGGTGCAGCCGTGGCTGAAGGCTTCACTCGGCTGGAGGCTGCTCCAGGGCAAAATTACCCTTGTCTTCAGTGGGGGGCAGGTGGGACTCATGGAGTTAAAATAGTTCTGTGGAATAAGGGGAGAAACAAATTGAGTAACAACATAAAAACAGTACATATACTTTTCTTGATGGATTTCAGTCTTATGCTCCCAAACCAAAGACAACTCAACTGGGTTTAGTTAAACTGATAAACAAGCAATAAGAAATCAGTTTTCAAAATAACAGCAAACTTTTCGCAGCAACAGAGTATTAGCAAACATGCCATTACAGTCTGCAACATCGATTGTTGTGTGCTTTACGTTTTCTTTTACATGTACTTTTCTGTATTCTTTCCACATGGGTGACACAACTGTAAGTTTCATTTTCTGGCTAATAACTGAACATCTTCAAATATAGACAGCCTGTCAGGCATCATTAATAGATTCGTTAGAGAATATTGGGCCAGACCGACTAGTGGTGTAACTTTTGGATTTAACAGTACCATGCAAGTGAATGATCTGACTGCCAATTTGTAAACAACGGCTGAGTCCTCCCTTTTTTCCAGGGAAAATAAAGCGTGACATAACAGGGTACACATATCACTCAGGCCGTCTCTTTGAGGTATCTAAACACTTTCCATTGCTTTAATCTTTGCATTTTGCAATCTGTTGTTTGTTTGACACTCATGCCTGTCTAGGGGAGCACCGTGATCTCATTTTGCAGAGGGAGAAGGTGGCATGGGGAACTGCTGGCAAGACCCACACGTGAAATTAGGCACCCCAAAGGCGAGGGTTTCAGGACTTTCTGCTGACCGATGCAAGGCAGATGCAGAGGCAGAGCCCCTCAGACATGGCAGTGGCACTGCTGGCCAAACTGCGCAAACAATCAGAGCAGCCAGCAGAAAGACTTGGCAGTCACCACACTGCAAGGGATGCAGTCCCGTGGCCGTGCTCCAAGATGTCTACCCAATGTCTTAAAGGAGAGGAACAGCAATGGCCAGGGGAGAGCAGAGCAGGTGAATGCTCACTCCGGATTCACTTCTTTTCCTCTACTGTGCCTCAAAAGAACCACTACCAGTCATCCTTAATAACAGTACATTGAGCTGGTCAGACCTTCAGGGATTTGAGTTGTTCCTCCAGGGGTACGCATTGGAGGGGCAACCAGAAGCTGACTTTTTGGTATGTAAAGGCCTTCACTGCCAAAAACAAAGGGGTTTTCTGCACAGCAGACTCACCTAGGATTACTCAGCCCCACCTGCAGAGGCTGCTGGTTACAGAGCTGCAGCGGCCTGAAGCGGGTTGCGCGGCCCCTTGGCCAAGTCCAGGGACTGCTTTGAAGCCCCGTGATCCTGCAGGGCGCTGCCTTGTGCGCACTGAGTTGTCCAACCTGCAGCAGCTGTACTAAATGCATCCTTGGGTGCTTTCAGATTTCAGATGTCTCCAAGTCAGGTGGCAGCTCAGTGAGGTGTTTGAGAATGAAAATTTTGCAAGTAGTAGGAGTTAGGTATGTCCTCCTCAACAAAAATATCAAAGTCACTGACTCAGAGACACACAAGGAGCCTGGGGCAGAGCAGAGAGAAAAAATCAGCTTCTTCAAGGCCCAGAATAAGTACCCCAATTCATAAACTTGTCTTCTAAAGGGGAGAAATCTTTATAATCTCTCAACCGTGACACTCCTTACTCCTGCAGGCTATAGAAAAGGTGATGTGGGAAGGAAAGACACCGGACTGGGGAAGGAGTATCCTTTTTACAATTCAGTCATTGTACGTGACTGCTTTGGACCTTTTTTTTTTTACTCTTCAACTTTATACGGTATGGGATGTGGTTGCCTCTTCATAACCATACACAAGACAGAAAACAAAATATGGTTCCTTCTTATCTTTATAATGTGCTTAGTGGATGCAAGAATTGCATCAGCTTCATCTCGACTGGAGTGACCATCTCCTTCCTCAGCAAGCTCCCAATTGTATTCAATTGCTTTTTGCGCTGTGAAGGTGCTGGCAAACACATTCCTGATGCTACCTGTGAGTGCTATAGAAATTACCACCAAATTCTGAAAAGCAGTTCTATGGAGTTATTTCTATTAGCACACTGGTCTGAGGGCGTAACAGGGCAAGGGAGTTCACTCAGACAAGGGACTAGGAAATGCTCCCAAACCTGGTAACAGAGACTCAGACTGAAGTGTGATGCTCTTGGCGCCATGTGTACTTCCGCCCATCTTGATTTCAGATTGTATGCAAATAGTTTAGATCCTATTGAAGTCAATGAGATCCTAAGCTCAAGCTTAACCTTAGGCTGAGCTGAACTGAGGCCATATAGCACCTCTAACTTCCAGCACACTGCTCCCTACCACTCTTCACTTTATCCTCCTTAATGCTGAGGCTCAACACCAAACCTTAGCCATTAATATTCTGAACACCAGCAGATATTAAGATTTTCTGTGGCATATGCCAGGGCTTCACTTCCCTCTTTTTGGCGGGAGTCAATGGCAAGGAGTTTGGATGACCTATTTACTGATGTCAGCCAGAAAGAGCGGTACCTGAACAAACTGTCTCCCTCCCATAACACTAGTCCCAGCTGCTGTGGGTTCCTGACCTCTGTCATGTAATAAAATGTAATCTTCAACCCTGCCCCACACCACGGGATTGGAGGCAGGATTAGTTCCTAGTTTCTCTCCAGAGTGACACTCTCTTTCTGCCTCGTGCCCCGAATAAAATAATTGTTGGCAAAAGAGAACCAAAATTTGCATCCTTCTGCCTAGAACTGGTAAAGAACAGCAGAAGAACCCATGCCCAAGCTTCAGTAGCTACGAGTACTTACACTACTGGAGGCCAGCAAATGCCTTTAGGCAATCTGTTTTGCTACAGGAAAAACATACCATTGCTTCTTCCCTTGATGGTAGGTATGGTATGTGGGCAAGTGGCTTCCTTTGGAGATGGGCAGATGGGTAATCATGATTATTTGCATTGGCGTAATACCTAGAGACTATACCCCTACTGTTCTAATCTATATAACAAACAATCTACACAGCCAACGTAAAGGATTTTCACCCAAGTATAGAAAAAATCATGTTTTGAGTCTTGGAGGTTTCAGATGAGCTGACACAATTTTGGATGATCCTTTCAACTGAGGTCAAAAATAGTCACAAGACATAGAAAAAGGAATGAGCATCAGTATGGAACTGAAAACGTAAGAGGAGCAAAAGCTAAATTAGGCCATTAACTTATAAAGCAGGTATCGAGTGGAAAAGGAATCTGGCAGGATCTGAGCAAATTGTAGGTTATACAATGGAAAGATACAAGGCAGTCTCCTGTACATTCACAGGCAAGTTAACATACCTAAGCAAATTCATCCTCTAATTGGCTTCACTTAAGTGCTCTATTCAGAGCATCTTTGGGATAATTCAGAGTGCCACTAGGATGCCTGGCAAGTGAAAATCTCCTGGGAATTAAGCGAAAGAGTTACAGAAACATCCCTAATGAAACATCTGGAGAGTAACAAAGAAGGTGATACAACCTCACCTAGGTTTGAAGGCTGTTTGTCAGCAAGGCACAATTGGACTGCAGTCCAATTGAAAATTGAAAAGGAAAATGAATTTTAAAAAAGAATCTGTTGATTAAACTCTTGGATTCATGAATATGGGCAGAAATAAACCACGGTAACAATGAGTAAGTCCATAAAACACTGGAAATAATATTAAGGACACCATCTACCATATTCTGCCCAAACTGCACAAATCTGTCCAAAAAATTGCAAAATGAGATCATGCTAAATATAAAGGGAAGAAGGAATTTCAAAAGACTAATATGAAGCAAATGTTAGCCCTGCATTTCCTCACGTCCTGTCTAAACCAAAGCCAACTTTCAGCTGTGCTGGGGCAAACTCAGAACTTGACCCAACCTGACTGGATTTTGAAAGCGTGGGTCCAGATGAGCAGCCAGCAGACAGGGTCTAAGTACCTCCAGATAAAAATCTTTCCTTGGCTAACGGAAGATAAAGACACAAAATAGCATGTCCTAAAACAGCCAGAAATCTTAGTCATAGCCTTCAGTGTTCAGCCGAGGCATAAAAACAGAGCTGGAGATGTTCCTTTGTAGATAGCAGTGCACCCACCAGAGATAAGATAACCAAGTAAGTGATTCTGTAATAAACAGTGGGAGCAACATACAACAGAATCAGTAAAACAACAAGATATTCCTGAAACTTTTTGGTACGCGACTGATCGATACCCACGGCAGTTAAACCAGAAAGGTCACCGAGTAAGCTGCCTCCTATTTTCTGTCTTCTTCTGGCTCAGTTTTGGGTGTTTTGATAAGGTGTTGCACAGCACATAGCAATGGATTAACTAAATATAAAAGCTAGTTTGCTCTACATGCATTTCTAGTTAAGTTAGAAATAACAAGTGTAGATTATAAATGGTTCATCTCACCAATTCTCTTTATCAGTCAGGAACACCACGCCAAGCCTACGCTATGCAATGTCAAACAGCCTGGCAGATGGCAAATGATAAAGAACTTGATAACAAAAGTCTTGGTTGATTAAAAAGGTTGATATTTGTCATCGTTAAAATATCATAACACACCTCACAACACTTTATTAGGCTCACCAGTTTGGGGCAAGTACGCAGAAGGCAAACCACAATCCTGCCAACTTCTTGAGCAAATACAATTAATTCTCAGGTATAGTTACAGAAGAAGGTTATGTCAGGACAAGAGCAACATCCAAAGTTGCCAAATACCTACTATCTAAATAGGAGAGATTTCAGCGAGTAAGTATTTGGGAATCTGACACACTTATGACTATTGCAACTGTGCCAAAGTCAAATATGAGAAGCCTGCACTACAGGAAGACCTGCAGGAGGACCTGGAGTTGCCGGCTGTACCTCGAGGACATCCAAAAGCAGTCGGTATGGTCCCTGTGCTGGCAGAAGCGACATATGCCCACCTCGCTACTGATGACAAGAAACAAAATGCAAAGGCAACGCAGATGCCAGGTGCTGCTGAACAGATGCTGGAGATGAGGAACAGAGCACATGACGGGAAAGTCCTGGAGGTGCTCAGGACGTGGCCACTAACCAAAGCCCTGTGAAGCTAAACAGCCTTTTGGCATTGAGAGGTTCCTGGTCTTCTCCCCCATCCCATCCCCCCATGCACAATGTGTGCATTCATTTGAGCACGTGGTTTGGGGGCAGCGGGAAGAGGTTGCTGCTATTTTGCCATGTTTGCTTTTGAATTTTTTTCCTCTCTTCAGAGGTATGGTTTAACAGCAGCAAACAGACACTGACGCCTGCCTTGTGGCAAGGACATCATAGTCCTCCTCTCCCTGGTCCAGTGCAGGAGATTAGCAGACCTCCTGTCTGTCAAAGACAAAGAGTGGCATCCTCTAAAGTCTGGTAAAAGGCATCAGCTCAGGTGGCAGAACTGGCAGTGCGGTGGTTCAAGGCCTGAAAAGAACTTCCACCACTCCCAGACAGCAGGGACAGCAACAGCGATCAGCTTATTGCTACCAGGGGGAAAAAGAGCCAGAGATTTTAGCTCTCTATTATTATTATTTTAAAGGACTCCCTTATAATACGACATATGGTATAACAAAAAGCAAAACATACGTCTTTCAGAAAAAGGACTGTGAGAAGGAAACTTTATGGCAGTCTACTGGATCTCGCCCACCGCTGGGCAAGCACATCCCCGGCACTGATCGAGGACAGTGCTCTTACTATTGGCCACGTCACGGACACGAGGTGCACAGGCTCTGCACAGCTACATCCACAAAAAATACCACGTGCGTTGTAAATCACTTTGAATGGCCTGCGTAGAGATTTCTGAAAGATTGAGTTGCTCAGAGAGGAAGAGCAGACAGGGACACATTCAGCCCAGAGTCCTGCAGGAAGAGTGGCCACAGAGCATTGCGCAGCAGGGGGCTTTTTGAGGTATCCAGCTAGGGGAGCACACCAGAAACCTAACACATCATGCAGAGTGAACTGCACAGGGGTTGCCCACGCTGGAAACAGAATACAGTGCGCAAAGAGAAATGAAAACACACTGTCATGTGTTTTACAGAGCCCTTTCAAACCGAATAGGTGCAGCGCATATGGTTGGGAGGTTAATGCCCTTGACTGCCATGCCTTCGCAGTTAGGGAGACTCCAGCTCACTAGATTAAAAACTAACATGTGGTACTTGCGCTGAGGTCAGACTCCTAGTTGCAATGCAGATATACTCTGACTCAGACTGGGGAAATAACTGACATAGGAACAATAATGAGAAAATCAATTGCTAAGTCAGATATCATCGACTGCAATGAAAATTTTGTGCATGGAGGATCTGCAGGATAAAGACCCAGGTTTCCTTGTTGGCTAGATGAGTTGGTAGAGGTGCAAGATAATATGGTTAATATAACTGTCCTTGTTCCCCTACACTTCCAGCTGGAATTCAAAAGGAGTATGGCCTGACGGCTTTCCAGGGTGATTCTTCAGCCAAAGTTTTAGGCTGGATTCTGTAAATGTTCAAAGATGTGCATGAGTAAAACCTTGCGAGACCGGAACACTACACTAATGGTCTGGGCCACTGCACAGTTTCATTAAATTTAACATTACAGCTAATGTATCGGCAAAAAATACAGCTCAGTGTCACCCGGTGTATCTCTGCATGCATGTGGGACACTTCACCGCATAGGGCCCACGGTTCTCGTGCTGTTGTTTGCAGCAGTTTGCAGCTGTACTCAAAGCCTTTAATCAGTGCTCCCTTAATTCAGGCAGGGTCCAAAGTGTAAAAAAAGCCACCCTTTCCCAAAAATTAACACTATCTGAGAACACTTAATACCATCATGAGGCATTCGGTCTGTTTTGCATGATGTTATCTTCATCTTCCGTTGACAGTATCTGCTGAAAGATCGATAGTAATCTTAAAGAGATGTTTATTATTGTCTTGCCTCTCACACCTGCCCCATGGTACCTTTGCTCTTTGTCTTGGAGGCAGTAAAAGCGCAGCCAACTACAGCAGAGGCATGCCTTCCTCTTACAGTGTTGTATTTTTTGTTGCAGGATTACAGTGCTAATTAAAGACCGTATGTACACCACCACCACCACTATTTCTCGACTTGGCAGAGTGAAGTATTCCTCCTCCAGGAGCTCTCTCTAGAAATACATCCACAGGTACTCGTGAATGCTTGATAGAGATGTAACACAAAAAAAAAAAAAAAAAAAAAAAACAGGTACGGTTTTAGCCTGGATATATTTGCAAGCATGAAGTTCTAGGATTAGAATCTCCCCCGTGAAACGAAAGGGAAAAAAATTTCAGGTGCGAAGGTGGCAAACAGGTGGGGGTGGTGGGGGTGGTGCTGCGTGTGTGGGTACCCGGGCCGTTTTAGCAACAAACCGGCGGGAGGCTCCCCCTCCTTGTCCGCACGCCTCTTTTAAGACGTTCCCGCCCCGTTTTGCGGGTCGCTCCCTGCGCGGAGCGGCGCGGCGCGGCGGGACCCCCGTGCCGGCGGTGAGCCGTGCCGAGCGGCAGCAGCCCCCCCACCG
>VZSC01008948.1:336045-349689 GCA_013398225.1 Steatornis caripensis | reverse complement strand
TTTTCTCTCCCCTGTCCAGCTGAGGAGGGGAGTGATAGAGCAGCCTTGGTGGGCACCTGGCATCCAGCCAGGGTCAACCCGCCACAATTGTGATGAAGGAAAATGTTTCTCCAAGAGGCACGAAAGCAACTCTCCACATCCAGGCTAGCTCTGGTGGTGGACAATCCACCAGGAGTGGGAGCAGAGACAGGAGTGGAGCACAAGCAGCAGCTGGAGAGACCTCACAGCTGAGGAAGCGGGAAGAAAGCACGGAGTCTGCAGAACGACCTCTTCGTCAGAATTTGGGAATTTCTACTGCAGAGCCACGTGAAGCCCACTTCTGTATTTTCTTGACTATAGCATCCTCCACTTGTGCTGTTTAATAGGGAGGAGCTCAACAAGCTGATAAGCACAAGCTGATGAGAGGTGCGCTTAGTCTCTAGCATCCGTGACTGTAAATTTTTTCCCTCCTTCTTGTACAAGGCCAAGTCTCTGGGCATTTCCTCACATTCTCTTGTCTTTTAAATCACTTTTCTCTCGATCTTCATTTCTGCCACAGAGAACCTCCATGAAAGTGGTATCATTACCCTTGTTAGCCGGTTTATTTTATAAAACGATTTCACAGGTTGACATAAAGACAGGATTATTTTGAACAGGCCACAGCTGAGTGAGAACGAGGAGACCTACCCAAAATGTTGGTATTTAGCCCCTTGCAAAAGGCACTTGGGTGGCAGCGGAGCCCACTCTGCTGTAACGCTGCCAGAACTGTGGGTTTCCTCTTATTTCTGTGAAAACCTTTCAGGGGAACCCAGGTAGTATAAGCAGCAGGGGAGGTGGCTGGAAGTGACTTTCTGTCACTCGTGTATTAATGGAGTGGTAAGATGAATGTAACGTCTTGACACGGCGAACGTTTTTGCCTGCTGGTGCTAAGCTGGCTGCTCTTTGATGGGGCTCAATTTGTGCAGGGATGCCTGCTGTGCTGTGTCTCTGCCCCCGTGCCCTTGCCCCCTCCCTATTTAGTTGTCCAGTTGCCCTAACAGATTCTTTAAAACCCAGCATTTTACTAAGACCCTTGGTCACACCTGGAGTATATTTATATTGCCCAACACAAATAATTTCAAATAGATGGGGTGACTTAGGAAAAAAGTCGGGAAGAACTTCAAATGGACACCAAAATACCCGTATCAAACTGTGGGGTCCACTTTCCCCAGAATGCTTGAGAACAGACCGAGACTGGTGCGCTGCCCAGGGAGAGATGATTTCTGTGGTAGCTGCACCCCATGAATGGGGACATAATTCTGGTCGACCCTTACACTGCTCGCAGCGCAGACAGGACACTCCTTGTTACATTCGGTGTCCTTCCTTGGAGAGTAGGCCCTACGCTGTGACTTTTTTTTTTTTATCAAGCTAAAGAGGATATATTTTATCATAATGGTTTCAAATCCAATGTGTACAGGCCAACACAAATAGGGTATTACAAGTTGAAGAACTGTACCTCAGGCACCATTTTATTAGAACTAGTGTTTACATCAAACAATACATCCTAAGTACTTCATATTAAGCTTGGACAAATCATTTGCCTGAGGATTAGGGTGTTGTGCCATTGAAATGTAATCCTTCTGTTGATTTTTTTTTTTAACTGCCAAACCAAACATGGTAAAATTAGTAACTGTTAAAAAAACAGAAGGGTGAAAATCTTAGCCTCAATTTGACGTGTTAAATAAAACAAAGGAAAAATTACCAAGGTGGGTTTGCAGACAAGTATTGGAACAGCAAGTCAGATTTTCCCCTGCATAGATCAGCAAAACTCCAGGGGGAAAAAAAAAAGCATAATGGTGGGTTTAATTGTTCCACCACGGAGGCTGAGGAGGGGAGAGAGGGCTGGTCTGGCTGCTCCCCGTAGTGCGTAAGTGACCCTAGCGTGTAAGCATTTGTGCTGAGCAGAAAATTTGGGGAGCGGAGCCAGGAGCAGGAGCAGCAGCCAGGGCAGGCTGTGTCCCAGGAGGCAATGCCCTGTGCCCCAGCGCAGCCCACGCACCGTGCCCTGCCCCAGGAATAGGGCAGGATGGCATGGAGAAGAGCCTCGCTCTTCAGGTGAAGGGAATGGTCTCTGCTACCAAAAATGGAGGAGTGGGTGTTAAGACATGACTCACAGATGTGTAACGCCGGCTGTGACGAGTGGCACATGGCAGGGGCCCAGCCCAGGCAAAATTTGCAGTGTCACACGAATTGCAACCAGTCTGATACCTGCTGGCTTCGCAAAAGCAGGATGTGCCCCACATACGCACCTCATCCCTTTCCACTACCCAGGAAAGCCCATTTTTCCCCATGTCTTACACACTATGGTATTTGCTTTCGCATGAGTGCAGTGCTTGGGCACCTTTTAACAAAAGGTACCCCCAAAGGATGGGTCCTCAGGCACAGAGGACACCCCTGGTCTGAGATGCCATCGTGTACTGGAAGGCAAAGCTTGACATCACGGTGACCACAAAATGCCTTCCTTCTCCTCACACGGATTTAAGCTCAAGTCAGAGGCAATGGGACTATTACAGAGGCGCAGTCCTGAACTGAAACCCCTAGTAATGTCATGGAGACCGTTCTCTGTAGAAGCCCCACAGCGACGGCCAAGGACGATGCATTTCCATCCCAGGTAAGAAAATACAAAGCATGGTTCAGATGTAAATGTCTTGTTGTATTAACAGCAAGGACGGTGACCCTGGCTCCAATGAAGGGAAAGAGAAAATTTCCCTGGACTTCTGCAGGGCTGGCATTTCACCTGGGCAATTTCTCTCACCTGCAGCAATGTGGTGGTTCTCATACGCTCACATGCACCTTGGGCACCTCTTCCCTGCTGTCTCTCCCTCCCCTCCTTCCACAGCCAAGTCTCGCTTCCTCCGTGAGTGCCCTCCATTCACCCCCACACTCTTTCCCTGGCCAGGCACCCCTAGACATTGCTACCGAGCTGCCGGCTGATTGAAGCTGTCAGGAATCAAGAGGGAGCAAGGCGGGCAGCAATTCTCTGTCCCCGCCTCTGCTACTCCTCTGCCAAACAGGTTCAGGCTATTCAATCCCCCAGTTTCTCTACAGAATCAAGAAGGTAGAACAGGTGCAATGTCAGAGTTCAGCATCTCTTTTTGGGTACAAGTGTGCCAATAATGACTTTTATTAATAATTCCAGGAGAATCTGTATTTGGGATGGTGCTCTGGTCGCTGGCCTTCATGACTACAGCTACAGCAAAGACCTGGTCATAGGGAACTGAGCCCAGTGAAACTCTGCCTCACTACTGAAGGCACCTGCGCTACGCAGTGGTCAGAAACTTCCGTGTGGATTGCTCACAGAATATGCCTTGGGAGATACTGAGATTTGGTATTTAAGCATATCTAGGTTTCCAGAATTCTCCAACAAATTACATTTATATGCTTTGGTTTTATATATGTGTGTCTGTGTCTATTCATTTATTTGTTTGTATATAATACTGCATCTTTGGGAATGACACACTGAACCGGCCTAGATCTTGATAGAGATGTAGATACAGACATAGAATCCATGCGGCTGACCCCACAGTCAAACAGATAACTCCCAAGTTTAAAGCTAAGGACAAGTTTAAGTGTTTGTGCATAAAGAACTCAGCCATAACCGAGGCAATCACCTCCATCACTTTGGAAAGAGAGTCACTGAAGATGACAAGAAAAAACAAACCACAAACACTTGCACTCATGCATCACTGGGAAGAAAACCAAGGATTATAATTAAGAAACTACCTAGTAATTTGCTAACATGCTCCCATACATGCGTGTGCACACACCAAGCTTATTGCTTGTTTTACCATAGTTCATAAAAAAAAAAATTCATGTTCTTTTACCAGCCATGAGCTAGAGGCATTGCTAACTAAACTCAGCAGCAGCTCTTTGCCTGCTGAGCTTTGTGGCTGCTGAGACGTGTTACAGACTTGTGAGGGCTCAGCAGCTGCAGCCAGGTGTGAGAGCCACAGAGGCGTATCATGCCCTGCAATGCACCCACCCTCTCGCCAGCCCCATGGGCAGCTCGTGCCTTGCCATAGGTGGGCCGAACACTCAAAGTTGTGTCTGCTGCAGTGGGCCCGCTATCATGTACTGCGTTCCCATGCTTCTGTCTAGGACTTCTGGATTCACCAGATTTTGTGTAGGCGTACAAAGCTGCCAGTTTCGTTGAAAAATCAAGAAAGTTCTGCTCAGGCAACACTCCCATGGGGCATCTAGATGCCCAAGCCTTTGAAGGTCTTGTGGCTGGGATCATGCTTGCAGGGTCTCCGTCAACACGTCTGGTTTGAGGGGGATCCACAATATGTGGTGTAGATGCTGCCCAGTCTCCGTCCGTAAACAAAAATTCATTGATGAGTATCAGGGCATAAAATAACTGCAGCAGTGACACATGCCACGGTTTTCTTCCAAACAGTACAGTTAATACTTCCGAAAAATCTCAAGCTCAAAATTACGCTCGCAGACTCCGAGCATTTTTCTGTCGAGTCGGAGCTGCTGTGCACAGCTCAGCATTTTGTTAAACCAAGCCACGTACTGAGAGGTGTCTTGATATTTCCTCTCCTTATGGGCCCATTCTAGAAAGCCATGGCTCCCGAAGCAGCAGAGAAGGGGAGCGTTGACTCGCTGAAGCAGGGCTCGTACTAATTGGATCTCCCTGTAGGTCCCATCCTGTCTGCAGTCTCGGCGCAGTACCTCTGAACAAGGCACCGCTTTAAGAGCTCTGCTTCGCCAAGGCTCCGAGTACCACTGGTGGCTGCTGCTAACTTTGCTTTAAGCAGAAATCTCATAGAGATCGCACACGGCTGAGCAGGTTCAAAAAAAAAAAAACCAAAACCAAAAACAGGAGGTAGCACCTGAAAAATTAGGAAATGATAAGCAAACAGGCAGGAGTATAGAGCACAAAGGACAATAAACATATGGAATAAATTAGGGGAGTAGGCAGTGGAAGCAAAGCATGTAAACGAGTTCCACAGACACGTAGGCTGGTTGCTGGAGAAGGAGGGGATGGGGGAGGAGGACGGAAAAGCAGGAAGGTGGAATTGAAAGGGCCTTTTCCTGTTCCCATGGCCATTTCTCGTGGTTCTTATACTCTCCGTATGCTTAGGTATTACTGAGACCCCAAATCAATTAACACTCGATATTTGTAGGTGCCATATGTACAAGCATACTTAGGCACACAGTTTCTCTTGGTTTAAACACCCAGCCCGCCTTCGGGGAGTAGTATTAGGGTCTCTATCACTAATTAAAATACAAGTGTCTTAATTTCCCTGAAACCTTGAACTCTCAATTTGATTGTCCTCCTGAGAGGACAGGGGAGAGTATTGAGATATCCAAAAAAAAGAGAAAGCAGGAGAGAAAGAAATTCACAAATGCATGTTCTGACTTGAAAGAGCAAAATACAGTATGTCTATTCATGGGAGGGGAGCAACAGATTTTATAATACTCAGAATAGCTTGGTCACAAGTTGGAGCTGCCAGAGGTAATCTTATAGCACTGGTTTTACTGGCCCTTTGATGTCTTACCCAGAATTTAACACTACATTATTCACTAAGAGGCTTGCTCCCACTGCGGGACGTACAACCGTCGCTGCTATTAGCACAAACAGGAGAGACACATAAACGTAGCAGAGAGAATAGCCCCTTGTGCACGTATACTTTTTACGATAATGCTGCAGAGTCAACTTTTGGGTTTTTTTTTTTCTCCCCTTGAATCCCACCGAGTTCCCTTGTGGTGATGGGGCCATAGCTGAGGACAGGTTTCACTCCAAGCCCTGGGCTCCTGTGCCAGGACCGAGGGGATGTCGCCCTGTTGGCAGGGTAGAGCAGAGGTGAGACAGAGCTGTCCGCTGCAGTGGAGGAGACTAAATATAGGTGCACTTTCTCGTGGGTTGTGCAGGTATTTTAATTTATGCTGGTGCTAATAAAGCATTTACTGTAGCCCAATACGGGCTGGGGAACAGTGATGGCGGCTGCTGCAGACAGAAAGAGCTGGCCCGGGCTATGTAAATTGTAGGTTTCATGTGCTCTGCATAGAGATTAATTTGAGCAATACAGAGAGGTAGGAGACCACCACAGACAACCTAATCCATGGCTCACACAAGGGGGGCGAGGCTGCCAAACACCACGCCAGCCCTTGTCAAAGGGAGCAGCAGTTGGGTGTGCAATGTATAGTCTTAATTTCTTTTGCTACTAGGTGAATTTGGGATAAAACACAGAAGATTTTACAATTTACAATCCTATTTGAATTGCATCTTTAGAAAACAAACAGTGCAAAAGAAACACGCACCAGCACCATTTAGGCACTGCAAATTCACACATAAAGCATGAATAAAATGTTGAATAGGAAACCCCTATTCTCACCTTTTGCTTTTTCAGTATGCTTAGATTTAACATCTGCGTGTCTTGAGCAGTGAGTTTATAACTATAGACTACCTCCTGATATCAGCAACACTAGTACAGAAGACTGGCACATTAGCGGGATTTAGTTAAAGCAAATTTTACTCTTGATTCCACCCATGGATATAAGCCAAATCCTTCTTTGCACACAGTAATCTAAAAAAACAATTATAAGGCGCTTGCAGTTTGCTTCCTGAAAATTCACACCCCAGTGCAAACTCTTTCATATTTTCCTTTTATTCTGTACTTCTATCCCATGCTTATTTCCCCCAGTGCACTGGAAATCCTCTGTCACTCTGCAGGGGGGAGCAGAGAAAAGTGGTTTACATCAGAGTTTGAAAGGCGAGAGGCTTGCATTTCTGTCCAGCTCTGTGTGGGGCGGGATGTTTGGCCTTGAACAACAACTTTAACAACTCGGTGCTTTGATTCCCCTCTCACTAAAGGACTAAGGTCGGCGCTGTCCTAGGAGCCTGAGACAGAGGTGTCGGCTTTTGCTCCTGCTGGAACTGCTCTACTGACGAGCGAAACAGCAAAAGCAAAAGCTCCCGCTTCCTCTGTTCCTGGTTGCTCCTCACCTCAGGTCCCCCAGAAGGCCCGATCCCAAGGCATTTTCCTGTTAACAAGAACTGCCCAAATAGAGGCCAATTTAGGGGTGAGCCACCTGAGTGGGGTCTGCGGGCCATACATTTCCTGGAGAAATTGCTTCTGTCTTTGTAAGCCCCAGCACTGGTGAAGTTTATCAGCTCTCCTGTCTCAGACGTGTTATCGCAATGGGAGGAGGAGTAGCATGCTCGGCTGTGCTTGGGGTTAATCAAGCATCTCAGTGGACACTTCACCACCTAAAACCTCTGCCAAATCACTAGGCAAAATGCCTAGCTAGAGGATCTTTCTTTTACGAAAGGATAGGATATGTGTGCCTTCTGCTGCCTCAAAAGTAAATAATTATGGAAAACCCCTCCTTTTTTTTCCCTGTCTTCATTTCATAAAATATCCTGTCCTGTGCTTAACAGTGGATAAAATAAAGCTCAATCTTAACAGGATTCCTGTAGAAAAATGAATGGATTGACCGAAACACTGAGTAACAATGGAGAGAGAAATTACTTTTTCAGAATCAAAACTCCGTTCTGCCTTGGTGGCCACTTCATGGTAACTGGCAGAGGAGTCAGTTCTGGATTTTGTTGTACTGTTGCTATCCCCAGGTATCGACACTGTTACAGAAGGTACAGCTAGATGCAATGACAGCTTTGCTTTTACCGTCAAGGGACCCATGAAAATCACTAAATTCAGAGCCTGCCTATCTCCTAGCCCCAAGATGTCAAAAGTCCTATGGCGAGGGACACCAGAATATAACTCTAGACCAACAAGGAGAGAGAGAGACAGACATGTTTAAAAGAGGGCAGATATTTATATCACCCACTCTACTATCAGGTTTAGACAAAACCGAAAAGTAGCCAAGTCTCCTGGTAGCGAGACCCTCACGACATCAGTGGGGCCATCTAGCTAATCTCCTGGAAGGCGCACTGGAAAGGAAACAGGAGCAATTAGAGACTTTGGCCATTTTATGCTCCGCAAGTTACGGCCTCAGGTGCCGCGGGGTTGGCAACACCTCCCTGCACCCCAGCAGCACGGAGGCTCCCAGGTGCGTGGCTCCAGAAGCAATTTTCTCTCTCCAAGCAGGGTGGTGAGGGGCATGTAAACACTGCAAGCCACCGCTCTCCCCTGACTTGCAGAGCCTCTCCTTGCCTAGCTAACTTATCTGACTCACTCGGAACAAAATTCGGAGAAGAAGGACTGATCATGCCCTTTACTTGCCTGGGAGGCACTGCTGAACCATCATCAGAAATGGCCTGATTGCTATGAACAAGGGGGAGCATATTTTGAAGCGGCCTAGGCAGGGATGCCAAGACATATCACGCTGCTCAGCTATATTCAGAGTCCTTTTGTGGAAGTTCACAGGAGGCGCTTAGGGACAGGACGAAGGGCAATGGTTGAGGAGCCACAGGTCTGTCCATCACTCAGGGGACCCTATGGAAAAGGCTGACGGGATGCATTCTGCCAGCAAGATTCACGTTGAATACCAGAGACTGGGTCCGGGGGAGGCCATCGAGTTTAGGGACAAACAATCCCTTCATGGAGCAGCCTGAGAAATGTGACACAGCCACAGAAGAAATGCAGCAGTGGACGCATGCCACCGTTCCCACCCTGGACACTGCCAGGGCGACAGCGAGGAGGGAATCTGAAGTGACAGCACTGCTTTCTCGCTCAATGGGGTGAATCCAGGACACAGGCATGGCTTAAAATGTGACTTCCTTACCTCTTAGGGTTCAAACCTTGGTATTATTTATAAGCAGGGTTGTGGGGTTTGCTTCCTTTCCTTGAGAATTTTTCCATCTCATGAGTTTTATCAGTAAAACCAGAAGAGAAGAATCTGTTGGTAAGGGTGCGAGGGATGACACAATGCCTCAGCAGCTTGAGCTCTTTGGCCAGATCTCCAAATGCCGAGGCCTGTGTGAGGCTTTCCTGAAGTGAGGAGTCTCCCCCCAAACTCAGTGGGTGCAGACTGTCCCGTGTATCACCATCTGTAGGATGCAGCTCTCCATTTGGCATTATTCAGTGCTCCCCTGGCAAATGTAAGCTTGCATAGCATAGACTCAAAGTACCCATTTGGTCTTTATTTTCTAACTTATACTTAGAAACAGGCCAGGGAGTATTTTTGGTAAAATTTTCACCTGCTTCGAAGTCCATTATGCTGATCTTAAGATAAGGACATAGACACGCAGCGATCAGATTTTTAAAGCACTGAAGTACCTGAAAGTGCAGAGAGACACCTAGCTGTTTCCCATTACTCTCAGTGCAGAAGAACTGGGCACAGATCGGTGATTTTAATCCCAGCGCCTCTATACCAGAAGAATGTGACGAACAAACTGTAGATTACAGAAGGCACATGGTGCCTTTCGTTTCTCTGAAGAGTCAACAGCTCGTAAATCGTGTTTTGCGACTTAATCCACACCAGCCAGCCACGTGTGTTGGGGACAGTCTCAGTACAGGAGCCTGTGCTAATAAGTTATAATCAGTCATATTCCTCAAACAGACAACAAAAGCACGGTACTTGTGTACCATGTTATGATAGCATCTCCTCCTACCTATTCCCTGTGACAGAAGTAACAGCAGAGAGTGTAGGCCTCCCAGGCCCCAGGCTGGTTCCCAGTCTAGCCACCACCGTCACTTCCATGCCCATCCCAGCACACCCACCAAGCCATTAAGCTGGCCAAGAGGTGAATGAGCAGCCCCACTAAAAAAGTGCCCATGCAGAACGTGCCATGAGTTACACACTAATAAAAGCAAAATGTTGACAAGTGTGGGCCTTAGCTATGTCAGCATTTATCCTTATGGCTTAAGTAATACGTGTGTATAATGTTGGTTAAGAAAATTTACACTTCCCAGTGAATAATTTATAAACCAAGACTCACATGAGGGCAAATTTTTACAAAAAAAAACCCAAAGAGTAAAACCTTCAAAATTATACTGCCAACAGAACTGCAACTGGCATGGCAATTAGACACAATGTTAATTGGATCAAAATGAACCAGAAGATTATTTTATTAGCATGGGAAAGATGGTGAAGCTCCTTCTGGCCCTCATTTACCATTTCCTTTAAGGTGATGATGACAATAATTTTATTATTAGATTCAAATTCCTCTTGTTGTTTTTATCTCAAGAGTCCAACTGGCTTTACAATAGGATAGTTACTTAAGCCACTCTATCAAGGAATTGATTGTGTACAAAGCTACTGATGCACTGTATCACTTTTATTTTCAAATCCCTCCATTGATTGCTATTTTTAATGTACTCGTCCTGATGAGAACTGCACCCACACCACCACACCGTGCCTCATGCAAAGGGGGCTAAGGAAACACACCTCAGCTTCTCCAAAATCACTGTTCTAGGCTGCGAGCTTCACTTAAAGCCTGTCTTTAGGAGACAGGCAGGGCACTGTGGGCACCCTCATAGCTTCCCGCTCAGCTCCTAAATCTCTTAGGCACCCTACAACAAAGCAAGCCCTCATGGTGTCGGGGCTGCCTCACAGCACACGGGATGCTTGAAGCCCTGTCTGAAGTAGGGCTTCTCCCCTTGCGAGACCTAACAGCATATCTTCAGTCAGCCCTGTGCAGGAGCCCGCACGCCTCGGAAGGGTGCAGAACAGCGTCCATTCCAGGGACTGTATGGAGAGCACCCCTGCGATGCCGAATATCAGGGGTTCAGCTCCCCTGGCTGCACTAGCTGAACACCACTGCAGGATTAAGTAGCGCAAACCTACACCTGCAAGCGGGAAAATGAGCTGCAGCATCCCTCCCTCTCCTGTCCTGCCAGCACTCCCTGCAAAGGGCAGTGGGATCGTTCTGCAGGTGTTTGCTGAAAACAGCACATAAATGTTTCAAACGCCGCTGCATAGGTGTCACTCCAAAGCCATAAAGAAAACAGAAGGTGGAGAGCCCCAGCTCAAGCCCTCAAATATCAGATATTCTTCTCCACCTGAGATGATTTTACAGGCTGAGGAGTGATGTTAGCTGAAACCTCCATTTGACAGCTTTTCCTTAGAAACTCAGCATAAAACCAGCCTCAGAAGTGTTAGCGACGTTGCCTGGAGAAGACCTCTTGGATTTACGGGCATTAAATAATACTTAACCTTTAGCTCCCTTGAGGCAGCTGTGCGACGGGGTTAGTCGGAGTCACCGTGTTGGTAAATGATAATTGCACTGCACATACAGCCCTGAGTTGAGCACCCTACAATTATGGGGGAAGGTTTCCTGGGCCTCTTGCAAAGGCCCTCAGGTTAGGAAGGTCTCAGCAGGCAAGCTGGAAAGACTCTTCTTCTGCCTGCGAGACAGACTCTAAGACCGGGGTGGCCTGGGCAGCTGAAGCTTCTGAGGACAAGGCATAGACAGCACCTAGGAAAGAAGGATCCATCAGGCCACCCATGTCCTGCTGGTAGCAAGAATGGAAGTTGCTCTCTGCTATGTCTTCACACACTGAAGCAAAAATTCAGTATTTTGAGGCATGCTGAGTTGGTCCGTCAGAGCAGTGGAGGGGGAGTAAATGGGCCATTGAGCTCAGGTGTATTTGCTCCCTGTGACTGCCATGGGGTGAGAGGAGCACTGCTCCCCTCTCTCTGTTTTGACTTTCACCCCAATTATGGCCCTTCTCTGGGGTGGGAGTACCATCCATAGGTCTCCTCAACTTCTTTGGCTGAAGGAACCCCTTCTCATCGCTTGCCACGCTGCTGGATGGGAATACTTTGGGTGCAGCCCAAGATGTCTGCAGGCACCAAGAAAGCCTCCTGCAAAGATGGAAAAGGGTCTATGGAGAGGGTCTTCTCTTCCCAAAAGACTCATCTTCTTGACACCTGGCCAAGTCTGGCTCCTCTGGAAATAAAATAAACAAGGATTAGAAGAGTCTGTCTTCCATGTGAGCCAAGGAAAAGACAGTTTGCCTACTGTTAAATATCAGTAATACCAGCCAAATGCCAATACCAGCAAAACATCACTACAGATATTTATAAGGGGCCATGGCTGCAAGTGCTTCACCTGTCCTTTCTCATGCTGCAGGCTGTCGTGTATTACCGCACTACCTCTACATTGAGCCCAGTCACTTGGATCAGACTCTGTCACATCTTCTGTGCGGACATCCACTCCCCTGCCAAAACACAGGGAGGAACAGGACCCACTGCCACCCTCAGTAGTTTATTCAAGTGGTTAATCACCTGCATGTGCCTTATCTCACATTTGAATTTATCTCGCTCCAGCTTCTGGCCTCCAGTTTTGAAGAAGGTCCCTTCTGTGAGAGGTATTTTCTCGCCGGGGAGGTATTGTCATGCAGGGCACTTGTTGCTCACTGCAGGCTTCCCCTCCCAGCCAGCGGCACCAGCCCCAAAGGCAGAAGCTGAGTCACAACCTGAGAGTAAGTAAACACCCCAGCTGGAAGGGCTGTCCAAGTGGCCTCCAAAACATGAAATTAAAAAAAAAAACCAAAACAAAAAAGCTTGGGAGGCTCTGCCATATTTGTTTTACTCTGCTTTTGCTGTTTGGGGGAAGGAGAAAGGAGAGGACGAGGGCCCCTCAGCCCCCTTCTCCCAGCCCTTCCAGCGCTGGCTGGGCCCACGTCCATCCCGCCCTCGTCTCTGCTCCGGGCTTTTTGCTGCCCAGGAGCTGAGGAGCGAGTAAGACCTCTGAGATCTGGCCTCTAAGCTGATAATTGCAGCCCCTTCACTGGCACAAGGTGGCTCTCATGCCATTTTGACCCAAACTATGTCTTCTTTCTGTATATTTTTAATTAGACTCAAGAATGCAGAAAAACCAGCGTGAGATCCTTTCATTCCCCTTTGTTTAATATCTGTTATTATGACATTAAGCGTAGGGTTTTGTTGTGGTGGAGAGTTCAAAATCCCCCTCGGTTCTGCTGCTGTAGCCATGGGTTCGTGTACATTAAAGTGGTCATTTTCGGATTAGCTCTTGCTTTCCCTTTGATGCATATGAAACGCTGAGCCAGCCAGTTGGAGAAGGCATTTTACCTCTTTTGTTGCCCTTCCTCACAACCAGCGGCAGGGAGAGGGCAAAAGCCCCCTGGCTCTCTTAAATCAGAGAGGAATTTCCAAAGGGTTTAGAGCTTCAGTTGCCACTTCTGTCTGGGGGTAGCCTGACGAAAAATAGAGGGGGGTTGTTTTCAAAGGAGCAGGCGACAGGAGCCTCTTCTTTGCTGCTGCTGTCATCGTCTTCGTCGCCGCTTGTGCGCGTGTTCCCTGGGAATTCAGGAGTCTGGAGGGCAGAACCGGGGCTGAGCAGCGGCACAGCTCAAAACTTTTCTCTGGGATACGCGTGTGTTAGTGGTGGGAATCAGGATTTTGGGACAATCAAAGTTGGGGTTTTTTTTCCTTGCCTCTTCCATTTTTGGCCTTTTTTTTCCCCCTTTTCTTTTTGAATTGGCAGTTAATGGGAAGCAGAACGAAGGTTTGATTGAACAAATGCTAGATTTCACGTGCACTTCACATTACACCAACAGCCCTGCGATTTCATTCCGTCTATATAAGACCTACACTTTGCACGGTTATTTCTGCGGGGTGTCTGATATTTTCTCCCAAGGAGAGAGCATTTTCCAGCCTTGAGCCCTTGCCACCTTAACCATTCATATCATTACAACTAATTCTAAGGGCTCTCGATTAAAATAAAATTGAGTCAGCTGGAAAAAAATAGGG
>VZSC01008948.1:318560-330190 GCA_013398225.1 Steatornis caripensis | reverse complement strand
CCCCCCCCCCCCCCCCCCGCATTTAATTTTAAATCTCCCTCGGTTAACAATCGTGCCTGCCTCCCCTTTCACTCCCCCAGCTCGGGGCTCCGAGGAGGCATTTTTAACTCCCTTTGCAACATCCACGAAAGGAGGTGGTGGGGGGGAATAAATAAACGACGGAGCCCGTTTCCGCCGCGGGGCAGAGCCCCGCCCCCCCCCGACGGTCCCGAGCCGGCCGGGGCGGCCAGGAGCACCCCTGCCCCTCTCCCGTGCCCGGCGGCTCTGTCCCGCTGGGCTGGGGCCGTCTCTGCCGGGCGAGGTAGGGGAAAGCCGGGGCGAGGGCGGCTTCCCGCAAAATCCCCGCTTCCCCCGGCCGCGGGGAGTCGGGGGAGCTTTCCAGCCGCGAGTTCCCAGCCCTTGCCCTGTCGCCAGCAGCATGACTACGGAGAGGTGGAGGTTTCACACACACCCTCCCAGCCCCTCTCCCTGCCCCGGCGTGCACGGTTTGGTTTGCCACCGGAGCTGCCCCTCTTCACCGCATCAGGGAAAAGAGCTCAACCGCCCGGAGGCANTGTGGATAATGCTCTATGAATCATTGACTCGGACAGTCACTGCAAGTTGACATGCTCTTGGATATTTAGCGTGGATTTATTAATGCATGGTTGGGCTGGCTAATTAAGGTCTTTGTTTTCCGCATATACCACAACACTGAGTCATGGCCAGAATCAGTTGTCTTATTTTGGTTTGGTTTTGGGTTGGTTGGTTTTTGTTGGTGCGTTTTTTTTTTTTTTTTTTTCTTTTTTTATTTCTTCCCCCACCCCCCCAGCAACGACAACAACATACTCAAACGCCCTTGCAGACAGGGCAAACTCAGCCCGGTGCTGCTCGGTGGCCCTTTTGTTCCCGGTGGGGGGAACAGGGGAGCCGGCCCTGCTCGGTTCAGCCTCGCCGGGGCTGCGGGGAGCCCGGTCCTCCCCTCCCTCCTCTTGCCGGAGCGGGGACGTGATAAAAGGAGACAGGGCTCTGAAAGGATTTGATTGAAATGGCGTGTGCCAAGCTGATGGGAGCCAGCGAGGGACAAAGCGCCGAGGAGCCATGGACACTCGAGCAATTATTCCTCCACGCTGAAGGTGGATTAGCGCAATGGAAAGAAGCATATGTTCGGCCTGGGGCGACACTCCCCCTGGCTGGGTTTAGAGAATGAGAGCGGAGAAAGAGGCTGAACCTGGAATACCAACTATCCGGGAGACAGCCCACCCCCCCCCCCCCCACCCCCTTCTCCCAGCCTCTCCAAAAGTCTCGGGGATGGAGAGATAAATATACATGCCCATAAAGATAAATAGATAGATACGCACATATGCATGAACACCCATAAAGAGAGATGCACGCACACACCTCCACAAACAGCCGCACGTGTACACGTCTCCACGCACAGGCGCGCAGATAGACAGAGGTGCTCTAGGTGAAAAACCTCCCCGGGTAAGACAATGCGAACAAATAAACAGCTGGCCTCTGAGAGGGTCATAGCAGCAGCCAGTTCTGCTGGAGGCTCCAGTTTCCCCAGCCCTTTCCCATGAAACTTTCCAAACGCAGCTGCAGCGAGGGATGGGGGTGATCTCCATCCCCCCTACCAGCGCCCTGTCCAGGCTTTCCTGGAGGCACAGGGCAAAACCCTCAATTACCTCTTTTCCGTCTGATTGTCTTCCAGGCCACATCCACCTCCTGCTTTCTCTCCCTTTCCCCAGCACCCTGCAAAACCTCATCCTTTCCAGCAGGATGGCTGCAAGCTCTCACAAGGGCACAGGGATGGGAAGAAGCCCCAGCAGCCAGCCTGCCAGCCCCCACCCCGAACACCAGCACCCAGGAGCAGCCTGTGTCCTGGCTCCGTGGCAAGGGGACACCCATCAGCTTCAGGTCTGGGTCATCTACACTCGTGCTAAGAGCCACAGGCTCTAAAACCTGAGCAAGGATGCTAGAAGCACCTTTTTAGCACTATTACGGTGTAGCTTGTTAGGCCTACTGAGGAAAGCAGTGCTGAGACCAGGCACAGGCCTTGCCTTCTCCCCCCAGCAGCACTGCCCCACTGCCCTTCCCGCACCCGGGCACACCGGCACATGCCGCTGTGTGAAGTGTTTCCACAGCTATCATCCAAGCCGTCCCGCTCGCAGGGCAGAAAGATAACCTCCATCACAGGAGAGGAATGGCCACAGCACCAGAGAAGAGACAGGACAAGCACAGGGAGCAGCATCCAGCAGCAAGGGAGAGAGCAAGCAGGATGTGCTGGAGGGAGGGGAGCCTGCCAGCAGGCTTGAAATCAAGGGAGGGAGAAAGGAGGGAAGGGAACACAGTTCTCCCTTTCTCCTGGGAGCTTCGAAAAATGGGAGCTCTACAACCAGAAACATGCCATGAATATTTCACACCTCTGCTTCTTTATTCCTGGCTTTGGGTTTGGGGATCAGGGTGGCTCGTATGCAGAGAGGAGGGGACTGGCTCTGCCCAAAGCAACGTTGTCGAGGCAGGAAGTTCCGCAAGGATGAACAAGCGGATAGGAACATCACCAAAAACGCTGTGTAGATGAAATATACACCCCTCAGCCTGTGAGTGTAACTGCACAGCCCACACTCCTGCTAGAAAACAACTCTCTATTCAGAGCCCCTGCTTCTGCTTTCAATAGGGTATTACAAAGGGAATTAACTATACCACAGGCAACAATGGCAGTGGGGCTTGAGAGCATCTCTGGACGGGGAAGGTCTTCACGTAGATGCTGCAGATCTCCTATAGAAACGTGGAGCGGGGGGAGTGTGTGCACAGCACACTTGAGCAATGACGTGGTGAAATAGCTTGCACTTCACACCCGGCAGACCTCTACCTTCCTGCTCCGAAAGCAAGACGATTTCTTCCTCACCTAGGCTATTCTTTTCCAGTTTACCCTCCTTACCCTGGTTTGAAGGTGTCTGTGCAAACAAGCTCTGTGACTACGAACAGGAGAATAATCACGGAGCTTGGAGTAACCTCAGGGCCCTGGTTTTGAGAGGGAGGGACTCACACACTTGAGGAAACGACAAGGCTATCAAGCACAGGCTCTGGGTGCTGGCACTTGCCTTGCAAAATCAGGGCCTAAAAGAAGAGCGACGCTGAGAGCCAATGGGTTGCTCCCACCCTACCAGAAAGCTCCCATTAGTCTCAGTCTCATTTCCACACTGCGTTCACTCACTGAAGGTTCTCTAACCACTCTGTTGGTCGGATAAGGAATTTGGGCCCCTGGGGCCACCAAAGTTGGACTCAGCATCAGAGAGACATGACTACAGGGGTTGTAAGAGGGAATGAAAGACCACAGAGCTGTCGCCTTTACGTCTACAGCACCAGGCACCACAACAGAGGAGTAACAGTTCAAGGACACAAATCTTTACTGCCATCATAAGTTATATTTCTATTTACCCTGCTCAAAATACCAGCTGTTTCAGCTACCCAAAAAGGTCTAGAAACTTCGACTAGGAGAAACAAGGCCATTTTGCTATTCTGGAGGCAGTAAGGCTCTGCGAGTGGTGTGTCATGAAAGATACTTACTTTTCCTGTTTCCAACCACTTGCTTTAAACTGCTTGTTTTGAGGAGTTTGGGGTTACTAAGCTAAATATTGCAAACAGAGAGGCTACAACCTATGCCGAATAAATTGTTTAAGAACCGGGCTTGCCTGGTTTCATTTTTCCTCCATAGTGGAGATAAAAAGAAGGAACACATTCTAGTAATCTGTGCTCATTTTCACGGCCATTCTTGCACCTGTAACTCAAATAATGAAGCCATTTGTTATTTATATTGCACTTTCCCCTCCACTCTAGATTTCTAATGATCATACTCTGTTTTATGGCCCTGACAAAGCCTGAAAGTGGTGTGGACTTCCAATAATTGAACGATATAGGGAAAAATCTTTAGCTGGAACGAAGCAGATGTTAGCTTCATGCAGTCCCCTAACTTGATTATTCTTTGGACACGTTAGACAAGCATTAGTGATTGATAATGACGCTAATTAACCCCTTTCCTTTCCAAAACAGCAAACCAACGCCAGCAGGATTCTGCAACAAACACACACAAAGTACGGCATATATCAATATCCGTTCAAAGTGGATCGGTGACACAACTTCACTGCCCAGTGCTCGCCAAAGATCTTCTCCCTCTGACACCAAGCCAGCTCCAAATCCGCTTTAAGAGTTAACAGCTCCTGCCGCTTGCAGGGAGGGCAGGGGGCAGAGACACAGCCCTTCCATCCCAAAAAGGTGCAAGGGACAGAATTAGAGGCACCATTTATTTTTTAGGCTCCTGACCTTTTGCGTTTGATTATGGAGCCGGTTTAAATCATTCTGCCCTCACTAGCTGGGACTGGCTTCACGTCGCTCCCCGTCGGACGGGCGCTTGTTATTTTAGCTACACTTCGCGAACGCGAGGGCTGACGCTCTGGGAATCCGGGCTGGGCTGAGACATGCACTTACCGAGGAGGGAAAGGGAAGTGCACATTCTGGAATTTAAATGTGAGGCAGAAGACGAGTAAACAAACAAGGAGCTGATCTGATTACGCAGTCGAATTTATCATGGACAATAAAGAAATCGCCTCTAAATGTAAGGGTTTGGATAAATGAATACTCCTAGCAAGTGAATAAAATGTATTCAATTAACTAAAAACCTCGTGCACTTCTGAACTGAAGTGGAATCGACTGTAATTGATTTATTTGAAACCAGAGGTTAAGGACTGAATTAGCTAAGTACAACTGGGTATTTCAAGCCACTGACTTCTCAAATGTCAAATCCCTTCTATTTTAAATATTATTTCAGCTGCGGGGCATTGCTGTCCTGATGGCTGTTCCACCAGTTAAATCTCAAATTATATTAATATTCGATTTTTGTAGGGTGGGGTAAATTACGGTACAAAGAAGAGGGCTGTCCTTGCTCACGGTGAAGGAGCACCGAGCTGTATTTTGGTTCACATGTAGGAATTAGCTTAGCGCGGCTGCAACGGTCTGACGTTCAGCCACCGCTCACCCTCATTTCAGCCAATCTGGGGGAAAAAAATAACAGCGGATTTTAGTTTGGTGTGTAAAAGCATGACCTAGAATTTCACTGCTACACCTTGATCACAACGTTAAAAACGCATCCACAGAACGCTGAAGTAATTAGCACGTTTTAGTAACTGCATATTGGTCACAGCAGAAGAGGCTGAACGGAAGCCAGTCTGATTTCCATTATCGCCTGTAAAATCCTTCCTCAGAAATAATAGTAATAAAGAAATCTATGCAAGGTCATTTCATTTCTGTTTTCTGGTGGCTTGCTAATGCAGCAGCAGGCTGCTTAAAATGCGTTCTCCTAGCATAAAGTAGCTAATTATATCTTTAAAACATTGTTTATTATGACCTTATGATGTTCTAGCATAAGACTGCTTTATACGTCGCCCAGTATGAAACGATTATATTGGGTACAGGTTTCAAAAAGTAACAAGCATCTGTAAATCCAGATATGAATGAATGGTATTTAATAAGATTGTTTTCATTTAAAAATGAGTATTTATGTGTTGCTGTAGAAAGAGCAGCAATGTATTGCTGTTTATGAATGCTATTGTGCCTGAGGTTAGGATCCCACACACAATCTGAGATGCAGCCAAGAAAAACAGCCCTGATAGACAATGCTTCACTTCACCTGCTACAATACTGTGCATTTCATTTATGTCAAGAATATGTACAGTTAGGGTTCATTCACCTCATTATTTTGTTACATCTACTTTACAGTTAACCAGTCTCTCTTGGAAATAATAAATAACTGTTTTTAAAACAATTGCAGCTTTGCATTCAAAAGATCCACTTTCAATTTATAGGAAAAAAATATTCACCATTTTTATAAACTGGCTGGCTCTCGAAAATAGAATTTAGACTCCACCAACTCTCTTCCTGCTTGGCAAGATTGATTTTACACTGCCTCCCATAAGTAGATTACCAAAGCAAAATGAAACATCTTGGGCTTTATCTAATGCTTTGCTTCACCAGCCCTACCAAACGTCAAAATATATGAGCAAATGTTAATTCTCTTTGCAGCTTTATTGTAAACATCTCCCTCTTAACCGCCTCAATTTCTGCCTGAGCGAAAAAGGGAAAAAAAAAAGAAAAGGAGAGAGAGAGAAACAGAGAGGGGCAGGGAGGGAAGGAAAAGAGAGAAAAAACAGCCACCGCCACCACCAAAATATCAGCAGCACTTAAAGGAGACCATCTCTTTAAAATGCCTTTACATTCTAAACTGCATTAGCCTCCCTTCCTATGATATAACATAATGCAGCCTGATCCTGACTTCAGCTACCCCCTGGGCCAAAGAAAATAGATTCAAAGCCTGAACTCTCATGTTTTTACAGCCCATCTTCAGGACGTACGCTCCTTTTTTTGGAAAGCAAACTTCCCTGTTTTACAACTGGTTTCCACAAGAAGAAACTAAGGATAAAAATTTCAGTCCCTTATAAACTGACACAACCATCTCAAAATGTCAATCTGCGCATTCCACTAAAACACGAACCATCAATCAGAAATAATCTGTCTCCTGCAAGATTTCACTAAAGTTCACAACCGTGAGATGATTTTGTTGGCATCGACTACGGAGCTTTTCTTTTTTTCTTGAGGGGGAGGGAGCACTCGGCTCTGATTCACCAGTACATATTTTTTTTCATAGCGCCTGATTTTCGGTATTTGCTCGGTAATGATTCTTTTTAAAATGTCCTTCGCGAGACAAAGCTTTTTTTAATCTCCGCTCCTCTGTTAGGACAACTGCACGTACAAAATTTTATAGGCTTGAAATTCTGCACACTATAGATAAACATAAATAAAAACCTAGAGGTCAACATAAATAAAATAAAACTTTATTTTTTAAATAAAATTATGTTTTGGTTAAAGAAAAGATAGTGTGTCATTTTGTTAGTAGTACAGACAATTTTTTATCCAAAAGAATACATTGTGCTTTATTGTGTCATTTGTCTGAATACAGACTCAGTGGAATATCTAAATGATACCCTGCTCTGAACTCCAAGTTGAAAGTAAGTTTTTATTATACTTGAGGGAAACAATGGGTTCAGCTGCTTATTGCAAGGAGCAATTGTCAAGGGAGAGTTAAACTCAATTACTGTAACCATACTGAATAAAAAATACTGCCAAGAACAAAAATACGCCTGGGTAAAGACAGCCACTGAATAAAAAAATCGACATAAAGCGTATCAAATATTTATTTATCTGGGCAACAAAGGACTATGATACATTGATAGGCATGGAAACTACTGCCGGCACAACTCAATACAATACAACTATAACTGCTTCCAATATGGCCAGTGGAAATACAGGATACCAGGTGGTCCCGAATGTTTGGAGTTCTTTGGAAACAAAAAAGAGAAAAAGAGAAATAAAAGAAAGGGATAAAGGCAAAAAAAAAAGGGGGGGGGGAGGCAGGAAATAAAGGAAAGAAAAGCTAAATCTTGTTTTAAAAGACAATATTAATTTATTGCTCTGATGGTGCTTTCAGGAGAAGGACAGTGGATGAAAATAACTTCTTCTTTCATTTTCCACAACACATAAGGGTTGTAAAACCACTAACATGTTTAAAAACCTTGCCAGGGTCTGACCGACATCACTTTATTTTATCTTCAATGAGAAACTAAATGTCATACTAATTATATATAAAAATTCATGGTTTTTTATTTGTTCAGCTGCTTCATTGTCGCCTTTAACATGCTACAACAGGGCTAAAAATGATGAATCCCAGAGAAAAACCCCCAAAAAACCTCTGATATCTAAATAAGTACCATGAACCACATGATGAACTAAGAGGGGAAGATTTAAAACCCACTAAACAAGAGGTAAACGAGATCACCAGATAAATAAAAAAAGGCTTAAAACAGACTCACCATATTTACAATTCCCATTAAATTACACATAAATAAATATATACATACATGAACACTGATTCCCTTATATAATAACCGTGAATCGTGTTGCAATAGAAAGTTCAAGTTGGTCGCTTTACCTTGGACAGGAAAAAGTTCTACAACTGAAGATATGACATGGAACTGCTTGTGTTTTGTGTTCAAGTTTATTCACAATACTGATAAAATGTCATCAGTCCTTTTTGCCTTTTGTTTGTTTGCTGTTGCTGCTGCTGTTGTACTTTTCTCGCCTTTTTTCATTTTTAATATGGCTACAATCTTAACTGAAGTTTATGTAAGGGAAGGTGGTGATTCAGTCCGGTGAAGCTCATAGAATTTTTTAAGTATTATTTCTTTCTTTTTGTTTTTTTTTTTAAAATTTTTTAATATATTTTTAGAAAAAAAAGTCCTTTTTTTGTTTTTGTTTTTGTTTTTTCCTCCTTTTTGTTTTATTTAAAAAAAAGTTCACAAATTCAAGACAGAACTTTTTTTCTTTGCTGGCTCCGTCCCCCTGTTCTGTTCTCTTAGGTTCCAAACTGGGGTAAAACGATGGTGGCAGCGGGGAGAGGTCGGGGAGGGGGGCGGGGTGGGGGAGAGTTAAGAGGGAGCAAATGGAAATGCGGATGCTGGGAAGGGATGCGGGGAGAGGGCAGAGCAGCCCTGCAGAGTCAGAGAACAGCACTGGCAGAAGGACGCTCATTCTGTTGCTGTAGCCTGGGGTGCTGGGTGCAGGGGAGAGGGAGGAGGGAGACGATCGGATCGATGGGCTATGAGGGGGAAGGGAGAGGAGTAGAGGGGGGCAGATCCTCACTTTCGGTGCTTCTCCTCTTTGTCGCCGCTTTTGGTGCTGTTGTCTGTGTGGCTGTTGGGATTGTTGCTGAGGTACATTTTGTCCATGGCCTTGAGCGCCTCGGTGAGATAGTTCTGCAGGGCGGTGACGGCAGCGCACACCGCCGGGCTCCCGAAGCCGTGCGAGATGAGGTTGAAGTGGGTCAGGCAGCTCTGGATGCCCGGCTCCAAAATGGGGTTGGGCCGCGAGTTCCCCAGGGGAGATCGGTCCTGAGCCAGCAGGTCGGTGAACTCTTTACAGATCTGTCTGTAGCACAAATGGAGCAGAGAGACAGAGTGGGGGGGGAGGCAGGGAAGGAGGGGAAGAGAGAGGGAGAGAAATGAACCATCACTGGCGGCAGCAAAGCCTGTGCATGCTCCCTGCTGGATTACACAACCCCCCGATCAAGGGGGCCGCTGCCCCTGAGCACCCACGCGCCTCTCCCTCTCCTCTACACATCCTTCCCCCTAATTCTCATGCTTCCCCGCCACGCACCTCTTCCCTTTACCTCTCGCGCACGCATCATGTCCCCGGCCCGAGCGCCAGCCCACGCGGACAAATAACAGGCACACGGATACACGCACACCTCCCGCCGAGCCCCGCATCGCAGCTCCCCACACGCTCCCCACAAACACGCATCCCTGCCCAGCTCAGGTTTGGAGCGGACAGGCAGTTTAAAGCTCCCCAGCAAGATGGAAGGCAATAGGTGGGGTGCGATATCCAAAGGGAGGTTCGGGGATTTATTCATGATGTCTTGGAAGATCCAACTTTTTTTTTATTTTTTTTGGAATGGGAGAGAGGCGCGAGCCTCTTCCTTCACAAGGCGAAAACACGCCTGTGTTGTCAGGAAGAAAGAGCGAGGGCAGGGAGGGGAATCGAGGCTTTAAATTAGGGTATTCTGAAATATTTATATATGTGCATCTACATCTCCAAATCCAAAGGGACCTTCTCACAGAGGGGAGGGCTGACGCTAACTGAGGTTTGGAAATTTCCTTCCAGGGAGGCGGCAAGAGAGTATACGAGGGCACGGTGCAGAAGTTAGGTTATATCATCCACTCGCCACACAAATAGTTGGGGAAATAACACACCTTATAGCGAGAGAGCTCAGAGGCGTGTTGAAACAGTTTGTGTTCTAAAACCCGCGTTAATGTCTTCCAGCCATAAAGCGGCTCCCATCTTCTGCCTGCGCCCTCTGGCACTGTGCCCTTTGGTGACACCTCCATTGGTAATTAAGGGCTACTAAACAACCCTTTTAATTTCCAGCTAACATATCAAAACAATCATTTTCTTTTCACGCACCACCTGGAAGTCTAGGCAGCCCCACCAATGACAAACTCTGCCGGCGTTTTAACTGCGTACAGATTGTCATTTAAAATATATTTTTAATATCCCTATATTCACCAAGTAACAGAGCTGCTTAGGCAGAAAGAACCATTGCCGATTTTAATGAACTGAAATCAGTTTAATGCGCCAGTTTTATTTTACTGTCAATAGGAAGCCTTCCCCTTCTACGGAAACTGAGAAGCTAAGTGAAAAGGCCCGGAAAATGTTTTGCTCTGAAGAATTACTGCTTTCTCTTTGACTAAACATCCACCCGCAATTTTCACGTCTCGCTTTCAAGGTAATCCATACGAACTGACTTGATGGAAACCCAGCTGGGTTATAGAGCTCTCCTATAGCAGGACGGCAAATACAGCCCCCTCACAGTTTGCAAAACCATCGGCCACCGGCTATGTGGCGAACGCTCACAAGTAGAAGCCCCAAACCCGGGTTTGTCGCCCTCCCCTCACGTCTGAGCAACATGCCAGAAAGGTAAATGTCTTACTTTGTAGCTAGAAGCATGTTTTTTCTTGTGACTTGCTCGTTTGGATCGGAATGTTGTCGGTTGAGAAATTCAGCTACTGCTTTGGCAGGAAATTCTGTCTCACAAACGTACCCAAAATCTCTAGCTAGATGTACTGCTTCTCCTGAAAAGGGAGGCACGGGTGGGGATGGGAGGGAAACACACAGCTCATCAGCACACATGGAACAGAGGCAAAAATCCATTAGCGAAAAAAAAAGCACTACATTCTACTTGGGCTTTTCTTCTAAGAGGCTTGGGCTTTTTTTTCTTTGAAAAAAGGTAGGGTAAGAAATGCTAATCGCATCTTATCTTGCAGGAGTTTTCTTTGCTTCAGTCGAGGGCAACGCGAATGTGTGTTTTCACCACAATCGTTACAAGTGAAATCTCGCATCAGAATTTTTTGAAGTTTACATTGACTATCAGATACTTTTAGACAGGCAGGTTCCATCCACCTAGAATGCGTGCCTAGATTTACATATCCGTACCTATACACAGCCATTTACGGACATTTCATTCACAGCTATTTGCTCTGGGAACGTTTGTTTGCTTCAGCCACGTCTCTATATTCTTTTGCAATGCATTAGTGATTAATATTGATCATAATTACTCCTAGAGCTCTTCTAAATAAAATGCATTAAACAGCTAAGTGTTTAAAATTTAACTTGATCGCGTATAATTGTATGTTCACCCCCAAACGATTAACCATGAGAATTTCAGGGTCATTCCACCGAGTCTGTCTGTTTTGTTGATTTTCAAATCTTTGGTTTTAATTTCCTGAACCAGTTGGTTTTTACTGCAGGGCTTCCTGCCATTAGCTCTAGCTCCGGAAGAACGCATGCGCCAATTAGAGCTTCAAAGCCTCAGTCCAGTGAGCTTGTTTCCATAAAATGGAGCGGATCATAAACAATAACAGTACTCTAGAAACTGCCTCATCGCTACAGGACTCAAAGCCCCAGCGATGTTTATACTATCATCCCCCCAAAATCAGCCACCATCGCCAAGTTATCTGGATTTCGGGCCTCTGGTTTTGGTTGGTTTT
>VZSC01008948.1:264993-302052 GCA_013398225.1 Steatornis caripensis | reverse complement strand
AGCCCTGGCCCCTGCCGGCCCCGGCCCGCCGCTCTCTACCTGTTGCAGCCGGGTCCCGCCGCTGGCAGCTCCCGGCACCAGGAGCCGCACAATCACCAGCCCTGCCGCCGGGTTTGCCCCCGCTCCCCCCTGGCCCGTCACCTTCCCCGCTCCGGCCCTGCCTCCCGTCTCAAAACAACGATACCCCTCCTCGCCCTCCCACCCCCCTAGGGCAGGAGAGTCGCCTTACCTGCCAGTCCCCCATTTTGGCAAGGATAGACATCCTGGCTGCGGGCTCCGGATCCCCGGGTCGCTGCTGGTCATGGACTGCGAGGGTGAACCACCCGCCCGCCCGGGTTGCCTGTGGGTAAATCCTCCCCTTACCTGCGCCGGGACTCTCTCACCTGGCCATAAAGAGCTGGGTGCTCCCTGCCCGCGCCTGCGCGCTGCCTCCGCGCTGCCCCCCGCCACCGCGCTCCCACGGCACCGGCACCGGCCGCGCGGAGCCCCGGGGGTGCACGGCCGCCAGCTCCCGGGGAGACCCCCCGGGCACGGCCCGGGCGCGCTGCAGCCGCCGGGCAGCTGCCCGCTTCGCTGCTCTGCTGCTCCCCGACCCCCGAGCGGGGGGCAGCTCTGCCCGCCCGGGTGCCTGCAGCCGGTGTGGGGACAGGCGAGCCCCCCGCCCTCACCTACCCCGGGGGGGCGGTGGGTTTCCTCACTGAGGGGCAAGTTGCCAGCGAGTGCGTGCTCGTAGCAATAATAATAATAATAATAATAATAATAATAATAATAATAATAATAAAACCCCCAAAAAGACAATGCACGGGAGGGGCTGAGCTAGCCCAAGTGGGTAACGGAGGCGCTGCAAGTGGCATAGGGAGTCCAAGGGGAAATAAAGAGACCCCCAAATGCAGCCGGGCTTCCCAGCCGGGTGGCCGGGCGATGCAGGGTGGGGGGCGGCCCCCGGGGAGACAGCACCCGGCGAGACGGGGTCCGGCCTACTGGGCTGCGTGGAAGTGGAGCGGCTGGATAGATGCTGCCCACCCCCGGCCTCCAGGAGAGGCCGGCCTGCGACAGTCTGTGGCCCTGGGACCTCTCCGTGTCCGCACCCGTTGCTCCCCGCCCGCGTTTTTTTCCCCTCGGGGATTCAAGTGCCGAAGTGCCCTGGAAAGTTGCCAGGGTGTAGCGCAGCTCTGGTTTCACACCCCGAAGGAGAGGAAGCATGGCCCCTGCCTCATCTCCAGGGGCAGGGTGTACGGAGAATGGGGGGAAGCAGTAGGCCAGCCACAGGATTTTGGGGAGGGAAGCAATTAATACCCTCTTTGCAGCTGCACGGCAGGGTTTTTGCGTTTCAGAGCCAGGTGGATGTGGCCATCGTATCCCAGGTGTGGGTCGCTTTGAGGCCTCCTAAAAGCCGGGGTGCACTGCCCTCCACCTATGAGGCTGTGCTGGGTCGGGTCCAGGGTCCTGGTGTCAGTCTCCAGTAGAGGGAGGAGGAACGCACAGTCTCTTGCTGTCACCCTCAGAGCCTGGGTACAAGGACTTCGCAGAAGGAGGGTCAGGCCCCGTCTCCAGGCGGGTGGGAAGGGGGAGGCGAGAGGCGGTACCCGCAGCCGTTCGGCCCCGGGGGAGCGCCGTGGCCACGGGCACCCGAAGCTCCGGCTCCTGCAGTGCCGCGGGGCTCCGCTTCCCCACCTCCCCGCCCCAGCGAGCCGGGGTCGGCGGGGACCGGACCCCCCGCGCCGGGACCGGCGGCTCCTGTGCGGCGGCGGCGGGGCGGGACGCGATCAATGGGCCGTGCGAGGCGCGCTTCGCACCGCCGCTCCCGGCGCCTGCCCGCCGTGTACAGTTAGCGTCAAATTACAGCAATTAGCCGGGCACCGGAATTTAATTGCCCTGCCCCTTCCCCATCCCGGTCCCGGGGAGGCTCCTGCTCGGGGAAGACGCTGGGCAAAGACCCGTGCGAAACGGGAGAGGGACGGGGAAGGTGCGCGAAGATTTCGTGGCTCTGGGACTGCCGCCTCTCTTTTCCCCCACTTCTCGGCCGCCCTGCCCCTCAGGGAGGCAGCAATTTTGGCCCCGTTACGATTATTTTAAATGCTACTTTTTATTATTATTTCTGCGGGGAGGGGCGAGGAACTAATCCAAGTTGAAGCTGGCCTTTGGCGAAACGTTGCCGGCGAACCCGATGCCGCATTTCTGTCGTCCTCCCGCTGGGACCTTTCCCTCCTGCCTGCTTCCATCGCTCCTCGCGCGGGGCTAAATCTGCCCCCGGCCAGGACCCGGCTCCCGCAGCCCGGCTCTGCCCCGCCGCACATGGCACAGAGGCGGCCCCAGCACACCCCGCCNGATTTTAGCAGGTGGATGGGAGAAAAGTCACCGCGGAGCTCCTTCCCCGCTAATTGATTCCTGACGCGCGCGCCGGGTACCCTCTCCCCGTGGGTCCCAGCGCGGGCAGCAGTCGAGGCAAAGGCCGACCCGCTCCCCTTCCCCTCCACCGGCAGCACCAGCTTGGTTAACCCCCTACCCGCACCTCTTCCCAGCAGGGAACTTCTAACGACTCTCACGGGACACCCCGACTTCGGGGGGCTTTCCTCTGCCCGGCGTCGAGTTTCCCCAGCCGGTCTGACTTCCCTACGGGTCCTTGCATCGCTGAGCCGGGGGTACCCTCACCTGCCCGGCCCCCAGCCGTCGGCGATATCTTTCCTTCTCCTTCCTGCCTGTGCTGCCTGCTCCCGGAGCTGGCCGGCAAGAGCGGTGGGATAAACCCAGCTCCCGATGTGCTGCGGCGAGTTTAGTGTTGGTTATTCCTCGCACTGTTGCTTTTCCCTTCTCCCTGCCCCAGTGCCGCCGGGCTGCGGAGAGGCTCGGCGCTGCTCGTTTCTACCGGCTCGCTGCCACGTAAATCGTTTGGGTTTTGGTTGGTTGTTTTTTTTTTTTTTTTAATTCATTTTTTGGCAGTGGCCGGCCTGTGCCCGTGGGGCCACTTGCAGCCCAGCCAGCGCCAGGGCCGGCAGAGGCGCAGCTCCGTGCCGTGCGCTGCGCGGGGGACGCGGGGCTGCGGCCGGCAGCGGGGTGGGCTCGGTCCCCGGAGGGGTCGGGAGGGAGCCTGCCCCGTCCTCTGCCCAGGCTGAACTCCTGGCATCGGTGTTTTCGGAGGGAGAAAGGAGAGGTTCAGGTTGGTGAGGGTCTGCCTCTGCTTTACGGGGGCGGGGGGAAGCGGGGCAGCGGCTGCCCCCGGAATGAGGGTCTCCTCCGCCCCGGGGACGGGAGGGTCTTCCCGGGCGCAACTTCGAGCAGAAGGAAAGAGGCAAAAACTAGCAGGACATTGAAAAGAACCCTATAAAACAAAGACAAAAGGGGAAAAAAATGAAGAAGAAAACAGACACCCCTCGCCCTTCCTCGCCTCGCACTTTGCGGTCCGATATGATTCCATTAGTTTTGGGAGGATGGTGCCGGAGGAGGGGAGGTGCTGCGTCTCGGGTGTTAGCGGGGAGGTTTTGACTCGGTTGGTTGGGGGATTTGTGCCTTGTTTTCGTGCCGTGCTGCGGGGGAGCCGGCTCCCGGGGTGGAGCAGCCTCAACCGTGTTCCCGTCGGATCCAGGGAACTCCTTCCCGGGCGCGACTTAGGCTGGTGTGAAGGAGAGGAAAGCAACGACGAGGGAAGAAATCCCTCTGCTTCCACCTGCAACTGTCCTGCCCACGGTGCTGTCCCCCGGCTACTCACTTCAGCGGAGTTTGTTTTCCTCTAAGCCCGTTTCCCACGGGAGAGGAGCTCACCGAATGCAACAGGTCTCTTCAGGCGCTCCCGGGACCTCAGGAAACCAAGGGCCCTTCCCCGCTCCCCTCGTCGGGGCTCTGCTCCGGGAAGCGCTTTGGAAATTTTGGGGGTGCTGGGGGTCCCGCGTGGAGCGGGCGCGGAGCCGGCGCCCCAGCCCCCGCGAAGGAGGAGGGCGAGGATGAGGATGCTGTGCCCCTGGGTACAGCGCTGCGGAACCTCTCCGGGCACCGCTTGCTGCCTCCCCTGCCCAGAGACACCCCCCGGCGCCTCGGCCCGCCGCTTTGAAGTCCCAGAGTCAGGGGCCTGATCCTCTTGGACATCAGCTCTGCATATAAATAGCTGCTTTTTCTTTTCTTTGTTTTTTTTTTTTTTTTCCAATGCCAAGTGAAGGGTAGGTGGGATCTGAGTGCAACTTTTCGGAAGCGAGATGAAAACTTGGGTTTTGGGGCCGGGGGGCAGGGGGGAGAAAAAGCAGAGTTTTTCCAAGGAGCACGTGGGTCTCGCCCGCTCCTTTAATATTTATTTGGTAAACTAATTACACTAAAGCAACTAAACAAGCAAAACGGGAAAGTGACTGAGAGTTAGAACTGAGCGCACACTGCAATGCAATCCAGCTACTGAGGGCTGGCCGGTGTCTGCATGGGCAACCACATGGTACAAATTCCCATGCTATAGACATCCTATGGAAATGTGAACAGGTACATTCTGCTTCGCCAGATACCTCCTTCTCAACCTAGGCCCTTTAGGGCTGGGTACTGCCATTGCCATCTCCAGAAAACGAGCTCCTAAAACAGACCATCTCTACGAATAAAACATCGGCGGGTAAAACTCTGTGCTTCATCTTGTTTGGATTACTCAGGGAGCATTTGTATGGGTTTTTTGTCTTTTTTTTGTAAAGCACAATAAATCCATGCTAAAGGCACCAAGCACTTTGTCTTTAGGAAAAAAAAAAGCTATCCACCATAATCGTGCCAACATCTGATTATATGTTTACTCCAACCTGGCCACTTTTACTGTTGTACAATTCATTTCCTAAACAGAAAAAATCCCACCAAGTTTTAAGAAAATAGTTGCATTTGCTGCTCAGATACAAAATTGGAGTATTTTCTGGGCAATTCTGGCTGCTCACATGTCCTCAGGAAGAGCTTTCGCATTGTAAACACAGGCAACTATTTTGCCAACAACTTCATAGCTGCAGTTGATTGCAGATTTACCGACCATGCCACCCCAGAAAAATTACAAATAAGTTTTATTTGAGATTTATTTTCAATTTTTCATCAATAAAATTGTCAGATGAAATTCAGAAAACTGCATGCTGTCTAAGATTCTTCAATGTGATCTGCCTGGTCAAAACATTATTGCTAATATAAATCTTCTAGGAAGGGCTGCTTTTCTGTAGGCAAAACTTTGCTCGCCCCCTGCCCTAAAATCCACTGACGCAACTGCACATATCCACCCAACTGCACATATCCTGAGTACGAAACACCAAGTTACGCTCTAGCGTTAAGTCTCTACATCGAGAGTTTTGCTTGGATTAAGATTTCGAAATTGAGCCCATAATAAGATATGCCGTAAAACCTCAAACAACCCTCCTCCCCCAGGGATATTTATCTTACGCATTTAATTGCCCAGTAAAATAAATTCTGTATGTGTACACTTATATGGGAAGGATTTTGATCTGGTAATTTCAGTGTATTTTCTGATCTGTAGCAGCTTAGAATGAGTCTGTACTGACATCCTTAGAAACTGTGGAGGAGCAGAAACCGTGCCTTGCTAAATAATGCCTATTCAGCTGCTAAATATTTACGCATAGGCAAGAACAAGCTTTCCTTGTAATGCTATCTTTTAGCGATACGTTAGCATTCAAGAAGAAAACCAAATGGAAGTCACTTAAGCATGCAACAAAGCTCCACTGACTTGCATGGAGCAGAATGGGGCTCCCTCATTTTACCTTCATGTCATATTAACACTGTCATTTTTATAATGACTTCCTTCTCAAAGCACTCCCTACTGTATAATAAGCTTCAACAAACCCTCAAGAGGCACGGTGTTATTAGTTTATCTGCTTTCCAGGTAAGTAAACTGATGCAGGGGGAAGATAAGGAATTTCCCCAAGGTCTTGCAGCTGGTTTCCTGGAGATCAAGGGAAGGAAAGGAAACCGAGAATTGGGACTGAGCTAACCACCAGACCAGCATCTGCTCCTCCTGCTGCTGGTGACAGCATGTCCCATAGCCAGGAAAGCAATGTGAAGAGGAGCAGCAGGTGACCAGGACCTCTATAAAATGGGTCATTTCCAGTCAGGTGCCTAATTGTGCTCTTTGATAGCTAAACTTGTGCACCCACGTTTGAAACTCTCAGCTCCTCTAATGATACTTTGGTGTTGCATCCAGTTGATATATTGAAAGTGGAATTTCATTCTTTAGTGCATGGAATAAAACACCCTAATAATTCCAAGACACTTTTAAAAAATGAAGCCTAGCATTACCCACAGCAGAGTTTAAACAAAATCTACTTTGATACATCTAAGCTAACATTAGAACTGCTGTCTGCGAGGCGTATATTTTGAAGTGTCGTATAATTACAAAAAGCCGTATTACTGGAAAATGACTGTTGGAGGCTCTGATGTCCAAAACAATATTAATCTGTACAAAAAAAAAACCCTTAAGTGATTTTTTTTTTACAAGAAACTTCCAAAGCTGTAGTCTTTAATCTAGCCCAGCTTGCATGCAGCTGCAATACATTTAGCCTTTAACATTAGCTCTAGCCATTGTCCTAGCACATGCCTACACCCCACGACAGTTTATGGTATTAAAAGCAATGCTGTATGGCTACAGCAACTTGTCACTAAGATATATCACTTGGTGGAGAGCAAAACAAAACAAAACGGTGAACAGCGTGGCTTTTTTTCCACAGCAGCCTATAGTATGGGTCTAGTTTGCTTGGTTCAGTTGCATTTATGCGGTGTTTTATACTAGCATGTGCCGCCTCCCTCCCTGACAGCTATGGAGTAAAACCTATGGAAGTGCACGAAAGAGCAGGCCATGAACTAGATAATCCGGTAGAATTGTTCCATATAGCAGTTGAAGGAACACCAACCCGCTATATGTATAACCTAATGGCAGTCAAGAGCTGATGTAATCGTTCTTACGCTAGCCTCCTCCCTGTGTCAGAGGGAAACAGACTGCGATTGGAGGGTAGAGGTTACGGCTGACATGTACCCACATTACAGCCGACCTGGGTGACCATTACAGCTGCCGCAGACACCACCACGCCGGATTCAGCTTATAAGCACAAACTGATCGGACAGAGATTCAGACCGCCATCATCACACCCAGGAAAGCAAAGAGTCACTCAGAGACTGGACAGCAAACTTTTTATTTTCCAAAGGGTATTATTAACACACTGGAGAGAATCTAGCTGGGAAATTTCTTCTGAGTGAGTTTGGGGCTGTGCTTGTGAGTGCTGTGCAAGAAGAAGAGAGCGATGCATTGGCCTCCCACAGGAGCTAGGCCCCCCACACCTGAGTGCACACCCTCCCCCCTTCAGCAGCAGCCCCTTAGGACTCCCCTTGCAGGAGGCACAGGGTTATTAGCAGACCAGCAACCACCTAGCCTGTTTACACCAGGCAAATTTAAGCGATTGCGAAGCCCAGGCGCGTTTGCTAATGAAATCAGGCCCGGGCTGATAAGCTGCTCCCTTAACACTACCCGCTCCGGAGCAGAGCCGTTCCCGCTGCCTGGCTTCAGGGAGCGAGGAGCCTGCCTAGAAAGGAGCTGTGCGGAAAAAGGCTCAGGCTGAGGTTTCTTTTCCTAAGCCTTTGGCGCCCCTGTGTGTCTCCTTTTTGGGAAATTCAGTGGCAGAACAACCCCAGAGTTTTCTTCCTTTAACCTAGCACCAGAAAAATGGTGCTTGAGCGTGGCAGAGCTCTGCAAGGGCACCTGGAAAACACTGCCCAACAGCCTGACCCTAAGTTGAGCTATGTAATTTCCTCCTCCTTACCCATCCTCCTTTAGATGCCGGAATTGCCCTCTTTGGCAACTTTATCCAACGTGACTAACGTTTTTAAAGTACCACTTCCTGAAGTCATGACATTTATCGTAATCTTTTCTACATCCCTGTATCTCCCAGTATACGTGAGCTGCAGATCGGAAAGAGCCTTAAAGAAAAGAACTAAAAATAAAGCATTTGAAGTATCTTGGGCTCTCCAGAGGTCAGATTTACGAATTGGACAGGCAGTACTGTGCTTGCAGGAAATACACGTCTGTATTTCTGCATTAGGACTGCAATATTAGCACCTGTGTTCTTCAAGGGTGAAGGCAGAAGCAGAGGAAAGGCAGCATAAAAATGTAGGAAAATCCTAAGAGGAACTGTAAAAGTTTTCTGTGAGGTAGGCAGCATTATTTATCCCATATTTTGAAGATAACTGGGACACAAAGGAATGAAGTGAGTTGCTTAAGGGTACAGGGATGTTATGAGACAGCTGGACAGAGGAAGGAAACCCAGCCAGGCCAAGTTCTGGTGAGATTTACTCTATCAGAGGTCCTAGCACAAATGGGCTCCGCAGAAGTGAGTCTCCTAAGCCTTTGCCCTCTTTCCTGTCTTCCAGCTGTCAGTACTTATTTCAAAACACGTAAGAGACATGCATGACTGAGGGGTGCGGTGTTTATTTGGGGCTATTCAGAAAGCACATACACACGCACTCTGCAAAGTGTCACTGGGAAAATATGGCATGCAAATGCAGACAGGCTCTCACTTGCCCCAGAGTCAGCATCACCTGCTTTGCACTTAACCTCACTAACCTGGAGCAAGCCCTCCTCTCCTGCCACCCTTCCCTGCCTTTAAACAGACAGCCTCAGCTGTAGGCGCCTTAGATGTAGGCCTGCCCTGCCTATATTTATGGGTGGGTGGTTGTCCTGCCTTTGTTTCCCACCTGGAGTGCTTATTACTCCTTTCACCAGCTCTTCCATAACAGCCTCCCTTGTCACAGGTAAATCTGGCCCCTAAGGCCACAGCTCCTCACACCAGGGGAAGCTGTCCCGAAAGGCATCTCTCATCTCTCTCCCCCTCACTTCTAGTTCTATTTCCACCCTTCCCCTCCCCTCACACAGTATCGGGTTGCCCCGCCAAAGCTCTTGGTAAGGCATGCTGCCAAAGCCAGGCAGACAGCTTAAAAATAACCACAGAGGAAAAAAAGGAAGGGGATGCTTAAATTAGGGGACTTGTGTGTAAGGACCCAAGCCATTTGCCTTGCTGCCTGCTTCCCTGCTGGCTGTCTTAACCCGTGCCTTGTCTTGCACGCTGTGGGTTGATTTCAAAACTTGAGAATAAGCTACTTCTTAACATTCTTTTAGGCCCATTAAGAAACTGGAGCTTTGTTAATAGTCCAGTACTCACGTGAAGCCTCCCCAGGAGGAAAGCCTTTCCCTGTGTTCCTGGGAATCCTGCTCTCAGCAGCACAAACGGTGGGAGGATGGTCTTCATCTCAACAGGGTGAAGCTCTTTTGCTTACCTCTATTTTGTGCTCTTCCTGCGAGGAGGGGAAGTGGTTCTTCTTCATGTTGGAAGGTCAGCGTTGGTTGCAAAAGCTGGTGGCTAATTGAGCGGGCAAGTGTGAGGTCAAACTCAACCCTATGATTGTATGAAATTGATTTCCAGTGCAGGAAAAGGGTTTCTATATTTTTCCCCTGCAACGGGGCCCATTAGCTAAATAGGGTCTATATCCCACTTGTGAGGGAGCACAACACAAATAAAGCTCCTAAGGGCTGTAAGCCCCAACTGTGTACACTAATGGAACATGCGTTGTCTTGACCCGGTTTACAGGCTGTTGATTGAGCATAAGAATTTAGAGCAGGAACAAAAAATTGTCCCATAAATAGGCTGTCTGCATTTTAAACTAAATTAGCCCCACAGTGAATGGCCTCCTCTACTGAATTACAGCATGACTGAGCTGGTGTTGGGGATTGAAAGGGATTCATGTGGCTGGTTAAGAGCAGTATTATTAAGATTACTATTGGGGGCTGGATCAGGCCCAATATGAATGTAATTATTCGGGACCTCTGAGCTACAATTACGTGTGACAAAAGAAGCCTAAGTAGCTGATGGTAGAGAGTATTTGGCCTTTACGGCCATGTAACTGGTATACAAGCAAACAGAGCTTAGGGCATTGACAGACGGGTTGTGGTGAAGCTTGCTGTGCCGGTTGAAGATGTTTCCATCTCCAGCCGCTCACTCCAATAAAAGAGCTGGCAGAAGGGAATTGGTTCCTGAGCTTCAGTCGCTCTGGGGAGAAGTTCAGCACCTCAGGCTGTGGTTTCACACCACGGAGACTTCAATGACAATAGCAGCCTTAAGGGATTCACACCCTCTTCCTCAGCCTCCTGTCAAATTTTTGCAGACCTGCTGGACTGATTCAGTTCATTAAAGGGGGGAAAAAATGGGGGGGTGAGAGAGGGGGATCACCCTCCCCTCCAAATTTAAGCAGATCAGTTCCTGAATCTGATTACAGTCTGGCCCAAGCTTGCCAGCCCATGGAGCTGAAGGGCACAGCCACCAATTTGGAAACCAGGGCCTTACCTTAAACTGGTGCTGAGGGTAGTTTTTTTCTGCCTCCCTTCCATTCCTGTGCCTGGAAAGCGGCTTGGCTCTTGCTGGAGGGGCTGCCCACAGCCCTCCTTGGAGGGTGGGAGCACTCGTCCTCACAGACAAAGTCTTCTGGCTGGACTGTGCCCTGCAAGCAAGGAGACAGAAAGCAGGTATGAAATCAGAGTGGAAGCAGTGTAGAAAAGAGTGTTTGGAACACCACGAATTTATGTTTGCATTTTCACCTCCGGTTTTTGTCCCAGCGGGTTTACACCCAGCAGAAAACACCACCTCTTTATAATGGGTGACTACCTACACTTTATTGGAACTGAGCTGTTGCTAAACACATGGAGTAGCGATGTATTAACACATTGTAAAAGGCTGTTTGATCACCATGGGATTCCAGATGAGCTAACAACAGAAAATCAGCCGTGATTCACAAATGACTCATTTCAGCATTTCTCTTTGATGCAGCAGTTCAAGCAAGCCCTGTCTATGCACATTCAAATGAGTTCACTGAATAGTCATTGAGCCCTGCAATGCCATGCTTACAAAGTCGTTTTTACAAAGTCCAAGTACAGTTTTTAAGTGTAAAAATTGGGCAATTTCTAGCAAGCCGTGCCAAAGCGTGGCTCTCAGCCACTTCTGCCCGCAACCCCTTCCTATGCTTACACCCTCGACACCAAATATTAGTTGTCCATGATTCAAGTCCTGAATCTGGGGGTGATGAGAAATCACATACACACACATGCACGCACACCCCGTCGTAAGTCGTGCATCTCCTGTCAGGTTGGAAATAATAGCAAAGGGTGCGATGCCCCAGCGGGAACGCTTTTCCCAGGGACTTGGCAAGCCGCTGCCAGCTCCTGCCTTGCCCCTGCCCGTACCCTGCCCGGTTGCCGACGCTGCCAACCCTCCTCCTCCTCCTCCTCCTCTTCCTCCTCCTCCTCCTCTCCTCCTCCTCCCCCCGGTCTGCGCGACCGGCCGCCAAACTTCGGCGATATTTTAGTCAGCATTGCCATCCAGTGGCACAGGTGACAAATGACAGCTTGCCAGTAGGAGCGGGGACCTTCCTTAGTTTAATCTCTATACCCGGTGATGATGTGGCTCGACAGGTTGGCCCAAACTTGGGCTGCAACCTAATGGTTGGATATAATACATAAGTTATTGACAGCTTGCCGCATCGCTGTTTAGCACCAGCTTGCTGTTAACCGGGGTGTTGCGGAGAAGGTGGTGAACATTTGAGGTAACCACGGGACGGTGCGCTAACTGAAGGGTACCCAGCCTGCTTCAGAGAATGGCTGCCAGGGAATCCTAAATCACAGAATCACAGAATGGTAGGGCTTGGAAGGGGCCTCTAGACACCATCCAGTCCAACCCCCCTGCTAAAGCAGGTGCCCCCAGAGCAGGTTGCACAAGAACGCGTCCAGGCAGGTTTTGAGTATCTCCAGAGAAGGAGACTCCACAGCCTCCCTGGGCAGCCTGTGCCAGGGCTCTGTCACCCTCACAGTAAAGAAGTTCTTCCTCATGTTCAGGTGGAACTGCCTGTGCTCCAGTTTGTGCCCGTTGCCCCTTGTCCTGTCGCTGGGCACCACTGAAAAGAGTCTGACCCCATCCTCTTGACACCCGCCCTTTAGATATTGATAAGCATTGATCAGATCCCCTCTCAGTCTTCTCTTCTCCAGGCTGAGCAGACCCAGGTCTCTCAGCCTTTCCTCATAGGAGAGATGCTACTGCCCCCTAATCCTGCTTGTATTTGGAAGTTTTTTGTTTTGTGGTTTTTTTTTTCCACCTGTTTGGTGCTTTCGTACACAGAAGTTTGCTTTATTATTGCTCTGTAGATTGCAGAACTNGGGTGATGAGAAATCACATACACACACATGCACGCACACCCCGTCGTAAGTCGTGCATCTCCTGTCAGGTTGGAAATAATAGCAAAGGGTGCGATGCCCCAGCGGGAACGCTTTTCCCAGGGACTTGGCAAGCCGCTGCCAGCTCCTGCCTTGCCCCTGCCCGTACCCTGCCCGGTTGCCGACGCTGCCAACCCTCCTCCTCCTCCTCCTCCTCTTCCTCCTCCTCCTCCTCTCCTCCTCCTCCCCCCGGTCTGCGCGACCGGCCGCCAAACTTCGGCGATATTTTAGTCAGCATTGCCATCCAGTGGCACAGGTGACAAATGACAGCTTGCCAGTAGGAGCGGGGACCTTCCTTAGTTTAATCTCTATACCCGGTGATGATGTGGCTCGACAGGTTGGCCCAAACTTGGGCTGCAACCTAATGGTTGGATATAATACATAAGTTATTGACAGCTTGCCGCATCGCTGTTTAGCACCAGCTTGCTGTTAACCGGGGTGTTGCGGAGAAGGTGGTGAACATTTGAGGTAACCACGGGACGGTGCGCTAACTGAAGGGTACCCAGCCTGCTTCAGAGAATGGCTGCCAGGGAATCCTAAATCACAGAATCACAGAATGGTAGGGCTTGGAAGGGGCCTCTAGACACCATCCAGTCCAACCCCCCTGCTAAAGCAGGTGCCCCCAGAGCAGGTTGCACAAGAACGCGTCCAGGCAGGTTTTGAGTATCTCCAGAGAAGGAGACTCCACAGCCTCCCTGGGCAGCCTGTGCCAGGGCTCTGTCACCCTCACAGTAAAGAAGTTCTTCCTCATGTTCAGGTGGAACTGCCTGTGCTCCAGTTTGTGCCCGTTGCCCCTTGTCCTGTCGCTGGGCACCACTGAAAAGAGTCTGACCCCATCCTCTTGACACCCGCCCTTTAGATATTGATAAGCATTGATCAGATCCCCTCTCAGTCTTCTCTTCTCCAGGCTGAGCAGACCCAGGTCTCTCAGCCTTTCCTCATAGGAGAGATGCTACTGCCCCCTAATCCTGCTTGTATTTGGAAGTTTTTTGTTTTGTGGTTTTTTTTTTCCACCTGTTTGGTGCTTTCGTACACAGAAGTTTGCTTTATTATTGCTCTGTAGATTGCAGAACTGAGTACATTACTCATTTAATGGTCTCCCTAATGCATTCAACTGGCCATAGAATTCTTTTCCAAGATACTGCTAGCCAGGATGCTCCCCAAACCCTAAGTGAGCAGTGCAGAACACTCTTGAGAAAAATGATCTTCAAGAACATAGAGATCTTCCCCCAGAAAACTTGCAATATTTACATTGATCTGGTCTGGGCTTTGGGACAGATCTATCACCCACCTGCTCTNTCCTCCTCCTCCTCCTCTTCCTCCTCCTCCTCCTCTCCTCCTCCTCCCCCCGGTCTGCGCGACCGGCCGCCAAACTTCGGCGATATTTTAGTCAGCATTGCCATNCTGCTAGCCAGGATGCTCCCCAAACCCTAAGTGAGCAGTGCAGAACACTCTTGAGAAAAATGATCTTCAAGAACATAGAGATCTTCCCCCAGAAAACTTGCAATATTTACATTGATCTGGTCTGGGCTTTGGGACAGATCTATCACCCACCTGCTCTTCATGGCTTGGCCGTGCTGCTATTTCTTGTTGCCCAGAGGGAAATCCTCTGAATTAGGTTGGTTGCAAAGGACCANTCCAGTGGCACAGGTGACAAATGACAGCTTGCCAGTAGGAGCGGGGACCTTCCTTAGTTTAATCTCTATACCCGGTGATGATGTGGCTCGACAGGTTGGCCCAAACTTGGGCTGCAACCTAATGGTTGGATATAATACATAAGTTATTGACAGCTTGCCGCATCGCTGTTTAGCACCAGCTTGCTGTTAACCGGGGTGTTGCGGAGAAGGTGGTGAACATTTGAGGTAACCACGGGACGGTGCGCTAACTGAAGGGTACCCAGCCTGCTTCAGAGAATGGCTGCCAGGGAATCCTAAATCACAGAATCACAGAATGGTAGGGCTTGGAAGGGGCCTCTAGACACCATCCAGTCCAACCCCCCTGCTAAAGCAGGTGCCCCCAGAGCAGGTTGCACAAGAACGCGTCCAGGCAGGTTTTGAGTATCTCCAGAGAAGGAGACTCCACAGCCTCCCTGGGCAGCCTGTGCCAGGGCTCTGTCACCCTCACAGTAAAGAAGTTCTTCCTCATGTTCAGGTGGAACTGCCTGTGCTCCAGTTTGTGCCCGTTGCCCCTTGTCCTGTCGCTGGGCACCACTGAAAAGAGTCTGACCCCATCCTCTTGACACCCGCCCTTTAGATATTGATAAGCATTGATCAGATCCCCTCTCAGTCTTCTCTTCTCCAGGCTGAGCAGACCCAGGTCTCTCAGCCTTTCCTCATAGGAGAGATGCTACTGCCCCCTAATCCTGCTTGTATTTGGAAGTTTTTTGTTTTGTGGTTTTTTTTTTCCACCTGTTTGGTGCTTTCGTACACAGAAGTTTGCTTTATTATTGCTCTGTAGATTGCAGAACTGAGTACATTACTCATTTAATGGTCTCCCTAATGCATTCAACTGGCCATAGAATTCTTTTCCAAGATACTGCTAGCCAGGATGCTCCCCAAACCCTAAGTGAGCAGTGCAGAACACTCTTGAGAAAAATGATCTTCAAGAACATAGAGATCTTCCCCCAGAAAACTTGCAATATTTACATTGATCTGGTCTGGGCTTTGGGACAGATCTATCACCCACCTGCTCTTCATGGCTTGGCCGTGCTGCTATTTCTTGTTGCCCAGAGGGAAATCCTCTGAATTAGGTTGGTTGCAAAGGACCAAAACCCAACAAAAAGGAGCCAGTAAAAGCAGATTTCCACAGCTGTAACTGGACAAAAAAACCCCAACCCCAAAAACCAACAGCATAGCTTTAAGTGGTTACATAAGAAGATCCAAGAGGACTGTTTTCTTCTTGCAAAAGCTCGGTAGACGGGGCAGCACAGAGGTTACTCTGGAAGCCCCAATACATCTGCTAGCCCTGCATTGTGAGGCAGGTCCTGCTGCCACAGCAGAAATTGTCATCACAGGACAGAAGGTGCTGGCTGGTGAATGCCAAGGACAGACTGCTTGGGGACGTTATGGTGGCCTGCAACAGCTTTGCCACAAAGAGCTGATATGTGACCCCAGCGCCTATGCAATTGAAACCAGGGTGGAATAAATGATACTTAAGACCAGCAGCAGCAGGAAGGAAGAGCACCATCCTCCTGGTGTTTCCATGGAAGGAATCAGTCCACAGCTGAAAGTGAGAACCTGCAGAGGCTTCAGCCACAGCTCCCCAAATGGCCACGTAGTTTTCCTCCGACAGACATCGGTGCGGCAACAGCAGGACTGGCTGAAGGAAGAGAGAGCAAGAAGCCAACTTTGTGAGAGAAAGGTAAAGCAGAGGGGTGTCAACACACATGGTGTACTTTTAGATCCAATTGAAAAGGATGTAAACCACCACAAATTTCATGCTCTACACGCAGCGGCATCACTAGAGCTCAGTCCCCAAGCAGGCTGGATATTAAATTGATCAAACTGGTAATGAAAGTGGGAATTACTCCATCTCAGTCGACACAAGGCAGGTGACCTTATTAAAAAATATGCCAGTGTATTTAATGGGGTAGGGCAGTTTCTTGGGGAATTCATGATTAATGTGGCTATAACTCTGGAGCTCCCACAGCTAATGCCCCTGGAAAAAGTCTTACTTCCACTATGAGATGGCCTGGCTAAAATTTTTGAGATGAGCCTGTCTGAATACAGGGACGTGAATTCACCCACTATTTTCTGACAGAGAAGCCAAGTCACTCAAGGACTGCTGCGCTGATTAGAGGAGCTGGTGGCCTCATGCTGGATGCAGCAAGCTTGGCGTGTGAGAAACCTCAGAGCCTGCTGAGTGTTTCCCTGTGGTCTGTTCAGGCTAACCACCAGGAGCAACTTGAACTCCCATACCGTTTAGTCATCACCAAAACAACCGAAGCCACTGTCCGAGACACCAACTGCACATAATGTCCCGAGCAAGACCTGACCCATGGAAGCCTCGGTATCCATTGACAACCATGGACTGGAGCACGCCAGCGTTTGCAGCTGTCCCGAGCAATATGCATGCACATGAAAAGGATCTGAGAGTGAGAAAAGCAACTGTCTGTGTACCTCTGAGAGGGAACAAGAACTTAGCAGGGTCATAGCGTTCCGGGCCTTTACTGTGTCCCCAGCAGGTGCCAGAAGCTACAGAAGAGTAAAGGAGCAGGGCAAGCCAATGTGGCACTTCTCCTGACACCCTTCCAGACTCCAGCCATTGCAGACCAGGGTCTTCCTGAGGTGGATGTGGTTGCTGTGTATCCAAGACTGGTTCCCTCTCTCATGAACTCACTCAGCCACTTTTTGAACAGAGACAACGGAGAGATGGAGCGAGCAGAGATTTAGGAGTAAAGCAGCCTGTTTTCTTCTGCTTGCTGTAGGTGTGGGGAGAAGAGGCCTTTGTGCACATTCTTTGCAAATAAAAAGGACTATACCAAAAACTAACCTAAATATAGGCTTTGGGGTTCAGGCCAAGGAGCGTTATCAGTGTGAGCAACAGGTAAGAAGCTGTAAGTAGTTCCCAAACAGAGAAATTGAGCCAAACCAGGAGAAAACAGACACTTGCAGAATTTGGAGACTGCTGAGTGGAATTGGAGTTCAAAGCAGGATCCAGGCACGCTGCAAAAGCAAAGTCCAATAAAGCACCGTGTAATAACCCATCGTGGGACAGAAAACCCATGCCAGAGGACCAGCTGCCAAGTATGTATGGTAACTGGGAACCCTGGCCTGGGAGAAGCAGTTTAACAGGAAGGGACTAGACAAGATGAGGCTGGCTGCAGGAGCGGAGGAATGTGATGTTGTGCAAGGCAGGAGATTTCCAGTAGTTTTTTAGCCTCTTTACAACCTTCCAGTGACCCAATATGGGGAGACTAGATTGCTCCAGCTTCAGTAATGCCATCAATGTCTGTCTTCGACCCCATGGTGACGCGATTGCAGCCTTCCTGTAAGAGAGCCATAAAAAGTTTTTGTGTAAGCAGTAGAACAAGGGACCAAAACATAAGCCTGAGCCTCCACCCAGAATAAAAGCAAACAGGAGGGTGCTTGGCAAATTGAAACACCTGGGAGTGGAGTTTGGGGCTTTTGCTGAGCGCTGTTTTGGGTGTGCATACATCAGCAGCTCCAGAAGATAATCGGGAAAAAGACAGGGAGGTGGACAGGAAAACTTGATAGAGCCTGAATCTGGGTTAATCGGTATGGATGGCAAGGACAGATGAAAAAGATGACTGTCTTCACAGTAGGACAGTGGCAATATTAAGCACAAGTTTGGGTCTTATGCAGTGTGAGGCAGATGGATCACCAACACAGATTGCTTTGCCCAGACTTTTGGTTATACAAAGAGGAGATGCAGCAATGGTTATACAAACAAGGCAATGGAAGCTGAAAATCTTAAGCTAAACATTGAAAATATTGCAAAACTTTGTACTTTAGGCTACAAAAGGCAGCACTTCTGCTGGTGGGAAGAAAACTGCAGCTGTGCAGCACTGGCCAACTTCCTCCCCAGTCTGGCAACTAGTGCTTGTCACCAGTCACAAGTTAGTTCTGCCAGTGGCTTGTCATTACTCACCAAGAGCCTGGCAGGCTCTAATGGTCATGGATGTCTAAGATTGTCTCCCGAGCAGACCTGGACCACAAAGTGATGGGCATGCTTTCAATCCTAAAGCTCTTTGGGAGACTCCAGAGTCCTACAAAGCAGCTGGCACCTCACGGCTGCTCTCAGCCTGCTGGGGTGGGAAAGAGCCTTTTTCAAGGCAAGCCCTGCCTTGGTTCTACCTAAACCTAATAAAGTCCGTCCCGGGCAGGAAGACATTAAGGACAACAGATACCTACCCCAGCCCTCTGAAAGAGGATCCTGATAATTCACTGAAGGAAAACAAAGCAAGGAGATGGACCGGCACCAAGCTAATTTGTGTTATGTTGAGAAAAGACACGAGGGATGAAATACCTGTCAATAGGTAAAGTTACAGACTTATCGTTTATTAAATGATTTTTCTTTATACTTAGGATGAATCACAAGATCACTGTACAAATGTTTTTTCCCTCCAGAATGGTCCATGGCTACCCTGAACTTAGCCAAATTGCAATGCTAATGGTAATTAGCAGGGATGATAAACGTATTTCTAAATGATGACAAAGTCCTTTTCTTGCAGTTCCTATGTGTAATAGGATCTACATCTCTAATAGGAGCTACAGCCAAGCTAGGTGATACTGCAATATCGACAATCATGGGAAAGAGAGCTGGAAAAGACCTAGAAAATTACCAGGTCTGGACCAGTATGACCTGCAAAACTGCTGAAAAAGCTATGCCTAACCTGGCCCTGAAAACCATCAGTGGTAAAATTCCAGCCGATCCAGACAATCTAATCCACATGTAACTGTTTATCACTACAAAGCTTCCCTAATGTCTGGTTTTCACCTCTCCTGATGCTATCTGAGGTGATTAGTTCTTGTCCTATGCACAGAGAATGTGGAGAATCGGCTACTCCCTTCCTATTTGCATCAGGATTTGCTTCTGGTTTTCCTTTTTTGCATATTTCAAGACTTTCTGCCTATTTCTTTTTTTTAAAAAGACACAATAACCATAGATATTTTTCAGTCATTCCTGACAGGTGATGTTTTCTAGATCCCTATGGACTCTCTGCTCATTTCATAACTGGCAACAAATTATAATGTCAGAATAAAGAGCGTGATAATGCTAAACGTTTAGTGGACCCATTAGAAACAAAAGGAGCAATCCATGCAGTTGCTCTCTCTCTGGCATAGCCAGACACCCGTACCAGCAGGCAAGGCTGTATTTAGCCTTGCTTGGCAGAGCAGGTCACTTCCAAACAGCAGATGGAGTTGCTTTACTCCTCCAGCCCCTAAGGCACCCGCAGCTGGGAACCGGCCCTTGGCCACAAAGAGACCTGGCTGCAGGGACGCTACCCTGACCTGGCACCTCCCTAAGGGTCTGACACCAGCTGCCCCACTTCACCCACTGAGAGAAACACCTTGGGTTCACGTTCATAAAGTGAGCAAGTGCCCAAATATTTGCAAAATCCAGTGTAAGCTACCTGTGGACACTCCTCCACTGTAAATAATAGCTGCATGTGTACATTTGCACTTTGCTGTACTCTAATGTGTACATTAATCTGCAGTAAGAAAACAGATCTCTCTCCGTGCCTCAACTACACCAGTGTCACCTGTAAAATCCAGTCATATTTAAAGGAAGAAAACCAACTTCATCACCACAGCCTGCCTGTCCTCTATTAGGACATGTTTAATTACGTCTTGCTTTCCCTGTGCAGGAGGATAAATGAGCAGGGAAGAGAATGCTGTGCTGTTGCTCCTGAGCAGCTGAGAGGAGTAGTTTGCACAGAGGTGAGTATGTGTCCCTGCTGGAAATTAATTGGAAAAGGGAGCAGTAAGAGTACTCTGCTTTGGACCAGTGGCAAATCTGACTTGCAAAATGTGCTCTGTTAGCGACTAGGCATCTTACCTATTCCTGAATCCTTTGTATCTAAAAGTCCACTGTAAATTCAGACAAACGGTGAAGTTCCCGCAGCATAAGAGGCTCCGCGCCTGGAGCTTGAGAGCGTGGCAAGACAAAAGCGGACCGGAGGGTGCATTGTCTGGCCCCTGCTGTTTGTACAGACAGTTTGCTCACGTACGAGACTGCGTACGATTAGATGACTCAACGATTTTGCTGGGCCATGTGAGCTGAGCTTTCGTTTGCCTTGATGCGTCATTTCATCTCTCCTCCCATGTGCTGCAAGTGCTGCTGCATTGTGACTGCCCGGTGTCAGCGCAGCTGCCTGGGAGCTCCTGTTTCAGGTAGGCTTGTATTTTCTTCTCTTTGGCTAGCTAGATTACGGCTGGCCAGGGAAGTGCAGGAATGTCAGGGGCTGCTCTGAGCAGGAAAAAAAAGGGAGAGCAGAAGAGAAGGGATAGGAATAAACTTTAACTAACTGCTCTTGTGCCAAGACTGCTTTCTCTTTCCCTGTGTTACATGGTACGTACCTTCCAGCTCAGGCAGGGCATGCGAGTAAGCCACGTGTTAGAGAAGATTGCTTCCAGGCATGGCTGGGCCAAGAGGAGAGTTTTGGGGAGACTGTGCACATTCCATGTCATCCCAGAGACGCACAAGACGAAAGCAGATTCATCTTAGTGCAAGAAGGTGTGAGGGAGGAAGAGATCCTTTACTTGGGCACAAAACAGTGGACTGTGGCTACCTGCATTTCCTAACCAGAAAAACCGTACCGAGGAGAAATGGTTTGCTTGCAACAGCCTTGCTGTGATTTTAACAACGGTGCCAATTCAAACTGACAGATTTGCGTCTGAGGGTCATGGAAAGGAATGTCACAGATACGGATGATTTTGTCCTAACAATAGAATAGAAAATGCCAAGCGACTCCAAATAAATAGGCATGAAATGTGTAACTGTTTGTCACTGCTGACTGAGGCCAAACAGGAACTCAAAACCGATGTGCAAAGCCTGTGCATTTTGCTTTTTAATTAGCTAACGAATTAGCTGAAACCAATTACCTATATTGATTAAGACCAGGAGCAGCTTACTGAGTACTAACTTCCTAAGATAATATGCTCGTTGTCTGGAAAGGTCTGCTCCCATGCATCTGCAGGGAAGCCATTTCCATTGCTAGTCCTACTGGGGAGCGTGTTTCCACTACAGGAGCCACACCAAAATCTCCCCCTCATGCTAAAATGAGAATTGCTACAATGAAGGTCCAGGGAACAACAAAAAGCTGCACTGCAAGTCTCAGTCAGCAGCAGTTTTAGTTCCACCAGCAGACACCCCTCTGACGCAGCCTCTGTCAAATAGCATGGTAAATTTGATCTTTTATTATCTTTCGGTCCAGTAACTCTGTTTTTGCACTCAAAATATGCTGAGTTCCAATACAATCCACAACAGAAGAAGCCATGGGCATCATGAGGTCTGCTGCCACTTTGCTGCTCTTTCACTGATATTTGCCATAAAATGGTTCAGATTTACATCTAGATTTGGCTTCTCCCTGCATCTGAACTTCAGATAAGCCTGTAAAATTGACAACTCGCTAATACCTGAGAAAGTGAGATGGCTCGTGTGACTCGTACACTCTATTTCTTTGTTTCCCTGCTCTTTTTGTGTGTGTGTGATTTCTGCCTGTAATCCCAGGCATGGATCTTATTTCACAAAGACCAGCACAAGGTAGAAATAGTGAAAAAAGAAAAAAAAAGTTTTGAGAGCTTGGTTTTCCACAGCAATCATTTGCATGTACGTTTTTGGGTTTTAAAATACTAACCGTGCTGGGGAATGGAGGCACTAGGATTAAGAAATAACACCAAGCATGCAGCCTTCCTTCCCCGAGGGCTAGTAGTACGAAAGGATCACTGTCAGTCTGGATTGCTGCAAGGGTCTTGGCAGCAATGTCTGTGCAAGAAAAAACCACCACCAAAGAAAATTACATCTTGCATTTCGCTCCTGTGATGAGCAGGTCTGTCTCTTGTTTTGTGCATGTAGCTTGTTTGCTCCAAGCCGTAGTAGTAATGCAAACTTCAAAACCTAAGAGAAAATAGTCTCCATATACACACACGCTCACATACGTTTAAACATATATATTTTAAGTTCTTAAAAGTCTTCCTAGCTGTGTAGTAGGTTACACAGTGCCTAAAACAGAGTTTTAAAAGCACCTGGGCAGACAGTTTCAAAGGCATCTAAATGCCTTGGAAGATCTCAGCCTTTGATACTTTGGAAAAGCTACGTGTGCTCTCTGCCCCCAGCTGAGACTTCCCCAAGGAAATCCTGGCTCCTGCAGGAATGCTGGCGCCTGCCCCCAGTTTTCCTTCTTCCACATTTTCCTAACTCCAGTTGGGTGGAGGTCTCATGTTAAGATCATGGCACAGGCAAAGAAATGGTCTTGCAGCCAGCTGGCCCAGTGAGCAGGTGGGAAGATGTTGAACTCAGTGGTCTATGGAGGGCAACAGTTTGTGTTACTGAGGTGTCAGGCAGATGAGTGTTGTTTGCTTCTGGACATAATTCACTGTAACAATCAAACTAGGAAGGAGCAGTGGTTTGAAGCACTCTGGGCAGGTCTGTGCACCTCAGGACAACATTCACCAGTCACTGAGCTGGGACATGTCTTCCCTTCACGGTGCTGTTTCCTGTGTAGTTCTTTGCTGGACTTGGACAGTGGTCTCAGCTCATCTCTCTGAATCCCTTTGTGACAAGCTGTACCGTTGGGCTGTGACAGCATTTTCCAGATGACTTCTCAGCAACATCAGGCAAGTCTCCATTACTCCCTGGCACTTTGCACATCTCTGTTCCAGTCCCTCTGCTCCATCGGAGCCGTCCTCCTTCCAAAGGTGCTGGTGTCCATGAAGAAGGCTGCACTGGATCTTCAGCGTGGCCACAGCTATCCTTACCTGTCCCTGATGACTCCCTGGTGAGGAGCTACTCTGCTTCTTGCTGTCACTGGGTGAGCTTCACTGCCAGGGCTGTCCTGCATCCTGCACCAGTGCCCCACTTAGGGGACAACCTGGCTACAAGTCCTTAGAAAGTTTCTCTGGTGCTCCTCTCCTCATTACAGCTTGTGACTGTACCTGATGGGCTGAAGCCACCACCTGCAGCCTTCAATCTGTTTGAGCAGAGACTTCTGGAGACTGTTTGGGGCCAGGATGGGAAAAAAGTGCAGCTTCTGGGAGGGACATGCTAGCACCTGAAGTGCTTGAAGGTAGGTGGTGGTATTTCTGCCTCTGTAGCATGCTGGACTGCCCGACCAAAACATTATTAGCATAATCTGAGATCATGTGATATTGCCTCAGTATTACTTTGTTTCAGAACAAAAGGTCATGATGTGGGAAAAAGTTTACGTGCCCCAAATGTGCTGTTTCATGGCAGGAGATCCACATGAACAGACTCACCGTTGGAAGAGAGAGAGTTACCAAGTATTTCACTTCAGTCAGAGCCATGCCTCAAGCTCTCATTGCTTAAGCATGTTATACTAAATGCATGCACGGCTCTTAGAAACAAGAACGTGTCATCAGAAAGCCTAAGGTTAGCTTAAGTAGTTTAAATAGCAGGTTTCGCTAACCCACTTCCTTGTGATGGATGTAAGCCCAGAGCTCATCACAACCCATCCATGACATTTAGCAGAAACTATTTGGCAGATTTCAAATTTACAAATGAAGAAAACATTGCTGCAAAAACCCGCTGGCTCTGATATAATTCCACACAGAGGCAAAACTGATTCTCCTCCTTCTTATATGTGAGCGCTGGTGGCCTTGCACGGTAGCACGGCGTGCTGAGCAAGCCTTTTGTAATTCTGAAGCAGCGATGACTGATACACTTGGGTGGTTCAAAAAAAAGTTCCTATAAGTGAAAAAATAGAATGCTAAAAGAGGTAAATATGAGGTTTTCCTGTCACAGGGTGCATGCACAGGAAATGTTATGGCTCTATGATACATGCAGGGAAAGCGGGGAGGAAGAAGTTAAGAACATGCCCATAAATTGGATTCAGGGACACGGTGAAATATGTAGCACTGGCTGTTCATTGCCAAGTCAGTAATTATGCAGTGTGTCTGTCCAGTCTTCAGGGTGCTGTGGAGCAGCTTCCATCTGCAAGTTGTTCACTACTTACGCAGCTTCCACATCAATGATGACTATGAAACTGTTAATATTGAAAGTAAGGACAGCAGCTGCATACTGTGCATCAGATGGTCACATGCGTTCTCCAGCAGGAAGCAAGCGCAGTCAGAAAAACAAGCTGTTTGTGGTGTCTGATCTCACCTCTTTGCAATATTTCAAGAGAGACTTTTTCTGAGCAGCAATGAATACCCTCAGATATTGTTTCTTCACTGTCCTGATTCTCAGTGTTTCACTTCCATTTGTTTTCTATGCTATTAATTTGCATATGCAAAATTCTCTTCGGAGGCTGAACTTCTCGGCGAGTTCAACTTTAGCAGAAGCCTGTAAAGCATTTCTTGAAGATAAGGCACTCTCTCTGAAGGAAAACACTTTAGAAACATCATTCAGAGAATCCAGTTGCACGGAGTACATCACACAGAACCACTACATCACCCGCGCTCTCTCAGCCGAGGAGGCCGCCTTCCCCATCGCCTACGTCATGACCCTGCACAAGGAGTTTGAGACCTTCGAGCGGCTCTTCAGGGCCGTGTACATGCCCCAAAACATCTACTGCATCCACGTGGACACCAGGGCGCCGGCCCTCTTCCAGCAGGCGGTGCGGCGCCTGGTGGGCTGCTTTCCCAACGCCTTCCTTGCCTCCCGGGCGGAGCGGGTGGTCTACGGCGGCGCCTCCCGGCTGCGGGCAGACCTTCACTGTATGAGAGACCTGCTGGCCTCGGCCGTGCCCTGGCGCTACCTCCTCAACACCTGCGGGCAGGAATTCCCCTTGAAAACCAACCGTGAGATCGTCCAGCTGCTGAAGGGCCTTGGGGGGAAGAACGTCACCCCCGGGGTGCTGCCTCCCCCCCACATCACTGCCCGCACCAAATACGTGCACAGGGAGCAGTTATACTCTTTCTTTTCTTTCATGCTGCGGACGTTTGTGCACAAGGCACCCCCGCCACACAACCTGACCATCTACTTTGGCTCTGCCTACGTGGCCGTCACCCGGCCCTTTGTGGAGTTCGTGCTGCGGGACCCGCGTGCCATCGATCTGCTGGCCTGGTCCGAGGACACCTACAGCCCCGATGAGCACTTCTGGGTGACACTCAACAGGATCCCGGGTGAGTACACCTTGACTTTTCTTTTCTGCAGATATGCGCACAAGCGCGCACATGCACGCGCACGCACAGAGACATACCTCTGAGGCTGATTCTGACAAAGGCTACATGAAAAATTTAATCGGATCATAACTGATATTAAAGACTGATCTATCAAATAAGCTTGCTTGCCCTTTTTGACCACTGAGGGAGAGATGACTGTGCCATGCAGGACGTACATTACCGCTCTGCGTCTGAGCAGGAAGAAGCCCAGGGGATCTAAGTTCAAATTTAAATCCTTGGACATTTCAGCTGATTTGAGACTTTTACCTGTAAAAATTGAGATGAAGAAAAGGGAAGGAATAAAGATTAAAGTATGTAAGCTGCGTAAGCATTGTAGTGAAGGTGTTTTTTACAAGATGTTCATTTTGCTGGGGGGAATTTTATTTTTCCGGGAATAGAAGTCAATTCCTTCCTTACTCCACAGCCAGAAAATCTGAGTTCAGGCTAGAATCCGCTTCTAGTCTCCACCTGCCTTTCTGTGGGCACACATACGTGCATACACACCAGCTCACCTGTAACACCTGTAAAAACCCATGCACTTATAACTACTGCCTAAACTCCATTGTACAGGGTCAAGGATTTGTTCAGAGAAACAGTATCAGAGCCAGTATTTTCGTCTTTACCTTATGTAGTTACAGTTAGTTTTACCTTGTTCGCACCACTGGGAAAGGGTCAGAAGAATCACAGGACTTCTCCCCCATGCACACTGCTTTTGGAAGCGCCTGGTAGGACTTTACTCCTCCCAAATCCCAAGAGCTTCACAGCAGCCCAAAGCAGAGATAAGACAAATGGAAGCAAGGATGAGTTTCTTCTCCTGTCCTTTTTTTTTTCTTTCCGCCCTCTCCCGTCTGTAACTTGTGGGGAACAGAAACAGGCAGAGTATGCCTACTTCAATGTACGCGGCAGAATGTGCGTCCATTTTGCAAGGCCAGTCTGCTTTCAAATTATCACAGAACTCTCTCTGAGAATAATGCTTGCTTTTTCGAGAATTATATTTTACAACTGGCATGCACAAGATGCACAAATGATTACTGATAGAGATATTTATGGTATAATCATCAGCATATATTATTTGTAGCTAGCTGACTTTTCCAGGAGCCTGGTTGCTGTGATCTTCTTATAGCCCATTGCCTCAAAAGCAGTGAAAGTGTGACCAGATATGTTCTCCACAATCAGAAAGCTTTAGATGGTTGCCGTGTATTGTACTGCACTGCGTAACTTACGTAGGCCGTGCATTTCATTGTTTATTTCCATGTTCATCACTGTAGGCTTTCCAGTGTTGCGCGTTGGTGTAACATTTTTTTGTGCTTGTTCTCTTTGCATCCGAAAGAGGAATCTGAAAAAGATGAAACATTTCCACAGCAGATATGTTTCCTTCCTCTTCCTTTATTCCCTGCCACCTCTTCAGGGCAAACAAAAGCAGCCACACAGCTCTGAGAGATGTATTCAGGACTCAGGGCTGTTGTTGTCCAGGATTTTGCATCCAAACTTGTAAGCATAGCACGGAGTGTCTCACCTGAATGTATCTGAGTCAGATTCAGAGCTCTGAGCAACTCTGGGCTGAGAAGTCCCTCTTGGTGCATGGGGTGTTAGCTTGGGACTTGGTTCCTGGCTCTAACAAAAACCTCTTGTCCAAGTTTGGCCAAGCCACTTACTTTTAGCATTTCATGCATACAAAGGGAGATAATAGTGTCAAGCAGCGGTCCAGCTGTTAGAACAAATAGTTGGAGGCCTGCAGGCAAGTGCAGAGATCATTTAAGGACCAGTTTGGATGTAAAGCATATCATGAAAGAATTAAACTAAACAGATATTTGTAGTTTCAGACAGCCATGATGATCCCACTTCAGATAAAAGATAAAAAAAGGCTGTTTGGTCCCCAAATCTTAAAATAGCATGTTTATTACCCAGACCCATGCAATGAAGACCAAGATTATTTTTTTTTTAGCCCTCTAAAGGCTAGAGAATTTCAATTCCCATTCAGTTGGTTTTCAAATATCAGTCTTATCTTTGGTATTTATCTCAGGCCACTTATCTCCCACATGACTCCTGTGTGACAGAAAATTCTTGAAAGTCACTTTTCAGATAAGGAAGAGAACCATGGGAAAATTAAGGGAAAGTATTTGCAAAGTATGCAGGCTTGAAGTGACTGACCCTAGATCACTTCTCCTAGGTCTCACAAGAAGGACACACCACCACAGTGCAGATTAGCAGCCATGTCCTAGGCCAGCAATGTAACCACTGGGCTACCTGCTCACATAGAGCAGAAAGCAGGTTCTGGTCACCGTGGGAGAGGTGTGCATCCGCAGTCCATGCTACCGAGTCCTTCAGGACGGCCTTACTGAGTCCTCTTCCAAGACAAAATCCTGTCCCCACTTTCACATAATAGGGTCACAGCATATGCATGACTTGGGATACAGGCAGTCTCAGGTGATAATCCCTCAGGGTACACACCGATACGTACATTGACAGACACATACACTGGTCCACTAGTACCATATACATTGTTCATGTGGGAAAATAAAGGTCAGGAGACGTAATAGCAGCACTTCACACTCAGAGACACCAACACGCTTTACAAGGGAGATCAGTGCTATTATTTCCCATGTACAAAGCAGGCAAAAAGAAGCAAAGTGGTAGTCCCAATGTCTTAAACCAGACCACGGGCAAAGCCAGCACTAAAGCACTGACAACCAACTCTTAGTCTAATGCACTGGATTAAATCGCTTTTTCAGAATTGGCTCACCTGCAGAATAATGGAGCATGGTTGTGCTGTCGCTTCCGCACCAGCCCTGTTTCTTTATGAAGAGTACGGGTGCGCAAGGTGGTTGAGCTCTAAAAGTTAATTGTTGCCAAAATAGGAAATTTTCTCCTGCCTCCTGCTCATCCCTTCCCACTCCCTTCTACCGACCATCCCCGTGCCAGGAGCTTTGCCAGTTCAACTGACTAGCTCTGAAGAAAAACAATCTACTTTTTTTCTGAGTCTGTGAATTGAATTGACTTAGTGAAGAGTCTGGCCAGCATTGAAGTCAGCACAAAGAAATGCTGGGGGTGAAGATGCAGATGTGAGCAAAAAGGAGAGGAAAATGGGAAGGGGTGGAGGAACAGGAGCCAGACCTTCCCCTTTCAGTGATGGTGAGCCATGAGCCTGGCTTAAGTCACGTTTTACAACACTACCTGCATTACAGGCATTGTTTTAACATCTGAGCTTGGAAAGGCAGGGCAGAAGTGTTTAAAGGCATTGCACGTGTTTTATCAGTATCAGTTTCTGTAAAATTTTCATCCCAATACAGACAAGAGATATATTTGGGGAATGCAACGCTGCTAGTTGAACATATTCAACATAAATACATGGCCCCACAGTCCAGCAAAAGTTATGACTGATTTCAACCAGGTCTTGCAGAATAGTATTCGGAAGGGTGACGTGTGCACCATTTCAGGCAGATTTCTGAAGTACATTCTCCTGTGCATCAGCTTATAAAGTGCAGGAGAAAAGCTTGGATCAGTTGGTGGCACAAAGGTTGAAAGAAGTTGTCCCTTTCCCTAGAGACACATGCCAACAAGGAAGTACAGGGTGCTTTGGCAGACTGGCGGAGACCAGACCATTGGCACCTAGGTTTTAACCGATGCATTGCTTTGATCCTGGAATCACAAGTACAGGACTTGGAAGGTCAAGGCAAATCAGGCAGCCTTTTATGCTGCAAGATTTCCATCCCAGTGTTGGTTTATGTGCAAATTACAGAAATGCCAATGCAGTGGCTCATTTTGTGTATGCTGCCTATGTTTATCTTCATAATACATGGTAGTGATGCAAGGAGGAAAGGGAGTGGGCTGCCTCTCGGAGCCAACGCATGCAGATCAACTCTCACCGGAATTGCAAAGGCAAGAAACCAGGAAGAGCTTCGCGGAGAAGCAGGTTGTGTCACCCTTATCTTGTGGATGAGGTCCAGGCTTTGAAGCAGATCATGTTTTTCCTGTCTCCAAACTTCTGCCATCAAAGCAAGACATGAAACTGAAGGCGTTGGAGGGGCTGACCTGTTTTTCCAGTCCCTTGTGGCTGTCTTCACACCGGAGCAGTGCAGTTCTGTCGGTGGCTCTTGCTAAGACCTGGAGGCAGCAATCGTGTTTCCAGGGCAGTGCTCAGTACTGCTGCCTGCAAGGCGGCTCTTCCCCTCTTCTGTTTTCAAATTCTGCTAACCTCAACAGAGTGGGAGACGAAAGCTGGACAAAAGTACAATGAGCAACTCATGCTGAATTCTGCATTAACTTTCACCGTCAACACCTCTTTTCAGGTAAACTATTTATAAGAACAGGACCCCAGAACACCTTCTGAATCTGAAATCAGTCAATTGAATATTTAAAGGAAAATGTGGTAAATCAGTTTTTTTTCCCAGTGCTGAGCTACACTTTCCTCTACTCTTTAATTAACTTACAAAAATGCCTAGTTTACTCGGTTTAGGAGGTGGTGAATAATGTGAAGTCAGTAGTTTTGCTTTCCTGGAAGGCAGTGCCTTCCAGTGTTTTTGTGGATGTCCTGGGGTCATTCCTGTTTTGTCAGTCATCTTTCTGCTTTCCCACCGTGTCAGCATTTTCCAAGTCTTTCCACACACCACATTTACTGCCATCTGTTAGGAATAGGTTTTTAATTTGGGATGGTAATGCACATCCCAGGCCATTTAAAGTGTTTATCCCCTGCCATCACTGCCTCTTTTTGTCTTTTATGAAGTGTTATCTTTAGCTTAATGCTTTCTGCGGAAGCGTAACGTTTTCTGAATTTTCCCCAGGACAAAACCACACATTTTGGCATGTTATTTTATTTGATAATGAATCAATATACAGAGGGGGAAAAATAAGATTGTGAAGTTCTGGCTATAGCCACCATGCATCTTTGTTTATGGCACGGTGCAATGGTGTTTTTGCTGTTGGATCATACTGTCTTTTTGTATCAATCTCATCTAACAGTCATGTTATATACATATATATATATATATATATGTTTTATATATATAAAAATGACTCTGTATTTGCAACCATCCTTACTTACCAGGAACAAGCTATCCTTAAAAACACTAATCTTTTTCCCATCCAATTTCTCAAAAAAACCCAACTCCAGAAACAAAACCCCAGAGCATTTTTATACAGTGTGTTTGGGTTCTGATTTGTCCTTCACAAGCAAAATACTTGTTGGGTTAGGGTAACTGTAGAGGCACTGTACTTGTTGCCATCCAGGAGGGGAACAGAAAAAAACCCAAAATCATAATGAAATCTTACTTTGCTTTCACCTTTAAATTTTTGGAAAACGCCAGATTTGGGATGATGATGCTCTCTCAGCTACTGTTTCAGCACTGAGGGCTTCTTGCGTGTGTTACAGTCACCAGCTGAAATTGCACTTTACAGAACTGCTGGCAAATCACCCTGTTTAGGATTGTAGTTAACCAGCAAAATAAATAGTCTATATTAATATATATTTTGAATGAAGTTAGGAAAATCAGGAAGAGGGCTAATTGGCCTTGAAGAAAGAGAGAGGTCAGAACTGGAGATTAAAATATCTGTTTTATTGTAGTTAAAATCATATCTGAAGGGCTTAGGCTCCTTGGTTTTGCACAGGTCATGCAACTCCAAGCCAGTGCTATCATGCATTCCGTACAGCTCTCGAAGGCTTCATTCTCCTCTCATTGTACATTGAGGAAAATTGCTCTCTTTTCAGTATAGAGTCAGTACAAATGATGGATAATAGTACAAAAATTATGAAGATGTTTTCATAAAAAGCTGTATGGTTCCCTCCCTGCCACTCATATAAGTGTTTCCTTTAAAAGGAAAACAGAGGAAAGTAGGAATAACAGGCTTTAAATATCCCTATTAAAAATCTGGAAGAAAAACACTTGAAAATGTTTAGCTGTTAAAACATCTCATCTTTTGCTTCAGCTATGGTTAGATTATTATCAGGGATTAGTACTGATTAATAGCAATAATAATTAATCCTGGCATCACTAACGGACTCCTCACCCCTGTGTGTACAACAGAGATTGACAAAAATGGCAGAGTTTTGCTATCAAGGAAGGCCATCCTCTACGGGGGACCTTGGGGTAGGGGCTGAGCTTCAGCGGTGTGTAAGCAGCATGGAGCGGCGATGCTCCAGCTTACCGGCATCACCCCCTCAGCTCCAGCCTCCCGCTGCATCGCAGTGTGTGGGGAGCAGCTGCGTTGGTACAAATCTTCTCCTCCCTGATCACCGGCACCAATCAGTGCTGGCAATTCTGCTGTGTTTCTTAAAAAGCTTGAGTCCCAGGTACCCCTCAGCAGTAACACTGCATTAATTCTTTGCATTTGATCAAGTCAGTCTTCTCCTTTGCTTTCAGCTCCGTTAGGAGAAAGCAGAAATAACGTCTGTGTTTTTGTACCTGCTGGCATGCACGTTGGCTCCCCACACATTGCCTGTTCTGCCATTTGATACGTCTGGTAGAGTACTACGGTCACTGCTTGCTGGGCAGGAAAGAATAACACATGGTTAGTTTTCTCCAAGCAGGCAAATAAGTTATATACAAGTGTTTGTGCTCCAGTGAGAAATTGGTGCTTTTCTGGCTTTTCTTAGCAAAGCGGTTTGTACATCGGATGGCAGTTACACAGTCCGTGTTGTTGTTTTGTTCTTCAGCAGCTGATGAAGCCAATAAGAAAGATGAAATTTGCTGAAAGGGATGAATTCATAGAAAGCTTTTATTATTTTATACCTTTGCTTTTGTTTTTATTCTGTATTATTAAAACAGTTTTAGGAAGTACTTCAATAAACTTCCTTCAGTGAACTGAATATGATACTGCAGTACAGATTAGGCATAGAGGTTTTCCTAGCTACTCCTACCTCATCAGCTTTTGCTTTCAAAGGCAAAGACTGCATCCCATGGCGATGGCCTGTTATTGTTACTGCCTTGTGCTGAAGATACTGAAATTCCCCTGACTCACAGCAGTTGCCTACACATTGCACACAACGTTGCCTGTTTACTCTTCAGCAAATACCAAACACTGTGTGTTCAGCATTTTCCCCCTTAATTACTCAAAATGGTTGTTTGCCAGGTTATAGCAGGACTTGATCATTTACTGATAAGGAGAGGGCCTCTTGGCAGTTTATCTGCCAGATAGATCCTGTGATCTGCCTAGACTTATATATGTTATTATATAACAGTATGGGCTATAATTGAGTTTCAACAATCCCATCCAGTTATATCATGTTCAAATTTGTTCTGTTAGCCTCTTTTCTTTAAAAAAAAAAGGAAAGTATTTACCACTAAATTCATGTGAAGGTACTAGATGTCAGCAGCCCAGTGTTCAACTAGCCCTTGGAGGGCAGTGCTGGTTGGCAAGGTGATGTGGAGTGATCGTACATGCGTGCAGTATTATACTGAGGCGGTTGCAAAAGAGGGATTTGTATTTCTCAAGTGAAATGTTTGGGTCTCTTGGACTGACATCTTGTTCATGTCATGGAAGATGCTTGCGATGAAGAAACTTGACAACAAGGTTAGCAGCCCGGCATCTGTTGATGCATATTTCTAAGTATTTAATCTCAGGTCTGTGGAGGAAGGTCCCAGAGTGTGGACATAAACCTGAACACATAGCTGTTAAAAGGAGTAATTATTTGATTTTCTGTTACTTAATTGCAGGTGTCCCAGGCTCCATGCCCAACGCATCATGGGAAGGTGACCTGAAAGCAGTGAAGTGGATCGATATGGAAGAGAGCCATGGAGGTTGTCATGGTAATGTGTACATTTTTCTCCATTTGTTCTTCCTGTTCACATAGTGAAAAACACTCGACTGTTGTTCCTGTACTTCTACAGCCTCCAACCGTAACGTGAGACAGTCTTTAGACAGCGCTTCACTGCAGAGAAGACTTTAAAAAGGAGTCATCTCCTTCATAGTCCAAATGTGAATGATAGTAGCCACAGAAACAGTGAGAAAGCTGGAACAGTTGCTTCTGCATCAGGAATTTTGTAGAATGTATCAGCCTTGGAAAGGGGGATATTTGGCAGCGCTTAGGGATCACATGAGTCACCTGACTGTTTTCTTGAAGGCCTTGGGGGAATTTTCTTGCAGGTGGGTGGGAACAGCCCCTATCTATGTCCCACGCCGGGACGCAGATGTGCTAGAGCCAGCAGCAGCGTGCAGGGCAGGTGTCCTGTGTGAACTCGGACAAATCCCAGCTCTCAGCTAGGCACCAAAGCCTGCCAGAGCCACAGCTGACAACAAAACTAAGGAGATGCAGGCTGGCAATAGTTTTCCTATGTCACATTACTTCATGACATGACAGTAGCAGTAGATAATGTTCTGTATGGCACACTTAATTTTTCAGTCACTGGTTTGTACGTTGCGTGTTGCTACTACTTCTGACATATCCAAGTGGGATGAGAAAGGGAATGCCAGAATGCTAACGATACAAATTTTATTTCAAGAATTCTTAATCCATAGGATAGTTGGTTTATGTTGAGGAGAAAAATTTTGAGAACTTCAGCCAGTTTCAATTGCAGCAATATTTCACATTGGCATAACTACAATGAAATCAGTGAAATGACACCAATATCGCCCAGAATTAGTTAATGGAAAATCTAGTATGAGTAAAAGCATCGGTTTCTCTTCACTCACAGAAGGAAATTTCTCTTTGCTGTGTTTCAGCCTTAGTCTGAGAAAGAGTCTCAAGTAGTGACACTTCTTTCCTGAGCTATCTCCTTATTTTACTCATTATTTATTCTGAAGTAGCCTTCTTCATTTCTTCTCAGTGTTCACACTTATTCTCGTTGCACATCCAGTAGGCCTTTAAGCATGTTTGTTGTGTAGAAGATTATTTATAGTGGCTTTGCAGATAAAGTTTCTCAAAAAGAATTATATGGATTCTAGATTCTGACATTGCTTTTTTCTTTTTCTTTTGGCAGGCCATTATGTCAGAGGTATTTGTGTATATGGAACAGGTGACCTCAAGTGGCTTTTTAACTCCAGCTGTATGTTTGCAAATAAGTTTGAGCTTAAAACGTACCCCCTGACCGTGGAGTGCCTGGAGCTGAGACATCGGCAGAGAACCTTGTCCCAGAGTGAGGTTCAGGTGGAACCCAACTGGTATTTTTAGCTAGCAAAACCCCAGGCTACAACATCAATAAAAGCAGTCAAGAGAATAGCAGCAGCAATCTTAATTTCTGCTGTGCCAGAAGCATAAACTCACGAGAGGGGTTTCTTTAGGGTGTTCTGTAGATGCAACTTGGGCTCGCTTGTCTCACGTTGCCTGCAAGTCTCACCTTCCACTTAACACCTGGAGGTCAAAGCGCGAGAGATCCAAAAAGAGGCATCAGGGCAAATCTCCTCTTGCAGCTGTAGGAACTTCGCACTTTTGCCATTTTTCATGGGGTGTTTTCCAGCCCAAACTTTTATCTCACTACACAGTCATTGCTATATTTTTGTATGAAAATATAAACAGAGCCATGCACTCCTGGCATTTCTTGTGTCTAAAAGACAAGTGTGCGCATTTGGTAAGCAAAAAGGTAATGAGTCACAGCAAGATCTTAAAAGCAGGAACACAACTGCTGGCTATACATACAGATATAGCTGTTTTGTCAAAGATATACTGATACTTACTGCAGAGAACTGATGGAAAGGTACTNAGCCATGCACTCCTGGCATTTCTTGTGTCTAAAAGACAAGTGTGCGCATTTGGTAAGCAAAAAGGTAATGAGTCACAGCAAGATCTTAAAAGCAGGAACACAACTGCTGGCTATACATACAGATATAGCTGTTTTGTCAAAGATATACTGATACTTACTGCAGAGAACTGACGGAAAGGTACTGGAAATGGAATAAAGATGCTGCACTTCCCAGAACTTACCTGTTCTTTAAATATCGATCGGGATGAGGTTTGTAAGAGAAAACAGCATCTTTTACTAGATCAATGGGTGTGGATAAAAAAAACAGATAGGCTTTCAGGCTGTCATGGTTTAACCCAGCAGACCACTAAATACCACGCTTGCTCACCCTTCCTCCTCGCCCGTCCCTGGGGGATGGGGAAGAGAATTGGAGGAGTAAGGGTAAGGAGACTCATAGGTTGTGATAAAAACATTTTAATAATTGAAATAGAACAATATAGTAATTATAATGATAATAAATGAAGTAATAGGAACAAGAATAATTATTATAATAATGATGATAATAATAATAATACCATATATCACAGAATGGTAGGGGTTGGAAGGGACCTCTGGAGACCATCCAGTCCAACCCCCCTGCCAAAGCAGGTGCCCCCAGAGCAGGTTGCACACGAACGCGTCCAGGCGGGTTTTAAATATCTCCAGAGAAGGAGACTCCACAGCCTCCCTGGGCAGCCTGTGCCGGGGCTCTGACACCCTCACAGTAAAGAAGTTCTTCCTCATGTTCAGGTGGAACTGCCTGTGCTCCAGTTTGTGCCCATATCAATGAGTGATGCACAATGCAATTGCTCCCCAACCACTGACCAAGGCCCAACTCATTCCCAGCTAGCAATTTGAGAGGACAGTGAGATCCTGAAAACTGCAATCCCAGAACAGACTTCCTGGCCCAACTCTCATCTATATACCGAGCATGATGTTGTATGATATGGAATACTTCATTGGCCAACTTGGATCTGTTGTTCTGGTTATACTCCCTCCCAGCTTCTTGTGCACCCATACACTGGCAAACATGGAGTCCTTCATCTCTTAGTAATGACTAAAATCATCAGTGTGTTATCAACATTCTTCTCATACCGAATCTCCTACCGAAGCCAAACCATAGCACTATTCTAGCTACTAGGAAGAAAATGTAGCCCCATCCCAGTCGAAACCAGGATACAGGCACAGGAGCCCTTCTCCATGTCTGAAAAATGGGTGCTTTCTTATTTGCCTTACTTGGCCAACTAACAAACAGAACTGGAAAAAAAGAAAAAACCCCAGCCCTCTCTACACACAGATTTTGGCTCACCAGTGTCCTTAGATCACCATGTATAAGGACATGGAGAGATGGAAAGCGGAAAAGAAAGTAGCAATATAAGTATTTTCAGGACTGAAAGAGCAGAAACTGGGCTTTGGCAATAACTCAGTAATTCTGTGACACGTTTTTATATGGCATGACCCTTCTTCCCAAGTTTACTTCCTTCCATCATGGTTAATGCACATACTTAACTTTGGGGTTCACTTCATCACAGCCCAATTCCCCAATAACAGCCACTAGAGGGAGGCCATGAAATATCTGAGCAGATTTTCCCTTCCCAGGCTAGGCGCACTGCAGAGAAAAAAAATCAGTGTCGGCGGTATTTTAGTATGGTGAACAGAAGGTAAAAGTTACAGGTCTCCGTCATTGTGTCCTAATACACAAAGCAAGGAACCAAAACTATAAATGCTTCTTCCTGTAGCTATGAGAGGTGTATTTCCCTGGCATTTTAGCAGCACTGTTGAGTGACCCAGTCAGCTGCACGGAGACAGTATAAACCGGGATGCCTGAGTCTAAGGTGAATGTGTGCAGCTCTCCTGCCTCTCTTCTGAACCACTGATGATGGCTCAAAGAGCACCTCCTGAATAACAGCAATTTACCACCAACTTTATTAAACCATTGCTAATTGGAGGGTCTTTTAACAAACAGGATTGCAAACTGCAGCAGTTCAGAAACGACAACGTATCATATTTAGATGTCCTGAAGCATGGCTGGTAACCCCCAGGGAAGGTTCTGAACAGGCAGGATCTGCCTCAGTCAGCTTATTCTGCATTTATAGCTGCCAACACCTAATAACACAGATCCCTGCAGGAAGGCAGCAAGGATTTCCCTCCAGAGCATAACTTTGGTGGAAAACCTGTTCATTTTTGGGGGGAAGGGAGAAGAGGAGGGCTTTGCTAACTTGCTGCTATGGTGGCAGCTGAAGAAATAAGTATTTCAGAGAGAGTCATTTTTCTAAAGAGGGAGTTTTACAGTGCCCAACTTGAGAGGTATGGAACCAGCCCCCTCCCCCCCCCCCCCCCCCCCCCCCCCCCC
>VZSC01008948.1:253806-264845 GCA_013398225.1 Steatornis caripensis | reverse complement strand
CCCCTTTAGCTCCAACAAGCTGAATATCCCTCAAATTGAAATAACCCAAATAAAATAAAGGCATTTTCACCATTTTATGTGAATATTTAAAGTAGCCCAGAGTACAAACAAGATTACATTAAATTGTTCAGACTCCACAGGCAAATGGCAAAACATCACCCAACAGCAAAAGCAGTAAGTTTGGCAGTTTGAAAATATGGATATAAAAGGGTGTTGTACTCTGAGCCTGAACAAATATAGATATTTTAAGACTGGGTTATATTACCTGTTTAAGTAAGAACCCAGAAAAACATCACAGATTTCTGTCCACCTGTGATTTAGAGGGTTGGGGTTTTTCATGAATGCTACTCCAGGTTATGTTTTTCTCTAAGTAAATCAGTATGTTTTCATTGTATGACTGATTTTGGGGTGCAACAGCTGCCTCAACTGCCTCTTTTTTAAAAGAATGAACATTACAGTTAATCATTGTAGAAGAGAGAAAGGAGCTATCTCTGGCAGCTGAGCTTAAGAAATGCATCTAAACCAATGAGACGTAATTAGTGGTACTTCAGAATAGCAGTAAAAGACAGGAAAAGATGAAAAACTGGAGGAGGTGGCTGGTAGGAAGGATGTTAAGGACTCCCATGCACAACAGTAACAGATTCAGTTCAGTAGCTGTGGTGCACCGCCACAGAGGGAGCTTGCGCTCTTCAGGAACTCGTATCTGTACCTCCTCGTTTTCTACAATTAATGCGAGGCAAAAAAAGTAAACTTTCCCAGTGCTACTTGTAGCCACCTTTCTGAATCAGAATGAACAGCGGAGCGAAGTTTTCAGTTCTGTTCAGTTGCTCACTGAGACACTGAGTGGGACGGGGCATGCAAAGGACACACTCTCTCTAATGGGATTTTCAAGCAAGTCAGAGTTTCCACTGAAGTCGGTTGGACATGCTTAGACAACCCACCAGATGCCTTTCTGCTTATTGAGATCCTAAAGACTTCTATATACCTTGCCCAAGGAGCCAAAATCTCACTGTAAGATGTAAGGCATATGCAGCCACAGCCTTTTGGGTCTGAGGACAGCGAAACAAGCACAGGAACAGGCTGTGCAGGGAGGCCCTGCAGCCTCCATCCTTGGAGGGGCTCAGGACCACACTGGACAAAGCCCTGAAGTCATGACAAGTGCATCTGCACAGGCTGTCATCACTTTGGGAGTAGGATTCATGCTTCTGAATTAAAATCATCAGTCCCCTTTCCTCAACTTTCATGCATTCCTAACATTAAGGATATTTTTACATATCATACGATGCTGTACCAGCAGCTCCATGACCCTACAAACTTCTGTGCCTGTTCTAGATACTGCAGTGCTTTTACTCCATTCTCTAGCATCTCAGATGTTCAATATATTACAAATGAAAGAGAGCATGCATTGCTCTCTTGTCACTCCATATGTGAGGTAGGGTGGAGAGAATGTTTGGAGGAGTTAGCATTGCATTTTCTGTCAGTGGCAATGAAGAGACGCACCATTGCTTCACCCCTTGCTTGCTATCATCTTAGCCTAGGACAAATCTTGGACTCATCATCAGGATTTGTTTAACTGTTCTATTAATGCACGTAGGTAGTCGCGCAAGTCATGGCATACTCTGCTATGCGGCTTTACAGCACAGTTGTTGAGCTTACAATGGGATGTATGACCTGACAGGGCTGGTGCTTGCTAAGTCTCAAAGAAAGTGGAACTTTCTCCTACAGGGTTTTAAAGTATCTGTTGAATGTAGGAGTTCCCCAGCTTTCATCTTCCTAGGATGCACTATTTCTTCAGGTCCAGTAGGCACCAAGAAGTCCTTGTTTTCCACCCCACAGTAGCACCGTGAAGTTAATACGAGAGCTGAGATGCTAGTTAGCTCCCAGGGCCTAATCCAGGTCAGCAGAAAGGGACGCAGATCAGGCCGAGCTGGTGCAGTCAGCGTTCAGCGTGATGAGCAGAGCTGCTGCAGATGGAGACCCCATGGCCATGCATCCCCCAGAACCCGCTGACATCGGCAGGAGCTGCAGTTTCAGGCTTACACAGCGTGTGCAGCCACAGGTCTGCTGTTCCCCATTGTGAATAACTTGCAGGTTTCACACCATTTCCCTTTCAGCTGAACACACCCAAATACATCCAAAAATCCCCCACCTCTAGGAAGGTTTATGTTCTGTGTGTGTTTGCAACATTGGAGGTGTATGCAGCAGCCAAAAATGCCCGGCAGCGCCTGCCAGGCAGCAGGAACTGTGAACGAGTCCCGGGGAGCACAGCTGTGAGAGTGGGTACAAGAACAGCAAGGCACAGTGCTGCGCCTCGCCGTGTTCACAGCGGGGCTCAAGCCTGCTATTGCAAACCAGGCACCTGCACAAATGCTGCGCTAGGGCTCTGGTCTAGAAGCTTCAATCAAACTCCTGGCAGCAGGCCCACAAGCAGGATTTTTTGAAGAGAAGGGAGCGTAATACTTAGGCCTAGCTTGTGGCTCGATGTCTGGCAGCAGTGCTGCAAAAGCCAGCCTAAACCAGCAGGCTCACAGCCCTCATGTCCCCACTCCTGCTAGGTTTGTGCACGTCCTACCTGTATCAATTCCCCATGCCTCTACCAAGAGGCCAAGCAGTACTTGCGCCAGCCCAAAAGCAGCAGTGGTAGAGATAATCTCAGGACTAGGAGCCAGGCAGCAGCTCAATTTGAGTCTAGTGACAAAAAAGAAAAAAAGAAAAAAAAGAGGCTTACCAAGGAATGCTTTTAACTTCACTTAAGGCATGAAAGTAATGTGGATGTATAAATGTTTTCAGTTTTACCACTATCATTAGACATCACCATAGAGGTCATATAGTAGCCAATGAACATGGGTCCAGTGCTGGACCTCCCCCTCAAATAAATAACAGAAGTGGTATAAAAGAAAAAAGAGGTGACACTGAAGTTACAGAACAGAGCAAAAGCCAAGCACACTTGAATGGGCTTGTGGTCTTGTTGGTTTGCTCTCTTGCAATAAGTCTCTCCTCTGTTGAAGTACATTGCCTTGTCCCGCAAACCTTGCCTCACTTAATTTGTGGACACCACAGCTACCACAGACCCACCATTTTGGCACCCATAACTGCAAGACCAAAGCTTTGATGCACATTAATAAATCATCGCATAGCCACTGGAGGCATAAAAGCAAAGTAGCCGGTAGGATTGTCTTCTCATTGGCTTCTGAGTCAGTCGCTGGCTTCTAATTCAGTTAAGGCATCAAAGACTCAGGTGGACCTGACTTCTGTGAGATGTGAAGTCAGCAGTGACACCAGCAACACCAAAAAATGAATTCAGTAGAAGCTGCAGGTGCTGCAAACATCACTGGAGGACAGTGCCAAGATCTGCCCATTAACATACACTGATTCAGAGGTCAAGCCGCGGTGTTACACCATGACGTGCAGCAATACAATAACATCCTCAGCTTCCATCTGGAACCAGCCTGTTAACATCCAAATATCTAATGAACATAACATATTGACAAGGCTTAAAAAAAAGCTTTACAAGCATTACTCTACAGCAGAGAGGCACTTTTGATGACCCTCTGCAAACAAATCTGTTCTTAACGGATTTGAATGATGATGGATTTTTGTTGCTCTGTATTCACAGTGCCACCCACCCTGTAGCTACGGTTTTGGTTGCCTTCCTCTCCCCACGCTGGAGCCAGGGGTGATTCAGACCTCTGCCAACAGAAGACCATCCAAGAAAAGGTGTTTCGCTAGCACATCCTGCTGGCTCGTGGCTGGCGAGGGCCAGCAGAAATTTTGAGGGGACGCTGCTGTGGTTTGGGTTTGCTATGTGAACATGAAGGAGGAATGATAAACACTCTAGGAATGATAAACAACTGGCTGGTGTGTGAATGTCCTTTTTGGGAGGGGCACCTGAAGAGGCTGGAAACAGGCACTAAAAATAGGCCGAGAAATAGGCACTCAAGGCAAAACAATGGCATCAGGTAGGTAACAGGTAAACCTCACTATCTGATCTGATTAGGTATGTCAAACCAAAAGCAAAAGTCCTGCTTTAAACAAAGGAGCCAGCCTGTTTTTGATCAGCAAGTCATTGCAGACAGTCATTAGTGCTATATTGGCTAGATGCTTCAGGCTCCACTGCAAACCCTATGTGCCTAAACCACAAATATTTGTAGCCTATCTAATGGCACAAAAATGCAAATCACATTGTGTCAACAAAAGATGGGCAAGATTCAGCAAATGTGATCCATAGTCTTAAGTCTTTTCCATGCACCCACTATTAAGGGCACTAGAGGAGGTTTTAAGAGGATATATGGAGCTCAGAGCAAGGGGGACCAGAGAACATGGGGAAGAGGAGGGTGACTGAAAAAAGATGAGAGAAAACCTTAGGACAAAAATGAGGAGGAAGTAGGAGAAGGAAAGCAAAGATGGGAAAAGGAAGACACAGCACATGAGAGAATGAACTGAGAATGTGGAGATCTGATAAGCTAAACAGGATAAAAATACTGTTTTGGTAACTGTCATTCATTCAGTGTAAGCCTTATTTTCCAAATAACCTGGGGACAACTAATGGCTTGCCACAGAGCTCATAAAACTGCAACAGGTGGCCTTTTTTTGGTTTTGTTTTGTTTTTTTACTGAAAGCCTGACAACCGTCTTTTTTGGTCGAAACACGTTTGTGCTAGTCTGTTAACCATTCACATACAACAGAACAAAGGTCTAGCCCGCACACCTCTTCTTCAGAGTCTTTTATGGAAGCAAGTGTAGAGGAAAGTTCATTGCTTTGAGAAGGAATTGGTCTGACCACAGTTCGCAGCGTGCAAGCTTCAGATCTTCTGGTTTTTTGCCCTTACAAATATATCCAGGCCCAAGCATAGCTACCATCAGTAATGCAGTTGGGGAAAAAAAGCCCACAAAGCAAAAAGCATGATCGTCGGGGTCATTTGTATCATCCTACAGGCAGGCCTTGAATCTTGCCAACTTCAGTAAACCTGTGGGTACACATTAATGAACAAGCTCTGCCAGGGGTCAGAAGGTAATTTGCTTCTTGTGTCAAGTGGACCTCACGGTATTTTCCTTTCTGTAAAATACATAAAAGATCTTGTCACAAGCACAAACCTCAGTGCTCGGTTCTCAAAGCATGGCTGGGAAGGAAGGAGGCGGAGATCAGCTGGGGAACTTGCACCAGCGTCATGGAGCTTGTGTCACACAGAATCATGGACCTGCCAAGGCTGGGCGGGACCTCTGGAGACCCCCCTTTCTCAAAGCAGAGTCAACTTGCTAAGGGCTGTGTCCAGTTGGGTTTTGAATATCTCCACGGATGGAGGCTCCACAGCCTCCTCGAGCATCTCTTCCAGTATTCGGCTGCCTTCACAGTGAAAATTATTTTAGTTCAGTTTAAATGGAATTTCCTGTATTTCAACTTGTGCCATTGCCCCTTGTCCGGTCACCACTGAGAAGACCCTGCCTCTCTCTTCTTTATTTTTCCCCATCAGATATTTACACGCATTGGTAAGATGCCCCAGAGCCTCCTCTCCTCCAGGCTAAACAGTCCCAGCTCTCTCAGCCACTTCTTGTATGAAACACGCTGCAAGTTGTTATTGATCTTCAGAGACCTTTGCTGGACCTGCTTCAGAATGTCCATGTCTGGACCCAGCACTCCAGGTGCATCCCACCACAGAGCAGAGGGGAAGGATCACCTCCCTCGGCCTGCCTAATGCAGCCCAGGGTGCCGTCTACCTTCTTTGCTTCAAGGGCATGTTGCTGCCTCATGGCAACTTCTTGTGACACCCTGGGACCCTCAGGACCTTTCCTGCAAAGCTGCTCTCCAGCCGATCAGTCCCAGGCACCTCTGCAGCCCCCCAGTGCTAGAGCTGCACCCTCCCTTGGGAGCTGGGACTGTGTTGAAACAAAGAAAATCACCCAACAGCACTAGGTATGGTCCTTTCCACTTCTGTTCCAAAGGATTACCTGAAAAAGCTTTAACATAAGCTTTGTCTCCTGGCTTAAAGAGTTGTCTTGGGTGATCCAAACCGCTGCTTCCAGTTCCTAGCACTGTTTTGTTTATTTCATTTAGTTGTTTTCCCAGGGATATAAGATAATTTTGCAAGTGGCCTTCCTCCATTTGGGTAAATGTTTCTCCTTGGTATTGCAATTGGTAAGGCTGTCCAAATAGGATTTCAAATGGGCTGACACCCTCTTTGCTCCCGGGTTTTACTCCGATTTGAAGCAATGCCAGGGGCAGAGCTTTGTTCCAAGGCAATTTGCCTCTTGTCCTATTTTAGCAATTTGTTGATTTAATTAAGTGATTCATCTTCTCCGCTTGACCACTTGCCTGTGGCCTGTATGGAGTGTGTAACTGCCAATTTATTCCTAAATATTTGCTAATCTGTTGGACCACTTTGGCACAAAAATGAGTACCTCTATCTGAAGAGACTGCTGCTGGTACTCCAAACCTTGGTATGAATTCATTTAGCAACACAACTTCCCTCGCTTTGTTAGTTCTGCAGGGGAACGCTTCTGGCCATCCGGAAAATGCATCTGTTAAAACTAACAAATATCTGAACTCCCCTTTTCTTCTGAGTTCACAAAAATCAATTTGCCATTGTTTCCCTGGTGAATTCCCTTTTCCTATTGCTCCAATTTGTATTTTATTAACACTGTTTGGGTCGTTCTTTGAACAGATTTCACATCTTTATGTGACTTGTTTCACAGTAGTATACAAATTTTTACTTACCATTCTTTTGTTTAAGTAGCTACACAGAGCATCTGCTCCCCAATGTGTTTTGTTATGTTCCTCCCTTACTATCACCCCCAGTGGCCTAAATGGGATTATTACCCGCTGGTCTGGAGTCAAATAAGTCCCTAACTTCTCACCCTTTTTCCCTCGCAATTCAGTTATTAATTTTTGATCTTCCTGGGAATAATCCCCAAAGTCCCCTCGTGACATGGCTAGCTTACCATCTGGAATTAAAGAAAGTTCATTTATAGTTAAATTTTGTTCTGCTGCTTGTTGTGCAGCTTTGCCTGCCGAATTATTTCCAGTTCCCTGTTCAGTGTCACCCTTTTGGTGTCCTTTACAGTGCATTATTGCAACTTGTTCTGGCAACGTGATAGCATCCAATAGATGTAAGATTTGGTCTGCATGTTTTATCTGTTTTCCTCGAGCCGTGAGTAGTCCTTTTTCCCTCCAAATGGCCCAGTGAGCGTGGGCTACCCCAAACGCATATTTAGAATCAGTCCATATATTTACCTTCTTTCTAAAGGCTGCCTCTGTCTCCCCCATCCAGGGTAATTTGTACTGATTAGTTTTTACCAACTCATAGAGAGGTTTTCACCAACCTGTCACACCAAGGAAAGTCCTTAGTTCCTTTACCGTTGTGGGTTGTGGTGTTTGGCAGATGGTCTCTTTTTGATCCGTGCTCAGTTTTCACAGTCCTCCAGAGATCTTGAATCCCAGATATGTCACTTGTTTCTGCACCACCTGCGCTTTCTGTTGAGAGACTCAATATCCACTTAGTCCAAGCAAGTTAAGTAAACTTACAGTCCATTTTATGCAATCCTCCTGAGTCTCCGTGGCGATCAAAAGATCATCTACTTACTGTAGTAAAGTTCCCTGTGCTGAAGGTGTATCCCAAGTTTCAAGTTCATGAGCTAACTGGTATTATTTTTGAACCCTTGGGGTAACACTGTCCAGGTTAACTGAGTTTTTCTCCCTCTTTCAGGCTTTTTCCCATTCAAAGGCAAATAAGTTTGGACTTTCTTTTGCCAAGGGCAAACAAAACAAAAAAAAAAAAACAAAAAAAAGGCACCCTTTTTTTTGCTAAACAAAAAAAAAAAGGCACCCTTTAAATCCAGAACAGTAAACCATACCTGATTTTCTTTCAGTTTGGTTAACAATGTATAGGGGTTTGCTACTACCAGGTGAAGATCCTCTACAATTTCGTTGATTACCCTTTTAAATCCTGTACTAGCCTGTAACCTTTGTTATCCAATTCTTTACTGGTAAAATGGGAGTACTAAATTCTGACTCGCACTCCACCAGTAGTCCATATTGCAAGAACTTTTCAATGATTTATTTTATTCCATTTCTGTCTTCCATTCTCAAGGATATTGTTTGATTCTAATCGGTTTCACTCCAGGTTCCAATTTTACTTCTACTGGTATTGCGTTCTTTGCTTTCCCTGGTACCTCTGATGCCCATGCCTCTGGATACACCTGATCTAAAACTTCCTGGCGTATGTAAGTTTTCTCTTCAGTTTGAATCATTGCCAGGCTCAATATTTCAATCAATTGATTTTCCTTAATTTTAAATTCCATTGATATAGGGGAGTCCAGCATATATAAAAATTTATGCATTCCAATTTGCTTTCCCAATTCAATTTATATTTGAATGGTTTCAAAAAGTGTGCCTTTTCCTGTCAGCCAGTAGCACCCACCACAGTTACAAAACCTTTAGCTACGGGTATTAATTGTTGATTTAAGTTTTCCTTACTTTGTTGTGATCTCATTATTATGGAATGCAGGGAGCACAGAAAACATCCTCACCCAACAGCTAAGTTTTACAACAAACACCGATTATACACAATACAACTATGGTCACTAATGCAACAAAAATAATTATACCCGTCGTAACATTCCACATTTAAATTTCACTTTGTTCGTCTCTGGCCGTTTCCCTCGTGGGAGGACGGAACCGCGGATCGGAACTCCGCACTCACTTCGTGCACAATTGCACATCTCAATTGTTAGCTCATACAGCCATCACACATTTTTATAACAAACAAAAATTTAAGGCGCCACGTTTCTAGTGCACATAATATATTCAAAATTGGGTCTTACTTGGGTAAAATCTCTAGTCCGAAAACATCCCCAGCACGTGCCACAATCCTGGATTCGCAAATCAACTCTTACTGGTATTCTACAATAAATGCACCGGCTTACAATTATTGGATAACACTGTTGACATCTGCTGCACAGGGACCCTACAGCTGTTCTGGTATTAGCTCCCTTCAATCTCAAAGAGGACTGAACCCCAGTGTGTAAATCAGAGGGGGATTCAAACCCCAATTACCAGTAGCTGGGTCTACTCTCCCCGTGTGACTACGGCACAACTTATGGAGAGTTTTTTAGCTCCTGCTTGGCCAAGCTCACGAACCATTTATAAGCCAAAAGAATACCTTATAAATGTACATGGGCCTTGTCTGTTCCTGCGAATAAGGCGAGGAACCCCTCTGGAGAAATCCCCGGGGGTACCCAAGGGAGTCCTTTTCCTACCAGGTCCCACAGCCGAACAGAGAATGTCCCATCTGGGGTGCCAGATCTGAAACAAAGAAATTCACTCAACGTCACTTTGTCACTGTTAAGCAGGTATTCTTTAATGCAGCGCTGGGCACTCAGGGGATAGTTCCACCAAACGTGCGCCCTGAATGCTTTTGGGGATCAGTTTATATGGGGTTACAATCATACATATTCATTAAATTTCCGAGAAATGATTTACATATTTATAGATTTCCATGAACTCATACATATATGTTAACTAACTTTCGCGCATGCGTGTCATAGCTCCCGGGTGGTCTCTAGTGGTCATTTATTGCTCCTTCATCTTCACTTGGCCGCTGATTGACCTCTCCTTCCTGTGCAGGCCAAATTCTTGTTGTTTTCCATGCCAAACTGCAGTTGCCTTTCACCAGTTTGAGACCCTGCTTCTTCCTCTTATTGTCTTCAGTTCCTTCGGTCTGTTGAGCTGGCAAACTTACAGGGTCAGCTTGGACACTCCTCGAGCAGCTGTGCTAACATAAAACTACAGAACTATATGCTTTACTAAGCGTTCCCATACAATAGGGTTAATTATTCCTTAACCGTTCCCACATCAGCAATTTCTGGATTTTATTAGTTTATTTCCCTATTATTTCTAGCTATTAGTTTAATCATATTATACATTTATTCAGCAGCTTCCTTTCAGCGTCCAGTGCAGTCCCAGGGTGCTTCTCCACCTGGTGCCAGGAGTTGTGCCCTGTAGCACATCACCACATACACGCTGTGCTCAGCAGAGTTTCCAAGGAATCCAGATGCTTTCTTTTGACATCTGAGTTTACACGGCATGGTTGTGGTAGCTGGGGGGACGCAGGGATGGCCTCTGTGAGAAGAAACTAGGAGCTGCCCCCATGTCGGGCAGAGACCTCCATCCATCTCCAAGACAGACCCGCTGCTGGCGAAAGCTGAACCCATCAGTGACAGTGGTGGCGCCTCTGTGATAACATATTTAAGAAAGGGTAAAAACACTCTGCTGCAGCAACAGCGGAGAGAGAGGAATGAGAAAACCTGAGAGAAACAGCCCTGCAGACACCCAGGTCAGAGCAGAAGGAGGGGAGGAATGCTCGAGGCACTGGAGCAGAGAGATTCCCCTGCAGCCCCTGGAGAAGGCCAGGGTGAACCAGGTTGTCTGCCTACAGCCCATGGAGGACCACGGGGAGCAGATATCCACCCTGCAGCCCTTGGAGGACCCCATGCCGCAGCAGATGCACGTGCCCTGAAGGAAGCCGCCACCTGTCGAGAGGAGCCCAGGCAGGAGCAGGTTTGCTGACAGGACCTGGGGCCCCATGGGGGACCCACGCTGGAGCAGTCTGTCCGTGTCTGTACCCCATGGAAAGGACCCACACTGGAGCAGTTCACGAAGAGCTGCAGCCTGCGGGCAGGACCTGTGCCGCAGCGGCTCGTGCAGGACTGTCTCCCGTGGCAGGGATGCCACGCTGGAGCAGGGGCAGAGGTGAGGCCCTGCAAACCGACTGCAACCCCCATGCCCCGTCCCTCGAAGTGATGCTGACCCTGGGAAGAAGGGGAGCAGGTGGTCTGTTTTGTTTTATTTCTCACTTTCCTACCCTGTTACGAATTGGCAATGCATTGAATTGATCTCCCCAAGCCAAGCCTGTTTTGCGGGTGTCGGTGACCGGTGGTTAAAGATCTTTTACCCTGCGGAACCGCAGCACCGGGTCGCACGGCGGCCCACGCACCCAGCCAGCCCCGTGGCGGCCGCGGTGCTGCTGCTGCCCGTCCCCGCCTCAG
>VZSC01008948.1:224829-253356 GCA_013398225.1 Steatornis caripensis | reverse complement strand
AGTACGACTGGCTGGGCTTCGGCTACGCGGCGCTGGTGGCGGCGGGCGGCGTCGTCGGCTACGCCAAGGCAGGTAGGTGCCGGCGGCGACGGGGGGTGTCCCGGTGCTGCCCGCAGGCTGCCCTCCGCTCCGCGCCGCGCCGCTCGGCCCCGGCCCCGGCCCCGGCCCCGGCCCTGCGGCGAGTGTCCGAGCGCTTCGGAAGGGAGGGCCGTGTCGCTGCCGGGCCGACCTCGGGGCCTGAACGCCCGCCCCGGGAGGTGGCGGGGCGGCTGCCGCCTCCGCCGGGGCTGCGGGAAGCTGCGGCGCAGGGTCCCGGTCCGCGGCGGGAGTGACCCCGGCAAACCGTGCTGAGACCTCGTCGCATGGAAACGGCGCTCGGCCGAGGTCTGCAAAGCATCTTCCTAATACCCCCCCCCCCCTTCCCCCCCCGCTCTCCAGTATCTTTTGATCGGTTTAGATTGGTTTTGTGATTTTCTGTTGAAGTAACAAATGTGAACTTGCAAGTGCTTTTGTTTGGTTTGCAGGCTCACTTTATGTGTGTTTTTTCACTAAATGCTTTATTTTTACTTTATTCAAGGCAGTGTCCCTTCTCTAGCAGCCGGTCTTCTCTTTGGTGGCTTGGCAGGACTGGGTGCTTACCAGCAGTCCAAAGATCCAAAGAATGTGTGCCTTTCCCTCGGTAAGTTTGTTCGTCACCCACCTACTAAGCATTACCGGTAGTAGTGGGAATAGTAACCTTTTTTCTAGCATGTTTCAACTGAGCTGTGCCCTTTTACTTGTACAGATGTTGTAAGTGGTGGCAGGGCGTCCTGCCTGTAGCCAGGCGGTGTGTGTGTAAGAGCATGGTAGGTAGCTGGTTCTAAGACCTAGATTGTCCTTCTGGGAGCCAGAGTTGCTGAGAAATACCTGTCCCCTCTGCCAGGTTAGATACGGTGTTAAACTAATGTAGGCACGTGGAAAGCACGTGAAAAATGTTTGGTTGTGAAGCAGCGTTTTTAGCCTGCGGTTATGGAGTAGGCATTTTAGCAATAGTGACGGCACTGTGACAGGCAGTATGTGGCTTTATGGTATACTGGTTTGCACAAGCATCTCAGAAGAAGAGCAGTATGTGTTCTAATGCGTCATATATATAGGATGTATATAAAAGAAAGGAGGGAACAGTCTATTCCCCTTGCTTGTGGTAGATGGGACAGGAAGTGGGCTTAGCTTGCACTTAACCCTTCAGGTGAAGGAGAAGGATAAAATGACAGTGGAAAGTATTAGGAAGCACTGGGAGAGATCAGGTGAGCCTCAGGGACTTTAATAACTGGTTAGACCAGTATCTGTGAGGAATTGGTCTTGCCTTTGGGCGCTAGGTTAGCCTAGATGACCTCTTGAGGTCCCTTCTAGTGCTGTAACTATGCCATAGTAATACTAGTATACTATAGCATTGCAGTGATTTAAGACTGTTTAATAGGACTTGATGATGTAGTGTGCTCAAAGGCTTTATGAAGCCCCTGGTAGATACCGCAAAGGACCAAACTGCCTTGTCAGTAAGGAATGAAATGTAAAACACAGCTCAGTCTGAAGTAAGGCTTCCATTTGTGAACTGTCTGTTCCACTCTGGCATGCCGTGTGAGTGTGTCTCCGGCATGAGTTTTTAGGCAGTGTCATGACAAAGATGAGCAGCTTCCGTATATCCTAATGTATAGTGCTTTCAAGTGGACCTCCTGAAAGCGGCTAGTGCAACTCTTTATTCATCCTTTCCTCCTCAGCCCTGCTACAATGTGTGGTTGTGGCTCCTGCTGAGCTTTAGATTGGTCATAATACCTCAAGTGTAGAACTCTGGAAGAAGAACCTTGACAGAATATCTTTAGAATATCTTTTGCCCTGTCTGATGCAAACAAACTTGAAGCTTTGGAAAAAGGTGTACAACACCTCCACCTTTTTTTTCTTCAAAGAAACAACAGCCTTGTAACTGTTATGTGAGTATGGATGGGATTTTTTTTTCCCAGATTTAGAGATTAAATAATTTGGAATAATGTTTAAAATGTTAGTTGCTCTTTCAGTTTGATCCCTTAGATCGCTTTCTGTTTGCTAATCCATATTTTCAAGTGGGATCGTTTTCTTTCTAGTTGTAGTGTTTAGTGCCACCTTTCAGTTCAGAATGTGAGAGAGAAATGCGAACTGTAATAATATTTGCCTCCCACACAGTGAACTTTCTGTCACCGTCCCAGCTTTCTGGAAGTTTTGAGCCTATCTGTGTTCAAGGAAATAATCATTCTTCTGCAAATAAGGAGAAACTGAGGGAGAGTTAGTGGTCTGCCTGGAGGACGTGGGCGATTAGACAGTGGTCTCAACCCTGATGAGATCTACTTGCCTCTAATGAGCACTGGAGCATGCTTACCAAAGCTGCTGAGAAGCTTGCAACAGCTCTAACGTTCAACAAAAATATGTAAAATGTTTGGATATGTTTCCTTGCAGGGAGGAGGGAGGCATTCCTGTCTGTAGACGTAGGCCTGTTTGGTTGGCAGCGCTAAATGTGCAAGTGTTGCAGTGCTGCGCTGGCATTTCTCTTTCAAATAGATCTGGCTGGGCTTCTTTTCAACAGTGGCATCTGGAACCTTGTCTGCTGTTATGGGAATGAGATTTTACAACTCCAGAAAAGCAATGCCTGGGATAATCGCTGGTGCCAGGTAGTCACCTGTCTTTTGTCCTTGTCTGTATTTTTGAATAAGCATTTTATTTAACTTATTTGTGGATTATATTGTTTTTAAAATGTTACGTTGTAAGTTCTGTGAAAAATGAAGTCTTCTGGCTCATGAGTTCAGCTAAATTGTATCATGTCAATGTTTTCTTCTTTTTTGTTCTTTATGGGATTTTTGCTGTCCCCCCTTTTTTTAAATAACTGTTCTGTTCAACAGTTTACTGATGGTTGGACGGCTTGGATTGCAGATCATGGAAAAGCCTCTTAAGCCGTAAGTCTTCATCAAGACACTTGAAGATACATGATTGAGAAGCCTGAAAATGCAACTGCCTAAATGTGCTACACAGAAGTGGAAAAGGCACTGCTGCCTGTGCATTGTGTTTTTCATATCCTAATGCACGTGGGTTGTGTTTTTAAAGGACTGACATTGAGAGCCCTTGTTATGTCTTCCAAAATGGTATTTGTCTTCATGTTTTCTGCACTGTGAAGCAAGAAAAGATGAGTCTAGCAATGATTTGGCTTCTGGTCCTGCAACTTCCTGTAGGCAAGGACCTCTTGGCAGTTGCATACAGACAGTTGCAGGATTGAAGTTTAAATGTACATCTGGACTTGTCATTCTAAAATCATCCATACCTCTAAGGGGAGAGGAGTTGCCAGTTTGTCACTAGTAATTAATATAACAAACATACTTACTGCGTTACCTCTCCCCTTCCACTTCTCTGCCAGTTTATCCAGTCATGATGTTTGTCAGTCAGGGACTTTTGTTCTCGAAGCACTGTGCGTTAGAACCTGGTCCCACAAAACATAATCACGGAGCAGGCTGTCGAGGTTCTGCTGTAATGCAATGAATGCAAACCTGTTACTTGCAAATTCTTGTAAGCAGAAGTGCCCAGCTAAATGTCACTCATTTCACCTTTATGGCTTATTACTCATAAATAAAAACTATGCTTTATTAGACAATACTGAATTGTCAGCATAGCTCGTGCATTTAATGAGAATTAAAATATTATTCAAAATAAACTAACAAATTATTATTAAAAACTTTTGCATTCTACGCAACTATTTTTTTCTTTGATCGTTGATCTTTGATTGAATCGATTGATACAGTTTGGTGCCTTTTCCACAGGATGTCTGGATATCTTTGCAAACATGGATTGTATAAATTATTTCTGTTCTGTTCCCTGAATCTAGTGACTCGTAAATATAAAAATCCCATGAACTGGGGGCATGTGTAGAGAACAAAAACATACAGACCTCATATTCAGACAAGTGTTGCATTAAAATATTTTTTTTTCCCCTAAGAGGAATCATCCATCTATTTCAGATTTGAAAAATGTTCCATGAGAGTTTATTTAAAAGACTGAAGGGCTCAGTTGATCAGTATTCTAAATATAAACCTACCATGCAGAAGTAATTCTGGGAGCTACACACAGATGGTAATGTATCCCTTTTCAAGTCTCATTTAGTTTGCGTCCCTTTCTGCACGGTTCCTGAGCTTCAGTTTCGTCAACCTTTCTTCTTTGGTGGCTGGTACCAGGAGAGGTGGAAGCAGTGGGTCTGATCTGTTAGATTAGTGAGATTCTGGAATTGCTCGAGTTCCCTGAANGTCAACCTTTCTTCTTTGGTGGCTGGTACCAGGAGAGGTGGAAGCAGTGGGTCTGATCTGTTAGATTAGTGAGATTCTGGAGTTGCTCGAGTTCCCTGAATGTCAGCAGGAGGGTAACACCTTGTGGCCTTCCTTCCCTCCTTCCTTGTCGCAGCAAAACAGGCAGGGCGGTGACCTCGCACTGCCTGAGCAGGTGCCACGGAGCTGGTCAGGTGGCAGTAGCCAGGCTCTGCCAGCAGTGCTGTGGTTTGCCAGGCAAGTCACGGTGATGAGGCAGGGCTGCGGTCAAGCCAGGATGCCAAGTCAGCAGGCTGGGGTTCCCGATCAGCAGGGACATGGCCAGGCACGGGCACAGCTGCAGCACAACTCCAGCAAGGACAAAGGTCTCGGCCTTGCTACAGCTTCAGAGGAAAGGGTGACAAGCCCCTCACTTCTCACAGCCCCGTTGCCAGCAGTCTGGTCCCAGGCTGCACGACTTGGGTCAGAGCTGGCTTGAGTGCAGGCAGCGAGGGCTCTTGGGGTTGGGAACTGTACTTGGGGCACCTTCCTAGAGCCCTTATTCATCAGCCTGCAGAGTTCAGCTTTGGGTGCTCACCCATATTTAGCTTTTACCTCCTTGCATAGAAACAGGGGTCTGCAGGACAGCAGACAGTTTGTTTATAAATCACCCTTTTTAGTGCCTAATCTGAGGCCATGGTCCCAGCGTTGGTGGGCAGGTGTCTGAATGCCTTTGTTCTAGCTTGGAAAGGTTAATAAGCTAGACATTAGCATTTAAGACACTTCTCTTTAAACTAGCGTATGGATGAATCGCGTCTTCATATTGTTTTTGAAGGAGTTATTATTAGCCTCTTACTACTGTTTTTTCTTGCTGTTCACAAGAAGAATTTCTTAATACTTGTCATGCTTTGATTATGGATAAGTAAAGGCTGTTAAGGTTATGTCAAAGCAGTTTCAATGTTCATTAGCATATGGTAAGGACAGCATGTTTCTTCTAGCCATATTCAGAGCCATAAATAGTACCTGTTTGTTTTTCTCCTCTAGGTGACTTATCAACATGTGAGCTATGGACACATTATCAGTTAATTCCTTGACCAGACTGTGATTTTAACTAAGTCACTGACATCTTGTACTGGAGATGAGTGATTCCTTTATCTTGTTTTTTTCATTACAAAACCAGTGCATTTATGCCTGTTATAGAAAGCCTGAGATTGTCCTTCAGTGCCATAGCCAGTTACAGATATATTCTACAGATAAATTAAGATGCATTTAAATAGCATAGGGGTGTCTGTTAGTACTAAGGGAATGACAAATACTTAAGCCTAGACCAATGGCAATTGAATTAAAGTCTCTAGTGCATTACTAACCAGGTATCCCTATCCCTGTGTAGCTCTTCCAGTATTAAAGCGGCATTTTCTTTAGGTGCAATTTTCATAACAAAATACTTGACTTTTTGGTACATCTGTTTAGATTAAATTGATTTCCAGTAAGTTAATGTAACCCAAATATTATGGTAGGTCAACAACAGAAATGTAAATGTTTATATGCAGTTATAAAAGCCATACAAATACATTTATTTTTTTACAATGCTTAAAGAAATCATTATCAGCTTTACATTTTAAAAAGCATACTAATTTTGTCCTTTAACATAGCAGGTTTAAGGTAACTACTAAGTCTAAAGCATCTATTCTAAATGCAATTGTTAACAGAAGTAGCCTAGCTCAACATCCTAAAACCAATTTATTGTACATTGCAAGGTCCTTTGTGGGATATTACTATAAAGCTTAGCATAGAAGCCAGGGAAAGCCCTGAACGAGCACATAAACATTGAGATATTGCATTATTGAAGTTTGTCTGAGTTTTCAAGTACCCAAGTTGGCCTTTAAGATCTAAAGCAGAAAGCAAGGTCTTTGAAGAACAGCCCGATGTCCTCTCTCATGTATCTTATTCAACCTCTGTAGTTTAGTTTGATAATCCAATAAAGACATGCATAAACAGGAGGTTACTCATAATTTATGCCTTTTGGCTAATTAATCCTTAAAATGACTGACAGACTGTCGTGATTCAGGCTCTTTAAAATGTCACTTGACAGGACAGATATAAATCTCCACAGATCTTAGACCAAAAATGGTCATAACAGTATACTGTAATTCTTAGGCTTCACTACAGCTTGGCAAGGCAAGTCTAGCATTCAGTACTTGTTTAGCTATTTTCCAATATTACTATATCATTCTATAGCCATATATGGGCCAAGTTTTTAGACCTTCCTTGTGTAGTATTTATCAGTGGATTGCGTAAGTCCTACTACAAGGAGTTAAGTTCTCATTGCTATTATGAATATTTGCACATTACAGACTCTATGTAACCGGCAGGTACAAGTGAGTTCTGAAATCCTTGTATGAGAGTGTGGTGTTCTTCACCAAGCCCAATCTCTGCTTTCACACTACTTTCTGGTAAGGAATCCGCCTAATACCTGAAAGCCTGGTGCTGCTGTGCTTCAGGCCTGCTTCTAGCTGCTTGTATACATGAAAGCAAGCATATGCCATTGCATTGGGCGAACAACCATAACAGTTGTTTTAAGAGTATGAGGATAGGAGATCCATCTGTAGAAAAATGTAGAGTGAAATCTCCTTCTCAGTAGTTTTGGCAATGTGTGTTATACAATACTTCAAGAAATCCTACTTTGTAGCCGGTATTTTATGTAGCATTGTTTTTCTTCCATGGGTAATGGAACACAAGGTCTTTTTGCTTGTTTACTGTTGCATAGTCTCAGGAGAAGTTAGAGCAAGTAGGCAATTCAGGTTTTCAGTGCAGGAGAACAACACAGCTCACATAATATGTATGCAAGATGGCATTTTCTATCTGTTTCCTCCATATTTGGCCACCCAGTCTATTCTTCCATGTACTGGCTGAATTGTTGGTGGGCGAGTTAAATTAGTCATCGTTTTTGCTGCTGAATTGAAAGTGGGAGCTGGTAACTCAGCACAAGCAGCTTTGGTTTTCCAGGAATAATCTGAAAGGAACAAGAACTCAGAATTAATTATGACTCAAAAGGTATTTCACTCCTTTACAGATAAAAGAATGAGAGCATAAAGATGACTTGTGGTACTCAAGGATGCTAACACAGCAGGATGCTTTGGTCTCTGATACGCTGTCTGTGCTTGTTCTCAGATAAGGTTAATGTTTCCTATAGTTTGTGTATCTTATTAGTAATTCTCATCTACTAGATACTTGTTTTGCAGCAGTCCCTTGAGAAAACATTGAGACTGAAATTCAGCGGAAAAACTGACGTGTATGCCTACAACGCCATATCTCCTGTTACAAAACTGCTACAGAACGGAAGTGTTCTTTCCCTCTCTCTCAAGTATTTGAAAAAGCATATAATTAAAACATTGATAAACTTATTAAGACCCAGACAGCCTAGATGGAAAGATAGCTTCTGGAGACCCTCTTGTTCCTTTTGAGATTTTATGCCTTTTATTACTCTCCTGCTTAGCTGAGAACTCCTGGTGTACCTGGTGGCGAGTCCTCTTCATTTCCTGTTTCTCTGTTGATTTTGTAGGATCTGTTCCAAGTCCTTGAGTTTCTTTTATCCCTTAATATTGGGATCCACCTGGTCTCAGGCACTAGGAGTAGTGCACTACTGTACCCCTGTCCTTCCTACTCAGATTTCCCCTTTCTGCATTTCAGATGGTTGCTAATTCCTCAAGCTTCATGTGATTAAAGTAATTGTTCTGCTGCAGGGGCTGACTGCTTACGGTTTTCTTCATGTTCATCACCAATTCTGCCATTTTCCTAAGCCTTTAGACTCGGTCATTTGGGACCTCTCTTATATAAGAAGAAATCCTATTAGGATTTCCATATATAAGAAAAATATATACTTCCACTATACCTTACCATTGTTTCCTGAGCATTCCTAAAGTATGCTCGCCCTTTCCATTTCTACTTTTGTAGTTTAGTCTTTTATTAGGTATTACTGATACTTTTTTCATTTAACATGTTCTGTATAAAATACACCTTTTTTTTGTGCCTACATATTGTTCTGTTTCTTAGGGAAAGCGACGTGGTTTTGCGGTATTTGTCATTGAACCCTTTAAGAAACAGGCGAGGATCAAGACATTTAAAAAGGAGGAATCTCAAGGAACTGTAACTGGAGGTCAGGTCTCCACCTCTTGAAAACTAATACTGTTCCTTTTTATTGTATGCTGGCATTCCCTATCTTTGATCAGCAGGTATGATTCCAACCTACCCTCTCTTGGCAGTAAAGGTCACTTTTCTTGGGTCTTGGCACTGTATTTTCCTCCGATAAACTGATCTTTTATACTACATTAAATTATTTAAATTATGTCATTAAAAAATGTAACAGAACAAATGAAGAGAGGAAAAACAATTGAGAGCATAACGTATTTCAGTTTGGATGATACAAAGCAAAGGGCCCTCCAAAATGTTGATGTTGAAATATTGACAGATATGAGACAAAACCTGCTCTTTGCTTCATCCTTATCTCTCTTCTCATGCAAGTCTGCAGAGTTTAGGCTAAATATGAGGGGTTTAAGCAATAGGATTCTTGCTCTTCTCCAGCACATGGAAGAGTCTCTTAATTGACCTCCATCTGCCAGCTTTTCTGACTTGTACTACACGTTTTCCATCTCTAATTACAGATTAACAGTAGATTTATTTCCCTTTGGGTCACCATAAGTAAGTCCTTTCCATTCTCACTATTCTCAGCAGTCTAGAGATAGTTGCAGATTTTGTCCTCCTGTGAACTTCTTGATCCATGCACTGTGCCAAATCAAAACTCACGCTGTTGTGTTTCAGTGGTGAGTTGATAAGATAATGAAGTGCAGCACCAGCCTTCCCTGGTGTGCTTCTGAGTAGCTCAGACTCAGAATATGCATATATCTAAGCGTATTTTATATACGCATGCCATCTCATTCCTTCCCTCCCTCTCTCCTCCTCAGAAGTCACTTGCAAGTTCGTAAGGGGAACGGGTAGCTTAAAAGAGCAAGTCAGCAAAAAGACAACATTATTAAGCAGGACCCTATCAGATTAGTCTGCCACAGGCCCTTTAGTTAAACAATTCACGATTAGTTTAGGGTCCTGCTATTTCCTCTGAAGTAACTAGAGAAGCGTGCCGTTGGGTTTGGACAGTGGCTCTATATCTTCACTCACAAACCAGTTTCTCCTGTATCCTGAGCACTTCTGTTCACTTCTGAATCGGAAACATACTCACAAAGAAGGTGCTCAGAATGTCATCCCTACAGCAGAGGATCCAAGGTAACAGTTACATTCAGAACAGATTTCACATTGTTTTTAACTGATGAAGGGAACAGTCTTTTAATGTGTTTGTTAATGTAATGTACAGCTACATTGTAACTATTAAGAACTGGTCATTTGCGTTCTCTTGTATGGCTTTTACCTTCTATAATGTACCAACATTGAAATTTTCACTTCACAAAGCACTCTTGTGATATTTCGTGGGTACGAGAGCAGTGTCATCTCTGTATCCACAGACTTACATAGCCAACATAGTGAGATGAATACACAGTGAAAACCTACCTTACATGACCACTGCAGAAACCACAGGTCAACTAGATGGCCAGTAAATAAGAAAGCAAGTAATTTTAATTTACTGTGTGTACCGTATCTGTAGCATTATTTACTGTGAATTTACTAAGTGATTTGATGAAGGTCTTCGCCATTTTTGAAATTGTTGAGGCCACTGTAAGCATGGATCAGCATCATTCAGTTGCGTTAAGTGACATATAAATTGATTAAAGACCCGCACGAGATAGCCCCAAGCTACATAAAAGTTACTGTCAAGAAAATTCTTCCAAATCCACTCAAATATAAGGCTTTTTTTTAAAACTTGAATTTATCTATTTTGCATAGTTACTAGTTTGTGATTGTACCAGTTCCTACTAGCTGCATAAAACATGGATTTATATTTGTGTGCAGTCTACACGACCATTTACCATAGAGTTGTGGAGTTACATATTTTTACAGTTCTGCTCAGCACTTTACCACCAATAAGCAGTGGTTTAGCAAATGGTCCAAACCTTCTAGAATTACAAAAGGTTTGCACCTTTATTTTCTCTTTTACCTAACAAATAATAGTAGCAATAGCATATCTATCAGGACTGCCTCTAGACACCTACATTCGGTTCACTTACTTATGTTAAGAACAATTTATGCGCAATAATTATATTTACAAAATTTGAGGGAAACCTTACTAAGGGCTAATAAATCTTTTAGGAAGCATGAGAAATGAACATTTCTCTTTGTCTCAGACATGTATGGTAAAAGGATGTTCCTTACCTGATACAGGTGCACCAAGAGGAGCTAGCTGTATCCGTTGTCCAGCTGATCCAACTTCTTTTTTATGAAAGGAAGGGTTATATACTCCTGATGGGTTGTAAGCAGTACCACTTGCAAAGCCAGGATTTCCTGTTGATATTAGAGACTTCTGGTATTTTCAGTTGCTTTCAGAAGACCTTGCCTACTTTTGATAGTCACTTTAAAATTTATTTGCAGTACCACTAGAGTACTAAGCATGAGTGTTCTTTAAAAACTCCCTAGTGCTTGTCTGTTGGAAAGGAGATATATATATTCATTCTTTGCTTTGTACATCAGTTGGACCCTTTACAGCACCTAACAGACTTGCTGAACTGCAGATCCAGTTGAGCAGGAATAAAGACAGTAGAGCAGGATGAACATTTCATTAGTAATTTCATTAAACTTAGACTGCACAGAAAGGTTTACGCTGAGTTTTAGACAAAGGTAGGATCTGACCACTTTCTGCATGTGCTTCTGACCACCATAGCAACAGTGCAGTGATATGCTGTGGATTATAATTAGGGTAATAAAATATTCTCTGTCTTCTAAAGCACAGTAAGTACCAAGAGTCCAGAAGTCACAAGAGCACAAGGTTTGACAGAACAGATTACAACTGAAAATGCAGTATATGATCATCTGGAAATTACATTATAAGTGCAATTTTTACAATAAAATGTAATACATAAATATGGAATGTGCAAAGAACTAGGCTATAATTGCTGTAAGTTACCTTTTGGATCCTCTAATTTTTCATTCAACCTTTCTTTGCATGATAGCTTTTCAATAGGTATAATTAAGTTCTCATCTGTAGACAAAGAAAGTGAAAGGAAGAAAAAGATGGAAAGACAGAACTTTGGAAATAAAGTGTATGAAGAACCTGGCTAGGTGATATAAAAGAAGTGAAAGAAAATAAAGCAAGAAAGAATTAATATCTGACATTTCTGTAACTATAATGTCTCATTTCTATGTTTTCTCAAGCAGGAAATGTTAGTCTAGTTACTTCACAAGGTCCTTTCTAATAATGGAATAAAAATGTGATTTACCAACTGCAATCACATTCCAGTCGTACAAATACATAAATCGCAAGTTTAAGCACTCAGGCGTATCTGCAAAGTTCACTGATCATAACCTTACAATCTTCATAAATAAAGCATTTGTAACTATTTGCTCTTAGGTTATTTCACCTTAGGGCAATGTTGTGGTTGAGGGAAAAAAAAAGCACTTAAATACTAAACAGTTATTTAAACAGTAAACAGCACAGTGTCACTTTCAGTTCTGTCAATATGAAAAAGGAAAACATACATAATTTACATGTGTTGTATTTCTGTGATCGGTGCTCCAGCTATCCTGGTTTCATGCGTGTCTGTCTTAAATGTTGCCTCCCCAGTATATGAAACAACAGCACATGCAATTTAAGATACTGGTGGAAATAATACCAAGTATTTTGAAACATAGAAAATAATCACTTTTAGGGTTGTTTTCTTTAAACTTTTGGTAGATACTCAAAGTAAGGCATTAAGACAAAAGCAGGATTTTTACCATTAGTATTCACCTTAATTTTATTTTCAGTGCAATCCAGTGGGTAGATGTCTAGCTTATCGATGCATACTTTTGGAAACAGCTCTTTGCCTTTTGTGCCTAATTCCCTTGCAAGACTATTTTATGAATCTATTAATTAATTCTGAGGCACCAGATACTTTATTTTGGAAAACAGAAAGGTACGTACAATGATTGCATAAAAGGTCTGTTCTATTCCATCAAAATTCTAGTAACTGCTGCTATTTTTCCACTTCCTAAAATCTTTCACATAATTTCAGACGAGCAACTTAAGCTCACCTGACTTTCCGAGGGAGAATCAGGTTTCTTGACACTGCAGAATGGCTACTGAAGTTCTATTAAAAAGGGGTGCAGCATCTGCATGTAAACAAACATTCTAAAGTTCTTTCTGTACAAGCATGTAAGGTTAGGTGGTTTATTGGCATTAAAAGTATTTGGGAGCGACTCCTGCTAGCTGGACAATGGCTGCAAAGCTCCTGACAAGGTAACCTCCCATAACAGGGTGATGGGACTGTGTACTTAAAGTATAGGGCTTGGTCGTCAGAAGATAAATTTTAGGCTTCATTCTGATGCTTTCCTCAGTGAAATCTTAGATATGCTATTTAATTAGTCTTCACTCTATAAAATGCTGGTAATAGTGTTCCTCACAAAACATAGTACCAAAAGGCACCTTACTGAAAGTTCCTTGCTGAAAGTAAGGGGACTTTTCATGCAGCAAAGTATTTAGGACAAAGCTAGTAGACTGTTAAAGACACGTTTAGAATATTAGGCAGCACTTGTATTGCATGAGCACACTACCCACCATCTTGTTTTCATATGTGAGACTACTGTTTGATAGTGTTCCACAGCACAGTGACCATGCAGTAATGAGGTCCAACTGTTTGCTTAAATTAACACAGTAAAATAATGGTTTAAGAGGATTATGGACAAAATTTATCTTGAAAGAACTTTATAATAGGGGCTGGTCTGTATTTCCTTTATGCTCTGAAAGCAAAATACATAGTTTACATATGAAGAAGTTGTTACTTTTAAAGAGTCTGTCATTAAAAGAAGAAAAAAAAATGTTAGCCTAGAAGCTAAGCCTGACAACAGGAGTTAAACCAGATAGTCTTAAGTCAATTAATTAAAGTATGATGAGATATAATGTGACCACTTTTAATTACACTTTTACCTGTAGTATTTCTGTTGAAAGTCACTCCTCCTCCAGTATGTGCCAGTGGTTTAGAAAAGACCTGGTTGTTCCAGGTTCCACGTGATCCTTCTTTATTGACTGCTACTAAAGAGACACTCTTAGGGTTTACACCTTAGAAAACAAATTATGGAAAATACTGTAAGTATCAATTTTCAAACATCATTCAACCAGTGAAAAATGGACATTTGTATAGCAGTAAAACAACACTGAATTATTTGTGGTATAATGTCAACACCATTAATGTAATAGAACAATGTGCATTGATTAGGTTAGATTTTTCAGCCAAACCACAAGAACTAGAGACACTGATTTAATAAGAATTATCTTCATGCTTTCAAGAGAAATTTTAAAAGCCTTTTAGTACAGTTATTGGTTTCTGTAAAACCATAATCTCATTATTGATATTTTTGACTCTCAAATGATTAACACACATTAAATATACCTATCAAAACCTATGGTTCTCAAGGCTGAAAATAAACTTTCTTCAAGGGATAGGTTAAAAAGTAGGACAAAGAGGTTCTTGTACTTGAGCATGCTACGAGCATTACAAGAGTTAATGGGATTACACAGCATGAAAGCAGCTCCCAGATCTAGTGACAGAACTAAAGTAATATGGATAAATAACATGCTCCTTGGAGCTATTATTCTCTTGTGCCAAAAGGCATCTATGCCTTTCTCACTGAAAACTCTACTAAAACCAGAGAGACATTAGAAGCATGCTTAAAAAAAAAAGGTAAGTACAGATGAACTTTCCATTTGTGTTTCTTTTAGATAGGGAAGCCCACTCCCACACTTTTTTGTTCGTTTTTTCTTTTGGACTTAAACTGTTGAGTCTCTGGGCATCCTATTTAACATTCAAGAAGTGATTTCATATTCAGAAGTCATCACTGGCCTAATACATTCCTGAGAAATTAGTGATACATTGTAACAAAACAACTTGTCTTACAATCAGGAATTTCTCTGTGAGCCACCTAAATTCTCCTATGTGGATTACAGTAGAAGTCATGATACTCTTACGGTAATTGTGCAAAACATCATGGTAATAAAGAAAAGATACTAAGTAAGACACCAAGGAAATAATTTGATTATAGAGTATATTCAGAATACTAACTGAAGGAAACATACCCTTTTCTTTCTCCTCCTTTCCATCATTTCATGTTATTCTCTTGATAAAATCACCCAGATTTTGACTAAGCTGTCTATTTATTTTTAAGGAGGATGACTGCCTTGGGAAGGGAAGTGCCTGTATTAATTCCTACCAATACGAGTGGCTTGTATTTCTAAACACTTCCTCCTAACAAGGGTAACAGTTCTTATCAGAATTTTAAGTTCAAAAAAACCCCAAACCTCCTGCCACTGCAAAACTGAGAACTATGCACTACGTACATATATACACACACACACAGAGGTAAGTTTGTTTAGTGCTCAGATACACTTGCTTATGGGTCAATCAGGGTATATTCCTAGGAATCCAAGAGATGTTGGATTCATATTACGGAGGGTTTTATATGTTACTGGTCATAAGAGGGCCTGTGAACCTTTATGATGTACAAGCAGTGTTGAGCTCCTTTCCACATTTACATAGCCAGGAACTTCTGCATCAATTGTGATGAGCTACGTTCTGGGAAAGGCATTTAGTCCAAAACTGGTTTAGCCTGGTTATGAAAAGTGAAATTATCCAGTGTGAAATGTAAAGTTTAAATGTACCGTACATAGACTGTTCACTGCTCATATTTTCCATATGTATTGACTTTCACCCTTACCAGGCAAGTATCTTGATTGTCTTAGATAGTACTGCTTTGCTGACGTATTTGATCTTGTAGAATCATTTTTCATCAGAACCTTATTTTCCCTTCCTGGCTGGATACAGCACGAAGCTTTTGGTTCTGGCACACTGGAAAATCAAAATGTTGAAACAATGTGACCAACAACTCCAGCTCAGAATACTACAAGCTGACCCTAGCCTGAAGAGTACAGTGCACTGCACTTATCCTATTTTCATCAGTAGAATTAATTCCCACAAAGTAACAGCCAAATCTCATACCTTATGAGACTTTGACCTGGGACTCTGAAGAAAAAAAGTGTATACAACACTACAGAATAAAAGCAAACATGGATAACTGTGGCAGAACTTGGTACCAAACTTAACTGACAAAGGAAGTAAAGTTAGTGTATCTGATTTTAGTAGAACACACAGTTTCTAAAAAACATGGCAAACACCTAAACCATACAGTGCCTGAAAACAAATTTGATTCAGTTTGGATATTACTGGCACTATATCAATACCACACCCAAAGCTGGTCTTCTCATACAGCTAGGTCGTTGCATTCTTGCAGAATTTTGGTGACTTAAATGTTAGCAGATTTGTCTTAAACAATCTATAAATGTACTGGACGCTGTTTCCTAAAAAAAATTGTGATTTTATAATTATAGGACTTACCTAAAAAGACATTCCTTGTTTTTCTTTTCTTTTAACAGTGCAATGCTAGGCTTCTTTGAAGATGACATTCCAAATTCAGTGTCATCCAAGTCATCCCAGCTATCCACAGCCTTTACCAAAGTCTGACCCCATCGTCTTCTGCAGTTTTTAGGACCTACTGCACCATTCTGAGGGCCACTAGCTGCTTGTTTCTATTTTAAATAGGAAAAAAACCCCTTCAATTAAATTCTAAAATTGTATATTTTGTATCATCTAGTTTACTTCCTGACTACTGCTTAATAAATTTGAGGGATTTTTTCCCATTTTGTTGTGCCTATTTTGGTCATAGTCTCAGCATGATTTTAAGCACAAAACATAACAATAATGCTGGCAGGTCTGTCATTCTTAAATTGCTCAAATCTACCTGAAGTAGTGAAGTTAATGTTCTATTTGCAGACCCAGTTCAGTGCTCAGCCTCTACTACTGGTATCTTGCTGAACTCATGCTCTCAACAGCAGTAGATGAACTGTCAAGAAGTAGAGCACAGCGGTGCAGAACAATTCATGGCAATCACGCTTTGGGTTTAGGAGTGCCAACTGTTGTGGCCGCAAAGTAAATTCAGCAAATAAAATAAGTTAGTCAGGCCTTTCCTTAACATTCTCTTCCAAGTAAATTAATAGATTCTAAAACTCTCCTTTCATATGACTATAGTTTGCTTTCCAGTATTTTCTGAATACCTATTATTTTTAGCATACTTTGTATTGTAGTTCAGTGAGTGTAAGTGGAAAGCCAAATTAAGACTATAAAACAAAGTTTAATATTCATCTTGCTAAAAATCTTACTTGTTAAATTCTTACAAGTTTAGGAATTGGAAGAACTTTCTCAGGTATTTTTCTGCTTGAGACAAGCGAAGTTCTCCCTTTCCACTTCTCTATTGTATACTAACAATATTTTTGTGACTTCTTTCTCAAAGGTCAATAAATGATAGCTGTCATAACTACATTACTGCATAAACATGTCAGTAAAGGATGTTACAAACAAACCTGTTACAAGCAATCTATTCTTCTGAGTTGCTGTAAAATTTCAGTAAGTGGCCAGTTATTCTTAATTAGTCCCTAATTATCTAGCTGTAGTTCCTTTAATAACAAGTATGACAATTTTCAAGGAATCACCTCGCTGAAGATAGTAAGAACTTTTAAGAAAACCACCTAAGTATTTATTGAAGACAACTTACTGGCGATGAGTTCTTATTAATAGTTGGAAAAAACGGTTGTGCCTGTGGCTGCTGCTGTTTTGGTACTTGCTGGTTAGCTGTATTCTGAGGCAACTGGATTTGCTGGAGAGGCTGATGGTTAACCTTTGACAGGGGCTGTGGCTGTGTTTCGTCAGGAACATCAGGTGAAGACAGAGGTTCTGGCTGGGATATAGCTTCCAGTTTAGGTAACGCTGGCTTTGGTTCTGTTGGCTGAACTGGTTTAATAGGAGTTTGTTTCTCCAGATACTGTGGAGGAGGTCCTAAAACTTGGCCAACTTGAAAGTAAGGGTACTTCAAAGCCTGGAGAAGAAGATATACTAATTTTACTTCAAAAAGTTGACTTTGGTAACCTCATCAAGGATCTAAGCATGTTTCTGTAGCATTTGAGCAAGCTCTACAGCACAGATGAAAGATGGATGCATAATGAGATCGTATGTAAATGGTGTGTATTGGTAACTGTCAGTTCTGTATTTTAAACTCTTCCCATCATGTAATTTAGTAAGATGGATCCACGGGTACATGTTACAGCAGTCATGTCCTTTGTTTCCCTCCTTTACTTCTAGGTTTTGTGGAGTCTGTGTTTTGAGGTGCACTTCACATTCAACACCATTCTATGTTCACACAGTAACAAATTTCAATCTTAGACCAGGTAGTCTCCACTGCCTTTACCACATGCTTTATTACATGTTTCTACTGCTAACAATGTTTTGGCAATTTGATGAACAGCTTTCTTTTTTTATTTAAAAAACCAAAAAACCCCAGAAGTGTGATGATTGCCATTTAATATTAACGTATGTGTTTTACAATTAGAGCATGTTAGCGAGCAAACTTTCTACTTCATTTTCTTATCACCAGCTTTCCCTGTTTTTGTTTTTCTTTGAAGTACATTCACTATGCTTGCTGTGCCTTCATGGTATTTATTAAGAAACTACAGCATCCGTCTTCAGGCAGATGTGTATTTCATTCTTTTTCTCTGACTTTTTCATGTCCACTGCTAGACACACAGCACAGACATAACTTACTGACACAGCTCCTCCTGTGTCACAACAACACACTCTGCTATGCCTTTTGGGTAGGATCCTACTCTTTGTTAGCTCTCAAAGAGATGCTTTGCCTCAGCTGCACTTGAGAATTGCTGCCTTTGTACACATTTCCACGTACATGCATTAAACTCTCCCTTTTGGCTGTGGATTACACAACTGCTGCAGCTGCTTCCTTGACAACTCACTTTGGCAAAAGCTGGTTATTTGCTTTCATAAAGCACCATGCAGTATTTTGCGTAGAGATATATAGCATCGGACTACAGTTACATCTCAGTGACTGTAACAATAGATATGCTTTATAAAGCAGAGAGAAATGGTCGCTCTACTTGGTACCTTCTGCTTAACCACTTCTGAATCACTAACATTACATCCACCTAGGATAAAATGCAATATGTCCTTTTTGCTTTACCAATTGTATTCCCCTATTATACCTGCTAAATAGGATTGCATTAGGTATGAATTTAAAAAAAAAAATCAGTAGAATGTAACCATCTTTGGTACTTGAAATATGTTTTTTAAAATTAACTTGGAGAAAAAACGTGACGTTTGTGATCTATTGGCATGTTCTTCACAAAGTTATTTCCTTATCACTTAGTATAGTTTCATGTCATCTCCAACTAAAAGTAATCCTTAGCTCTTCTGTACAGCACTCCATCTGCAGCTTCACAAAAGCAAAGCTTAGTTTTCAATATCCCCCTTCGTACAGATGGAGGAGGAAAAAAGAAGGTAGCAGAAGTGACTTATAGTTACAATTCAGGAAACATGGCAGCTCAGCTTTTTCTCTACACTGTACAGAGGAAGTTTTAGAGTATGTCAATACAGAAGACAACACTGCAGAAAGGAGTTTATGATGTCTGCTGAGCCAGGTTTAGAACTCTCTCCTTGCTACTGAGGCTCATTCCTACCAAAGTGTTCAAAATGAGATGTTTCTCTGGCCATCAGTATTACGACAATTATTTGGTTTCTCTATCTACAATTTTTTAACAATGCAAGAAAATTCAGTCTTATACTTAATGATTCAGGTGCACAGACCTGACTTGCTGTAGGTCTCTTCTTTGGATTCCAGTTCAGCGTATCACTCATAAGCTGTATTGCTTCATTGCTTGCATTTGGGATGAGAGTTTTTAGGCTGATAGGGACACATTGTGGGAAACGGAAATTCATTGCAGAAGCAAGGTGGTATCCTTCTGGCCAGTCACTCTGTTTCAAAGGAAAGAAAAACAAGTACCAAAAAAGAACAAAGACTATATATCTGTGAGGCATTCGATAAAATTTAATTTTATGCTGCCTGAGTCACATTTTGTCTGTGTAGCTCCTTCCTATATAGGAATTACATTACAATTACTGCACCACCAGTGAATGCTGCATCAGTCTCCAATGGCAGTCCTTCTCAAGCTCTCCTGTAGGTAAAGGTGGAACCATCGTTGTGGATACCACACTTGGACATATTGTATCTGAAACTGAAGAGAGTGCAGCAGTACCAGGAGCAGTACCGAACATCCCATCTGCCACAGAAATAAGCTCAAACAGCTGACTTCAACATACCTTCTTTATGGGAATAGTAGAGTTGAGGCCCTTCCACCCAGCATACCATGGTTGTGTAACCACGATGCAGCCTATGCATTATACCGCTGATTTCACCATTAACATAGTCAATGATTAAATTACAACTCGATGCTATTGCCACAGAAAAAAGCCATGATCACCAGATGAAAACTTCTTTTTTTTTAAGTGTCTAAGTTGCCAAAAGTAAACACTGAAGTCATTTGTTGCTTGTAAGTCCGCTGTTTGAATACAGGACCGTAGGATGAGCAAAGACCTCAAGAGAATAATATAGTCCATGCCCTTATACTTCCTGACAGGTATTAATCTCAAAAAGCCACTTTCTGGCACTCCACAACAGCTCTAAACAGTCTATTCCAGGTCTTAATTCTCCTCAAGATTAGAAAAATGCAAGTTTCTCTTAGGACAATAAAAGACCATTGCTGAGTGTGCACCAAGAAGGACTATTTATTTCTTCTCTCTAGAACAGCCTTTTTATACATTAGAAGGTGTATTTCTCCTCTTTTCTTCCAGTCTTCCTTTGCATAGGCTAAAGAAACCCAAACAATTGAATTCCTGGGTCTAGGCTTTTAAAGTTCTTCTTCTCTGGACTCTTGATTTCTCTCTCTTGAAAGGCAAAACTTTGAACTGGATGTAACATAGCATGTGGAACAGAAAGAGAAGTTCATATGTCAGTGGACAATACCCCTGCTTCTGCACACCAGTATGCTATTTGTCTTTGTTGCAGCAAAATACTGTTGACATATAACGCACTATATAGCTCTACATCCTCTTCTACGGATGTGTTAGCTGGATAGTTAATCCCAGATATTTATGCGTCTGATTATTCCTGCGTAAGTACAGCACTCTATACACTACTAAAGAATTTTTTTTAAAGTTACATCTCTAATTTTATAAGAAACTCTGACTTCTAATACTGTCTTCTAACATTCTCAATCCTTCCCAGCCTGCTATCTACCAACTTAAGAAGTAAAATCTAGTCCATCACAAGGCCTTTAATGCAATTTTAATTAAATTTAATCAGATGCAGAACCTCTTAAGAGTCCTATTCAATTTATCTTTCATGTTGAATGCGAACCAGTAAAGCTCACTCTCTGAATAAGGCTTTCAGAACAGGTATGCACTTATCATGCAGTTTATTTATATAAATATGTTGATAAGAACGTTATGAGGGACAGCATCAGAAACCTTACTGAAGACAAGGTATGATATTAGTGCTTCTCTTCTATCCACAAAGCTTGTTACACTGCTACAGGAGGAAATTGGATTGATTTGATGAAATTCAGTCTTAAGATACCGTGATAGCTATTACTCATCTTTTTATGTACAACAGTTTCAGCTCTGTTAACACAGTCTACGGTAATCAAAGAACTCAAATATAATTATAAACCAAGTCTGGTTAGAATAAGTCTCAAGACTTCAAGTGACTTCCTATTCCACCTCAGAGAATAATTTGTTCATTTAATTTAATAGAGATAGACTCTACTCTTCTGTTGTATCTCCTTTACTGGAGTTGGTAACATTCTGTCTGCCAGAGGCAGTGATAAAGGAACAGTTAAGAACAAAGTAGCAAGGGCTGCCTGTTCAACGGGTGAAGTACGGGGTAGGCTTAAAATAGTACAAGGGCAAAAATGAACCGTCAGCTAATGAAACTGCATTTCATTAACCTCTCCTTTTCAAATCGTCATCAGCTTTTTCATTAAATTGGCATACTACAAGTGCACCATTGCTACCAGTACTTGNTGATAAAGGAACAGTTAAGAACAAAGTAGCAAGGGCTGCCTGTTCAACGGGTGAAGTACGGGGTAGGCTTAAAATAGTACAAGGGCAAAAATGAACCATCAGCTAATGAAACTGCATTTCATTAACCTCTCCTTTTCAAATCGTCATCAGCTTTTTCATTAAATTGGCATACTACAGGTGCACCATCGCTACCAGTACTTGAAGGGTGCAACTTATTGCTTTATTTATGAAATAAAGCAGTGTCATCTATAAAAAAATGCAAAATAGTTGCCTGTGACTATTTAAAAAATCCAAGCTCAGCAAAGTCATCGGTATGGTATTATGGACTTAAAACAAAGGAAGGTAAACTGGAATGAAGATAGCTTCCAGGCATAATTCCTGCAATTCCGTATTTCAGGATAACGGAATAAATGAAAATGTATGTCTGAAAAAAATACTATTTGTAAAACTATCTGCAAACCCAGACTATTAAAATAACTGCTTATGTCTTTCAGAATAGTACTTCACTTGTAACAAATGCACCATTTGTTGTGATAACTCCTATCATAATATTTAAGTACTCTTCTTACACAGTGATCTCCCTGAAGAATGCCTTAGTGTTGTCATAAGGAGATAAAATTCCCAAGTCTGCCCAGCAGATGACAGGGGTACAAAGGAACTAATTACAGCTTCCTGATCCTAGAGAGCTGACTTACAGTGTCTCTAACCCTTAGGGTCTTTAGAAGAGGCTACAGTTTTCTCTGAAATACTCAGCTGGTAATGCTCCCTGCTTTCCCAAGCAATCAACTTGGTAGTCAGGGAATGACAGAGTGTAAAGAGTCATGATTTGCTTCTCTTCAGCTACTCATAAGGTTAGAGAAAAACCACAGCAGTCAGCTCAGCACTGCTCTGCTACTACACACAGTGAAAATCCCTCTCCGATCCCCCTGCACTTCCAGAATTTATGTAAGCTATACATCGAAAATGTTCCAGAAGCGTGTATGTTGCTCTCTTTCACGGATATTCTTAATACATACCAAAATGTTCTTCTTACTCTCCTAGACTTGTGAGCTGCTTAAGAAACTTAACATCTGTGTTGGAAAACTTGTCTTAAAATATTGCTCATATTACACATTATTTCTGATGCACAATTGTCACAGCAAGCACTGTTTTACACATCATAGCAATTTCCACTTAGTCCTCTAGGCTCGGTTTTCACTTCCACAATATACCATCTATAACTCTCCACCTCTGACCTTTTACTCTCTGCTCTGTCATGAGTTCACACCTGTTTCTCAGGATGTTCTCTTGGATGTTTTCCCACCACTTCAAGCTCTGAATGTTTCTATCTAAGCTTAAGCAATTTCTGTTTTAATATTTCTGTTTCTCACTTCTCTGTTGATAACAGCTCCTTTACTGGACAAGAATTATGTTTTATTTTATATCAGTAGAACATCAATGAAATGTATTTTGTTCTCTCCCACCCTTAGGTTTTCTAGATCTAGAAACTCTGTGTTCAGTCAGTTATTTCACAAAGTTCTGCTTGTGCCCACAAAGTACTGATATACATCTGCCATGTCTTATTCTCCAAAAAATATTTATATTACATGGTCTTTTTCCAGTTTATTCAAAATTTTGAACATAAACTTACTCTCTTCTTGCATGTTCACGTATCCATTTGCTAAAACAACTTCTTAACTGAAGTAAATATAATTGCATACATTTTTATATGCCCCACCCAAACCTTCCTTGTAATTTTAAACAGTATTTAGCCCTTCAAGAAAATAATTGAAAATAATTGTTTCCTCTCTAAAATAACGCACATTTTTCTTCCGTTACTTTTTATTGCTAATAATATTTTATGAGAGACCTATGTTTTGAGATCAAATGTTTCCTTTATGCTTTAAAAATAAGAAAAGCATAATTTGTCTTATTTATTTTATCTTCTATAAGCTCCAAATTCTGGGTACCAGCCTCGAAGAATTACACTTTCAGGAAAGGAAAGCAAAGCAAATCAGCTGTGGCAAAATGAAATCCTAGGAGACTTCTGATTTTCCTTCCAATTTGCATAGCTTTAAATAACTAAATTAAACAATTTTATCAAGGTTTCATCAGAGGAGAGCAAGGCTACTCGTAACAGTTTGATACACAATAGGTGCTAATATACAACAAAAGACTAGCATTACATGCCTTAATGGAAGCTTCAAAGAAATACAGTTGAGAAAACCTTAAGTCTGCAGGAAACTTACTAAAACAATAATTTATATGTATGTTGTGAAAGAGAGATAACATTCAATGTTTTATAATAATTTTATTTGACTTTTTTTTAAAAAAAATACTATTGTGTGAATTTTTCTAGAAGTCTTACCTTCTTCGGAGTCCCTAATACTTGACAAATTTTGAAGATTTCATCTACTTCACTTGTGCCTGGGAAAAGAGGTCTTAGCGTGTATAATTCAGCCATTATGCTGCCAACTGCCCACATATCAATAGGTGAGCTATAAACAGACGATCTTAGCAAAACTTCAGGAGCACGGTACCTGTGAGGATGGAAAGAAATAACAGATATACTAAAATGGTAAGCTGAGAAAGGTAATTACTTAAAATCATGTATTAACTTCTTAACATACTTACCACCTGGTAGAAACATAATCTGTATATGGTGGCTGAGATCTTAGTTCTCTAGCCAAACCAAAATCTGCTATTTTCACAAGTTCTGGTCCAATGCAGAGAAGGTTTTCAGGCTTCATATCTCTATGAAAAAATCCTGTAGAAGACCAGACAGAAAAGAACGGTGAATTATTGTGTCATCACTTCTTAAACAGCAGCCTCTAATAGAATAATCCAAATTTTACTTCAGGATGTTGTAGAAGAATAGAACTTTTTTTTTTAAATGAAAGTAAATGAATGGTGTAACCCTCCCCTCTAACAAACACAGACATTTTACAACAAATGCTCTTAAATTAACAAATGTAAACTGCCATTAATACACTAAGGAAAATGAATTGGCTATTGCAGCAGTATCAAATAACAAACCAATTGCAGAATGAAATCCTTTACAAAAACTGTTTTGTCAGCTTTGTATATTGGAAAACTGAGCATTGGACACTCTTATTTGATTTATAAAATTCCTTGGATGATTTTTAACTATTTATTTATCATTGTGACAACAAGTTGCAGACACAGACATTTAAAAGATATAAAAATTGTGCTGGGGAATGCTAATAGTAGTAATGCAGGCACAAAGTTTCTTTAATGCTTAGCGTTGGCTTGAGCACCTATATACCTGGAGAGCAGTTACATTGCTGAGCAAACAAATTCTGGTGTTTAATTTGTATACACAATTTGTTAGAAATCAATTTGAAATTCACTTGCTATAATAAAGCATTTGATTTCTGCATGTAGAAACTGGCAACCACTGTAAGAAACTGGCTGAAATTACTACAGTAAAATGTAAGTGTTCAGATTTATCATACCTGTCATTCCCAAATGCTTATGGTCAAAACAAAAATATTAATATTGTAACTTAGAAATGGCAGTTTTAAATAAATTCTCATTTTCTCTTTTCTTTCATGTAGAAATGAGGAAGGAAAAGAGGATGCTAATAATGAGAGAACAGTATATGATCTTGATCAGAAAGACATGAAACAGCAATTTCTGGGTATTCCATAGTACTGAACAGAACTGATTATTTATTTTAATCCATCAACGGGCCTTGCCACGGTACATAAAAGCCAATCAGAGATCACCAAGAACATTGTTTCTTATTTAATTTTCAGCTCATATTTTATTCTCTTTGGAAAGTTTTAAGAAAACCAATGTGATGTGAAGGACAAGTACAAAATAAGAGTTGAGCAAGAGGGTAAATTACTAGTTTTTTAAATGCAAAGGAGCTTAATACCAATATTTCAGAATGCAGTTTGCAAACAGATAATTAAACATGAGAATTAAGTTTTGTAAACGCTGTGAAACTTCTTGTTGTTGTAAGCACACTGCACCTCTTCTTTAGACTGTGCTTGTAATTGCTAGGAAAGACACATCTTTTAAAATACTTAAATCCAGACTGTATTTCATAAAGAGACTGTTTGAATTTCTTGGTGAACGAGTTATTTTAAGTTTTTATGGACATAGGGCACCATATTAGTTACAGTGTCTCAAGAGAGGAAAAACTACGGTCTGTAAAGTATCCATTCTCCTTAAATAGATCTTTTTGAGGAAAAAGAAATGCACGGTATAGCATAGCATACAGGTTTCTTTAGTTTGTTTATTCAACTGGCATCTAAGTTCGAATAGAAAAGTACTGAACAGTGTATGAACAATATCCAGTGCTTTCAAAAAGAAACATTAATATCCAATTACAGAAAAACAAGGTGTAACGTCACGTATGGTTCCGTACTTGATGCAGATAGGAATCATTTTAATTAGAGATAATTAATAGCCCTTGCTAGATGTTTTTATTCATATTATTACTGTGCATTATGTTATCTTCTAAAAAAGTGCTACACAGTTAGATTCCAGCATGAAACCTACCGTGTTTATGGATAAAAGCTAGCCCTTGTAATATCTGATACATCATGTTTCTGATGACTGACTCAGGGAACAACTTGTTTCTGTGAAGAAACAGATTGACAACTTCACATAATTAAAAAATAATGTATTTTCAAAACATTTGTATTTCTTCATTTTCCACAACACATCATCAACAGATGAAAACGAACTCACCAAGCCTTTCACACAGACAGATGCAACTAGCTCTGATCTCAAAACGTGCTTGCTGCCAGACCTTAATTTCACTCACTTTAAGTGCCGCAGAGGGACTTCTCTACAGAGAGGTTCATGATCCTCTCTCTCTGTAGAAGCTGGCTGGCCAGTAGTGTGCTTGACCAGATGCATATGGAATGCACAGTAATGTAGCAAGGAAGAGACCACACAGCGGAGCACTGCAGTAGGTGTGTTACCCAGTGGTACCCTTAAGGGGACCCTGTTCAAGAGCAAAGCTTCTCAGCTGTAGGGTAACACCGTACTAATATTGCTAGCAGCTATCTCAGTGTGTGAACCTAAGGGCTTTGCACATTAGGAGATAAAAGTGCATGACAATGTCTGAAGGAAGCCCACATTAAAGGCAAAAGAATTCACCAAGGAAAAAATTTATTGAAAAGGCAGGTCCTATTCCGAAATGCACCTTGCAAGCCTTGCTACGTACTGTTTGTTCAAGATTGCAACATCACACGGTCCATATATAGGTCTGTCTTACAAGCGTGCATGCATGTAGATGCAGCTGACCACCCCCTCCTTAAGTCAAATCCATGAGCAAAAGCAGAATGAACAATGTTTATCCAATTGTTCGTATGTTAAAGTGAAGGCTAATAAAGAAAAAAAAAGTATTTGGAATTTCTCTCATGGCTCTACACATCAAAGGCATGCAAACTATCTTATTAACAACTGAACAAACTGGTATTTCCAAAAGCATTACAATATGCAATATTGTAATGCAGAGCAATGCAGAATTCTACCCTCAGATAAGCAGGTGCAGCAACTCCTGTTCACACCAGTAGGGCTGCAAGAAGAGCCTAAAACAGAAATTCCGAGGTGTTCTTCGAGATAGCGTAAAAATCATTAAATAAAGCATGATAGCATGCTATTTGTTCTGTAAAAAAGACATACCTGTCCTTCATTAACTGGTAGAGATTTTCCTTCATGTATTCAAATACAAAATAAAGGTGGTCATTTTCTCGTATGACTTCTTTCAATTTTATTACATTGGCATGGTTTAGCTTCTTCAGAGACTGTAATAGAGCAAAGTATGGCTTCAGATAACTTGACAGTGACTTTGATTCCTTACCAGAGCTAAATTTTTAACACGTAAAAGTTTCTAGCACAGAATTTACACAACAAGTCCATCTGATATTCTGTATTTATCTTGGAATCTCTGTTTCAAAGAACAACAAAATAGCATTTTAAATTAATTTCAAAAATAAAAGCAACGAAGATATTAATAGGCATGGTTTTGTGGAACCTGTCACCTCCATTTAAAGAGGTCACAGAGTTTGGCCTTATGCTTGGACATTGTAGATGCCCCTTTCCTTCATGCAAATCTAACCAGACACTTATTTTTAAATGTGGTATGTTCACCACTTTACCTTGACTTCTCTCAAATTCATGCATTCATCCCATGAATAGAATTTTCTTTTCATTCTGAAATACAAGTCCGAGAGAAAGTATTTTCAGTGAACAGTACAGAATGCTTTAGAACAAAAAATCTAAACATGTTATTTTCCAAATGTAGCATTAGCTCTATTTTGAACTCAATTAAAAACATTCTAGAATACCCATCAGCAACATAATTAGAAACAAACTCAACTCTTAGACTTGCTAGAAATTTAAGCATTTCATGATTAATCACTGCAAACATATTTCTAGAGGAGTAGTTAACCAGAGAGACCATGATGCTTCAAGGTATTTATAAAAACATCAGGGACACAAAATCACTTTGTATGATTTGAATTGTGCTTTTAATAATAAGGAAAGCAACAGTGATACTGCACATAAAACACAGATATTTTGAACCACAAAAATCACCTCTTTGTGCCCAAGTTGCACATTCTAGGCAAACAAGAAAATTATTTTTTTGAAATCTGCAAAGTATCTTGACTGCTTAACATTATAATTAACTATTTGACTTGATTAGTCATTTTTACAAACCTATTCCAAGGTACTAAATACCAAATAAAAATGGTTTCATTTGTGTGAGCAATATGCTCATTTGTATGAGCAATACTCATACATACATACAATAGTCTGTAAACTAACCATTATATGTAACAGTGTAATATGTTTATTTGTAAGTCTTGCATTGACACAAACATGGATATTTGGTGTCGCTTACATCTTGGGATGGGGTTGTAAATGTCATGTTATTTGCTGTGCTCCTGTAAAGTTCTAGCGCCTAGAGCAAAGCAATTTAAACCCAAGATTTTAATTTAAAATGAACACATCTTCAACCAAAACTGTCCCTCCTCAAATCCCAAACTTAAAAATCACACAAAAGAATTCCAAATCCTGAAATCATGAGAATGAAAAACACTTCCCACATAATGTTGTTCCTTTTCCCTAAAAATAATGACAATAATCAATTGTAGATTTATTTTTTT
>VZSC01008948.1:199778-212189 GCA_013398225.1 Steatornis caripensis | reverse complement strand
CGCGGCAGGGCCGCCAGCGGCCCGACCCGGCCCGGCCCGCCTCAGACCGGGCTGCCAGAGCCCGTCCTGCTCAGGGACATAGACGGCGAGACCCGGGCCGCCCCCGCTCCAGCCTAAACCGGCAAGTTCCTTCTTCCCGGTGGGGCCCTGGGGCCGCCCCAAACGGACCGGCCGCGGACACCCGCTCAGAACGCCCACCGCTCCCCCACTCCCTGCCCGCCCACGCGCCCACCCACTCACCGCGGCGCTGCGGGCGGTGCCAGCCGCGCGNGCACGCTAAAGCTTTTCGGGAGCTGAAGGAGGCACATAGGCCTCAGCTAATGTGAAACAAGGTGTGCACAGTGAGTTGTTACGGCCTCAGACAGGCGGAAGTGACTTAGGGCAAAACTTCTGATCTGGAACTGCTGTCGTTGCAGAAGAGACGGTCCTGGAGAAATACGTAAGGAGCCGGGATAAGTCGTCCCCGGAGAAGGCCATGATAACAATGTGTCTGTTTACCTACCGAGCCCTAAAGCCAGCAAAGTCCCCCAAACTGGTGAACTAAGGACGAACTACCTCTTTACAATGTGAAAACCACACCGCCTGGTTTGCAAAAGCCCCCTACCCAAATAAGCCCCCTGCTCTCCGAGCATGCACAGTGAATNATGTGTCTGTTTACCTACCGAGCCCTAAAGCCAGCAAAGTCCCCCAAACTGGTGAACTAAGGACGAACTACCTCTTTACAATGTGAAAACCACACCGCCTGGTTTGCAAAAGCCCCCTACCCAAATAAGCCCCCTGCTCTCCGAGCATGCGCAGTGAATTTAAAGGGAGCTGTGCCTTTAAATTGAAGCGACGCCGGAACCGGGCAAGGACTAACTAGGAATGTACACTTTGGGTGTAGCTACCACAACTAACTGTATAAATATTTGCTGTGATTGTGGCTAAGTGTGCTGGCTTTGTGGACTTGCCGCTTAGCGCCCAAACTTGTGCAACTTGGCGAATAAATCAATATCTCGTCTCTGCGTGTAACTGGCTTTTTGCACACTGGGTAACGAGTCCGTCTTTTCGGACAACAAAGGTGGCGCTGCAATACACGAGATCCTCTTGAGAGTGTCTTTGCTATTGTTGTTAATGATAATTATGTATTAGGTAACACCACCAGCTAAGCCACTGCATACTTAGGGTTTGTACAGAAATTCGCATCTGTAATCTTCATAGCTGCAGTGAAGTCTGCTAACGTTTTTCTTTTATTATTTATTGCGGGCAATTTATTAAAATGCACATTGCTAATATCGATGCAGAGGGGAAACTTTGAATGCTATACGTATTCTAAAATATATATATATATTTCTATTATAAAAACCCCATGATGTTTCTTCTCGGCCCTTGTAGCCTACAGCGTAGTCTCCAGTGTATGCCACAGGCATGGTTAATAAAAATTGTATATTTAGTGTCTGAGTCAGAGTAATTTTGGCAGTGAAGCCTCATTTTAAGCTTTGGTTCTCAACATTAGCTTGAGCTTGCTATTTTTTAATGTTTTTGAGAGCAAGGGCAAGAAAAGGAGGCGATCTTTTCAACACGGTAACTACTAGGGGCACTATGGAGGGAAAGGCAGAAAATTGTTTTAGAATTCAGATTCCTATCTGCTTCACCAAGCTGGCAGCTCCAGCATGCTGAGCGAAAACGGGAAGCTGTCTTAATTACATCTTTCCCCCTCCCCGACCTTGTTCCTCATTAACTGGTGTGGTAACTTTGTGATGGTTTAAGCACCGTTGACAGATTAATTGCTTCTACCTCAAGTCAACTGGGTGGAACGTGGGGCTATGGGAATCGGTTTTCTGGAATCCTAAGGATTCGACCACTCACACATAGTTTGCTGAAATGAAAGTACAAGAAAACAACATTATATTTTCTGAAACAGAATATGCCCATTTCCTTTATCGAAATAAAACATCAGAGGTGCCTCCCCGGTAAAATGAAGTGCAAAGGTGAGACTTGGATGTGAGAAAGGAGAGGGTACCGTCACCCACGCGGGCAGAACTCAGGCAGAGATTCAACAGGAGTTGATCATATGTAGCAAAGCATTTAACCATGTGTTCACCTGTAGGGATGTGTTTGAACACTGTTACGCATATACATTACGTGTGGGAAGTGCCTCTCCACCGTCAGTGGCAACGGTGCAGCAGAAGCCCTGTGATATCACCTCCCTGCCTTGCGTCCTTTCCCTTCTGTCCCATCAACTTAGCCTTGTCCCATGGCTGCCCTTCTTTCCCAGTGATGGGCTCCCTCCTCCTCTGGTGCTGCCACCCAATTTCCACAGCTGTCCCTCTGGCTACCTTCCCCTGCAGGGCCGTGGTGCTAATGCGAGGCTTCCTGGGATCTTGCTGGGCTTGTGTGCCTGAGTGTTATGTGGCCTGTAAGACTGGTTTGTGAAACTGCAATCCCTTCTCGAAGGAACTTAGACCATGGAAAAGAGGGAAGCCACAGCTGCTTTCATGCTTTTATCTGGGAAGTCCCTAGAACAATGTTCTTGGTTGCTCCTGGGGCATTTCTGGTCCAATTACAGTCACTTACAAGAGGTCTGGCACAGGTGGGGGTTTGGTGTGTAAGTAATTTCAATATTAGTTTTGCAGAGGTGCAGCACTGAAGTCTGAATTCTGTTACCGGGACCTTGCATCTGTTAATTGTTGGTACTTGCCATAACATTTCACACGCATGAAGACAGAAAGGCTGTAGACAGAACTTGCCCGTCATTAAGCCAAACTGCAACATGGTGCGGAGTGGTAGGACAAGCAAAGCAACCCAGTCACTTAACACTTCATTTTGTCGTAAAGACAGAAGAGAGGTGCTGGTCTGTGCTCTTGCTATGAACCAGGAAACCCAAGGAAAGGCAACGGGCTGGAACAGAGAGACCCAGGAGCTGCAGTGGTGTTTGTGAGCCTTGTGAAAGGATCTCCAAGAACTTCCTCATGCACCTGCTTCCCTGCTCATTTTACACAACAACACGAGCAGAGCTGCTGCTAATTTTCCGTTGAAAGAGCCGTCTTTGGTTGTGGTCCTTAAAGGTGTCAATGCTTTGCTCAAATGCCAGCCTGAGTGCCAGAAACCAGCTTCTCCCACACGCCGTCACAAGAAGTGACTGCGTGCATGTTGAAGCTAATAGGGGTTGTGCAAACTTCAATTGGTTTCTGCTTGTTTGAATGTGTTTGAGCCAAACGAGCGATGTTTCTCTGTGATACCTATTCGCACCTCTATCATCCCCCGATCCTTGTGTTCCATATGGACTCTTGCGAGCCCACGGAGGTGTTGTGTTGAAATGCGCTCTCCGTTTTGCACAATCCCACCTGTAGCGCTATGTAAACAGTAACAGGTTCCCTCTCCCTTTGCTCGTGAGTGATAGGTAGATACTTACTTTACACAGCTGGAACACCAAAGGCAGTTATCCAGACACGGGACACCACACCGGTCTCATTACTTCTCAGGCACAGGGGCTTTAACAAGCCTGGACTAACTTTCCACTCTGCATGTAGGGAGGAACTACTCCAAAATTAAAGGTCTCCATTCTTCCTTTTTTATCTGCATGTGGCTGCTACTAATAAGGGTGGGAATGACATGAACTTTCCTAAATGTGTAATCCAGCTCTTAGAAGACCTCCCGCATCTCTAGAAATGCATTGTGCATCCTGCTAAATGGTGTCTCTCAAGAAGCACGACCCACTTCTGTGAATGGGAGCGGCTCAGTTGTATTAGATAGCTTCCCCTGAAAAGACACAAAGAAAACACCTAAAAATCCAGAAAAATTTCCCAGGAAAAAACCCCAAACAGTCTCAGAAATCATATTCTTCTCTTTTGCATTGTCAGCATCCGTAGGGTAGCTCTGGTTTCCACCTGTAGAACTTAGAGGAAAGCTTGCCTCTGTCTTTAAAAATGATAGTCTGTAGTCAAGCCCAGTAAGCCCAAACCAGCCAAGTTTCCGCATGCCTTGTTTGTAGCATTTAGTGTATTTGAAAAACCCAGAGGTAACCTGCTTTCAGAAGATGAGCAATGGCTAAGCGAATTGCTCAGACTCTCACCGGAGGTCTTTGGAAGGACTGGGTGGACACACGTGGCCCTGGAGCGGGGCAGTGTGCCAGGCCCTGTCCTCCCAGCAGGAGGAGAGGGGACCACAAAATGATGCCCATGTGCAGTTGCGCCCATCAGGTGCGTGACATACGGCTGCATTCAGTGGGTACGTGGTTGGAAAACATCGTCACATGGCCTCTTGTCTTTGGGAGGCATCAGTTCAACACTTGGGCTTTTAAACTTTGCCGTTAAGAGGCTGCTGTCTTGGTACAAAGGCAGCATCAGCATGGGGACAGATGGTACTTTACCTCAGTAGGGCCCTTGTAGTCCATATGAAGCCGGAGCCGCAGGTGGCCGTGGTTTGAAAACGCCTTTTCCCCCCTCCCTCTGTGACTTTGCCGTAACAACTGGAATTTGTTAGATGAAGATGTCTGACGCAGTACAGGATACGGGCTGGTGAGGGGCTCCTCTCATGTGCTCGAGGCGGGACCAGAAACGGCGCTTGAAGCAGGTGATTAATGGAAGAGAAGATGCTTACTCAGCGACCAAAGGGAACGCATCTTTCTTCAGGATGCTGCTTTGCTTGAGAAACACGCTTTTAAAGTAAATTCTGCAGCTATATAAACTAACAAGGAGGCTTTCAATTTCAGCTTTTTTGTTACAGAAGCTTGTGTTGCCTTTACATTTAGAGAGAAAACTATGGACAACACCAGACTTCATCCATCTGATCTTTTGTCTGAAAAAGGTAACGTGCAAGTATCTTGCCCCAGACACTTGTGTGTGAAAGGGAGCAAAGTGAAGAAAGACTGCAATAACCTTTAGAGTGGTTTTATTTGTTCTAGTGCTACAGATGCTACAGTGAGGTAATAGCTACTGTAGCTTTTTACTGTGCTTAAACAGCTGTCCTGTTTATTAGAAATAAGTCCATATCCAAAAAGTAGTATCTTAACACAACTGGCTGCATTTTAACTGATGTACAAAGTTCTGCTTAAAAGGCTATGTTTAAGAGCATAGCATAATGATTTAAGCATACAACTAGTGACAAGTTTTATTCCAGTAATATTAACAGCACAAAACCCTCAGAATTTGTCTGAATATTTTAGTACACTTGAAGCTTGAGTTGTGGTTGTCCAGCTCCTCTAAATCAATATAAAATGGAGCAACTTACAGCTTTAAAATTTCCTTTGACTTTTGCATGTCCTCTGAATCTTCCCAAATTTTTTAGTCATTCTGTTTGGCCTTATTCCCCTCCAACATGTTTCTTTTTCTTTTAAACTTAGAAGGTTGTAAACCTTAATTTTTATTCTACATGCCAAGTGCCTCAATATGATTTGGAGTACAGGTGAGAAATCTGAGTTCTGTAAACAGGCATAGTGTTATATATTCCTGAACTCAAACTTTGCTTCAGTCTTTCTGGGTGGTAACTTGGGGTTTGGGGTTTTTTTTTCCTTTTTTTTTTTTTTAGTTCAGTATATGGGCTTGTTATCAAACTGATGTTGCTGACCTGAATCAGTTCTTGTCAGTAGTTTAAAAGCTGTTAAAGAATTGCCATAAGAGTTTAGCAAAAGCCAAGTGAGGCGTCCAGCAAATACCCTAAAAGACAAGGCGAGCCCGCTGCAGATGAATTCATTTAGTCTTTTTGTAAATTCCAGCTTCACGTGGCTTGAATTTTTAAAACGCTGAACAATCCACTGGTGAAACAGGATGCTATTAGCTAAATTCCTATGGGGCTCAATTTCAGACATCAGACTGTACACATTGTTTTCATTAAAATACAAAAAGAAAACAAACTACACCAGAAATAATGAATTTTAAAATCTGAGTATTTGTACACCATGCTTTGCAGATAAGATTTGGTTACCAGTTTGATGATAGCGTTACAAGGTTCTGTGTGTTGAAGCCGACTAGCCAGGTGCTCACGTTAGTTTACAAGGTGCTTTGTTTTTAACCGCAATTTGATGTTCATTGAAAGGGTACAGTGGCGTGCTGTTACTCAAAACATAGCAAAAATATACATAAGACAGATTATTTCAAAAATATTTGAGTGTCCAGAAAGTGAAAGATACTTGGTAATTTAATAATAATAATAAATCATGTCACCCTGACCAATGCCCTGTATCTATATAGCTCCTTTGCTCATCACGCATGGTTTGGGTACAGGTTCCATTCTTCAGTACTAGGCAGCCTTTCAAAGTACCTAAGTTTTAAACCAGCAGTGCTCCTCCATTTCTTCTTCTTCCTGGTCTGCTGGAGAACTACTTCAATTAGCTAAGAATTTGGGGATGCAAGTCCTTATATTTTCTTTGTTTAGCTCAGGATGTCTGGAAATTTTATTTTCTGACTTCTCAGTTTGTTAGTTGCTTCATTTCTAGGAGAACAGTGCTGTCACAGGGAGTCGTGATTGCAGAGAGAAAAACGACTACGAGAAGTCGCTTGGAGAAAGGAGAAAGATCTCATGGAGATGCAGTGCAGAAGGGCAACCAGGGGAAGGTGCATTCAACGCTGACCTGTACTGCTAGGCAGCTAGGCTGTTGCACTTTTAGACAGGATGGAGTTGTATTCGTGGGTAAAGTGAGTTTCTGCAGCAATACCTACGCGGTATTGGTCTGACCAGCTTGCCAGATGCCTTTAGACAAACAGCAGTTTCACTGAAAACGGTTTTCAGGTCCACATATGCAACCCTGACACCCACACGACACGGGGCGTGCTTTGTGGGGCTCACTTGAGCCTCCTTGCCTGCAGGTCGAGTGTTGCAGAGGGTTGGTTCCCGGTGGTGGTGGGGCTATGCCTGGGCTTCCCCTTTTGCGTGGAAAGGCTGGGACAGTCTGTACTCTTGATGCAGGGAGTCAAAAAGCAACATGAAGTCAACATGTAGGTTTTTCATTTCTCATTTCAGAGAAACCTAGCTGGTCTTTCCATTCATCAAATGGAACATGGCAGGTGAATGGACCATTCAAGTGAATTATTCAGCAAATTGTCTTGCTTTCATTTCTTTTATTTATTCTATTTTCTATCATTTCTTTCGGTTGACTATAATCTATAGCCACCTTCCTTCATCTTTTTTTTCATTAACTGGTAAGCATTTTCTTTTCTACAGATGGAGCATTTTCTCTCGAAGCTGGACGCGTCTGGCAGGAGTTGTGGCTACAGGCAGATTGCGTCCCCTGTCAGAGGAGGCTGTTGACTTCCAGAGGTGCTGTGCCTCCACGCTGCCTTCGCCCAGGCATGTTTGTGGCTCAGCTCCTCGTGCCATTTTAGAGATGAGGTGGGGCTGGTTTGAAATTTTATGTGAAATATGCTTCACTCAGCACAGCTCCAGAAATGCACTTTCAGGGGATAAGCTGTTGTGATGTACAGCTTCCTCACCTCTCTTCAAATCCCAAACCACTGGGCTTCGCGTGCACATGGTCATTTTCCTATTTGCATGTATTTGCCATTTAGGCAACATTTAGTCAATATTCAGCACTCTCAAACCTTAAGGTCTGTCCTTCGTGCTCAGCATAGCTGTTCCCCAGCGGTGGCCCATACCGATAGGTCTCCACACTCTCGGCTGATTCAGACTTTGTGGGGACTGGGTCATGCTGGTAGAACAATGCTGACTTTATCATCCCAAAGTCTTCCTGAACCTTCATCCCTGAATAGATGGCACCCGAGACGTTTTCTGCCACGTGGGTATAGCTCTGAAGATTTTTCATATCGCAGGGGTTGTCACTGTATTTCAGTGCAGATGGCTTGTAGGCCTGGTAGGACACCTTGGTGGTGGTTGTGATGACTGTTTGCAACGGTGGGGCTATGGGAGAGGGGCTGGGACCATACCTGCAGGGGTAGTCCCCACCATAGTAAGGGTGCGTAGCACTTGTTTGCATCTGTCCATAGTCATTCCGGTCTCCGCTGCCAGTTTTACCCCAAGCTGGTTTCAGTCCATAATGTCTGCCAGGGTTATCAAAGCTCTTATCATGGACGGTCACAGTGCTGCAGTGAGATCCATTAGAACCAAGGGGATCCGCGTCGATGGCAGGACTTGTCAGATCTCTGTAATATGTTGTGTAAGGGTTGGAGTTTATAAAGGTAGGAACTCCAAACTCGTAGCTGCATGGCCTGGGCACGTAGATCCTTGGATTGGGACACTTTGAGTATGGTGGCAGCTGATCCTCTTGAAAGCTGGCTGAGTCATAAGATGCTTTGTAGACGTCAGTATTTTGCAGCGAAGGGTAGGACTGAGCTGGAATCGAAAAATTGGCGTCTGAGATGATACCAGTCCTTTCCGGGCCATCCACGCAGGGCAGATTCGATAGGTTGTTGACATAGCCACCACTGCCGTGGTACCTTCCTGCCTGCAAAGGACAAGTAGATATTTTAGATTCAGGAATAGGTGCTGCCCACGCACACGTTTGTGTCTCAATAGTTGTGCTATTGCTCATTTCAGCCCCAAACGAACAGATGTAGTGTGATGTAAAGCTTTGTTTTGCCCCAGTACATGCTTATGACATCTTTTTAATGGACTAAAAATGTTCACTTACAGCACTTTTTTAATTGACTAATGACTTTGACTTACCTCTGATCTCTTTTTCTGGGAATGGTGAGAAGAGGACATCTGCTTCTTAATTGCACTTCGTCTTGCCTCTGCCTCCAATTTACTCTCTGGTCTTGGGTGGTCATGGACTCCTTTAGCCTAGATTAGGATTAACAAAGAATTAGATGTGAACTGGAAGGAGATAAAAGAAGAGAAAATGCAGTGAGTACAATCAGAGGTAGCCACAGCATGGCCTGTGATTTGGCACAAGAGAACAGAGATGAGAAACTAAACAAAAAAGAGGGATTAAATTTTAAAAATTAACATAAACAATGATTTGCAGTTAGGTAAAAGTAAAAAGTGAGGAAGAAGTCAGTGAGGACTGCAGAGCTGCAAGGCTGGATGATGAAGGAGCAAAGGTGTTACCTATGTCTGAGACATTCAGGAGTAGCTGATCAGAACCAAGGGAAAAAAAAAGATTATAAATTTAGTTTGGTTGGTTTTCCACAGTCCGGAATATCAGTTCTGCTTTATAACAGCCACTGCTAAAACAGCATAAATAGGCTTTAAAGAGGTTACACACCACAGGATGACAAATACTCTCTACTCTGAGAACAATAAACACCTTCTTGAGTAGGACTGAAAAGTATACCTTGCTTTGAAACATCTGTGGATGCGCAGATTTATGTATCCAAAGCTATATTGACACATGATAAAACAATGTATTCTGCATGTCCTTACCCATTACATCTCCTTAAATGAACCTGCATATAGTCCCTAATGCAAAGTAGGAAACTTAAAATTGCTTTTAAAATGCTGTCCTTTCTCAAATAATAATTAACTTCCAAGTGAGGGTTTATCAGCTATTTTGATGGTAAAAATCTTCAGGTTTTGCACATCTGTAACAGAATATCTGAATAAAAAACACTACCAAAACCCATGTGAGAATTTGGGAGTGTGTCCAGTTTGCTTCCGTTTACTGACAGAAGAACAGAATTCACTGCAGTTTGGGATAAGGGAAAAAAATAAAATCATCCAGCAGAGAATGTAACCTCATAGAACAGCAGCTTTTTATGAAATCTTTGTCCTAGTGTTCCTAAAGAAGAATAAATCGACATAGAATTTCAAATTTTAGCTTTCTAAATTTCCTTTTTTTCCTCACAAATTTTTAAATTCTTTTAAAATTCAAAGGTTACTTTCACATGAAGTGGAATTTTCATATTTGAATTTGTGCAATTTAAGTGAGGCTTTCCTTTCCCCGTTTATTTAATAGAAAATAAACATTAGGCCCTCAGTGGTGAGATTCAGTTGTCAGATGTGCCAGTGTGCAGGACAACCTGTTTATTCATATTTGCGTACTGTAATCAGGAGAATTTTAGATACCTGTAATGATGTTATAGTTAAAATTGAATGTAGCTAACTCTCAAGTACTGCTTTTAAAAAGACAGCCAAGTGTTATTTTATTTGCTCTTGCCATGTTTGTACTGCAGAGGAACCTGGTCATGGACCAGAACTCCACTGTGCTCACCATGCTCAGTGTTATGCAAAGAAAAAGATGAAAAAATGGGGGGAAAGAAATATGTCTCTATATAGGTATAGATACTATTTTTATATCTAGATATAATTTATACGGATATAGATAGTACACATGCTTTTTACCTGGAAAAATATTGCTTTGCCATCAAGCCTCCAGAAGTTCGTGACTGGATAGCCACTGTGTCCTCGGCAAGGAATCAGCTCAAGGGCTGAGTTACAGTTCGGGCAGGCTTTCTCTGCGAATAAAGAAACTACTGAAGACGCTGGTTAAGGGTGAGGGTGTCACCCGAGAGCAAACAGAGCTCAAGAGCAGCCTTCACTGAAATTCAGATTCAGATATGGTATTCAAGGAAATGCAACACAGACTACCAAGCATAACCAAACGGTGCGGACTAGTGGTCTATACTTGATGTGAATGCTAATGAGTGAAAGGATTGTAGATCCATTTCCCTGGAAAGTATTTACAGAGAGATGTTGACGAAATTTACAACTAAATATATTAATCACACTCTTTGCAATGGGTGATCCCAGTTTAGAAATCAAGCCCAGCTGAAAGAAACGGGGTCACTTGAGCATCCCGCCTGTCTTTGGGTGCCTCTCACTTTGCTGCTTCTGCCGAGCTTTGTCGCATATGGCGGGGCGAAGCTGCAGCCTGGCTCCGCCGGGAAGAGCACAGCTCCTGGCACACACCACCACCCCGAGGCAGGACTTCTTGAGGATCTGGCAGTTGTGGTTGTTGGTGTTGCGCATGGCCCAGCCACTGAGGTGTCTCTGCGCGTTCTTCTCCTCGCTGGAGTAGATGAACCGCACGTAGCCGTCGGGCCATTCCTGAAAGGCGTCGAATTGCTTGGGCTCCTGCGGTGAGGCAAGAGGGTTTGGGAAGGCAAGGAAGAGAGCAAGAGAATATTGGCAGGATATTACAACCTGATGGTTTTGCCCTGTTACAAAATACATAATGGGGGGGAGAAAGGGATTTTTCTATGGCCGCTCAAGCAGCAGGAAAAAAAATATTGAAAGAATAGCTTATTCAGAAGTGCTCCATAAAAGGGGAAAGGCAGTCTTAGTTTCCACATCTCAAAAGAAAGTGAGGCTCCTTTCCTCTTTTGCATCATGATCCATAACAACATCGTCTGTTGTCACAGATGCCTCTTTGCAGTGAGGTTACCTGGCTGTAAGATATCAGCCTTGTTACCAGAACTTACCGACTAGTCTACCACCAATGCTCCCAAACAGAACAGAAGCCACCCTGCTCATGTGTGCTATTAAGTTATGGAACCACAGGCTGGAAACTAGAAGTTTTAGCTAAGGAATGGTTTCTTAAAGTACGTCTAACATGAGTTAAGTAAGGCTTCTGCCAAACACCAGAAACAAAAAAAAATTGCCATTGCAAATATACTTCCAATATACATGTACTGGTTCAGAGAAAAAACATTTTGATTTGGGATTTCACTGGCTTTCTGGGGCTCCTTACCAAAACGCAATTACCAGAACAATGAAAGAATGGCTAAGATTTTAAACTTGAAATATTTATGGTACAAGTAAAGAGTTCCTGCAACACTCGTTAAACATTTATACACCACGTGTGAGCAACCCCTGTGAATTCAGGTAAACTACCAGCATTCACAGCATTAAGCCATTCTGTAATTGCATGGGCTCTAAAATTATATAAACTCGAAGATGAAAAAAAGTTGTGAATTAACAATGCGTTTGGAGCTCGCAACTAGAAAAGAGCAAAGTGCTCATTGACAGCAAAATGTCGCATCAATAAACAGACAGAATATTTAGATAGCTTGAATTAGCGTAGTTGAAGATAGTCAATCCAAGCTGCTTCTCGACATTTCTTTAAATGGGGAATGAGGGAGACGGAAACTGGCCAAACAGTGGAGCTGAAGGTTGTTTTAGGAGTTCGTACACAGCTGGCCAAAGCTACGTACCAAATCAACGTTTTTATTATACATAATTTTGTAAGGACTGCTGCAGCCCGGCAAGACCCTTGTAATTATACTCGAAAAGGAGCGGGAGAAGTAAATCAGCCATAAAACAAAACTTTGCTCAGAGAGAAGGTTTTCCCCCCCCAGTATCCCAGCCGCCTGGCCCTGCGGTATAGCCCGCCGGTGATTTTCTACCGCGCCCCGCCTGGCAGCCCCCCCTACCCTGCCCGGTACCTGCGGCAGCTTGGGGTCGTTGATGTCCCAGGTGAGCTTCATGGCGGGGGGCGGCAGCAGCAGGTGGCGGCTCCAGCTTTTTTATGCGGTCGGGGGCGTCCCCGGGGAGCGGGGTGGGGGGGCTCCTAGCCAGCCCCGCGGGCGGGGCAGCAGC
>VZSC01008948.1:177144-199695 GCA_013398225.1 Steatornis caripensis | reverse complement strand
CCCCCGCCTCCGCCCCCCAAGCGGGCTCCGCTGTGGTTACCTGGAGGTGAGGGGCAGCTGAGGGGGGCTTCTTGCTCGAATCCCCCTCCCCCAGCGCGGGGGGCCGCGCAGACCCGAGCAGGGCCTGGGAGCGCAATCCGGCGGCAGCGGGGGCTCCGCCGCTCGTTCCCGCGGCCGCAGGAGGGGAGGCGCGCCCGTCCCCAGGCGTAGCACTGCCCCGGCGGGACGCGCCTAAAAACGTTGGATTTCGAGCGCGGCTCGGAGCTGCCTGCGGCTTGAACAGCGTCTGGAGGGAGCCGAAGGGGCTGTACGAGTAACCTGCTCTTTAGATCGAGATGTAAGAGAATTAAGGGTTATTAAAAATGTTTTCCCTTCACGCCGCGCCCTGTAACGCGACGTTTAAACCACAAAGCTAGAGTCAGGGCCGTTTTATCAATCAGTGTATTTCAACTTATTAGAAAACTACCTGTAACGTTTTTTGTTACCATCTTCTTTTGGGAAGAAGGAACCCACGGGGCTTTTGGGGGACAAAAAAATGTTCGCTTTCAGCCCTCAGAAAGAAAATAAATAAAGTAGGCGCAATACTACAGAGACGGAATCGTTGAATACCTAGCACAGCCGTGATGCTTTAAGCAACGCCCCTTGTTCTGAAGGGGTTTCTCAGTTGCTTCCATCCCCTCTGGTCCCCTCTACAAACTTAGTGAACCTTACCCTTGCTTGTGCAAAACAAAACCGAGCATGTTGCAGAAAACGCCTACTACAACCCCCTTCCCTACCAGAGAGAACACCCCACCCCGGGCTCTTGGGGGGGGACTTTTGTACCCGTCTGCTCGGACGCGCTGTCAAACGCCATCACCTGCGCGCGGAGGGGCCCTTCCGAGCCGCCGCCCGCCCCACAGGTGCGGCTCTTTACTGCGGGTGCGAAATTCGGGTTTGTTGGGAGTTTTTTCCCTTCCCCTCCCCCGTATACCAGAGCTGGGGGCAGAGTTGGGTTTGCTGAGGAAAAGAAAGCGCTTGGAGCCGTGGGAAACGCTGGCGAGCGTCTCCACTCTGCCCCAAACGCGGGTGTATCTAGCAGCAGTTGGCCACGGTCGTGGGGAGGCGGTGAAACAGCCCCAGCACCTTCCCCCCTCCCGTAGCCACCCCCGCTCCCGGGTCGCCCCCCGCCGCGGAGCCGCAGCCCGGGCTCCCCCGCGCCATGGCCCAGGTAAGCGCCGCTCCCTGCGGCGGGGAACCGGGACGGGGACGCGGGGCCCACGGGACGCGGGGACACGCATACAGCGCGACACCCGCCCCGGGGGACACCCGCGGGGCCCCGCTACGCCTGCTCGCGGTCGCGGCTTCGGTAAACCTCCAGTTCGGAAGCGTGGGGTGGTTTGGAAACTTCCCTTCGGGGGGCGAGGAAGGAAAGGGACAGCCCTTGGGGAGAGAGGGGGTGAGCAAAGGGGGTTCGGCTTTTGGGCGGAAAAAGCGGGTTTTTCTTTATTTCGCTTTTCTTTTTAAAGGAAGAAAAAAATGAAGAGCGGAATAGAGAGGCGAACGGCAACGTGGCAGCCAGAGCCGAGGACTATGTAAATATCTTTTAAATGCATCCTTAGCTTTATCTTATGAATAGCTGTGTATGTATTTAAAGGTGCGTTCTTAAATGGATATGGCGTGACCTACAATTTTTAGTGATTTATTGTAATGTGGGAAGTGCAGCAGACCCCTTAATCTTTTCTCTTAGTAAGCAGGAAGAAACGATCGCAATAGTTGAGGGACTCGGTAGGAATTATGAATTGAGTGCAGTAAAGGGGTGTTGCTTATATCCTTATTCGGTATCCTTTAAGTTTACTCAATTTCGAAGGTCCTATTTCTTCTGGGGATTAAGACTGATGTTTCGCCTTCAGATGTAACAGTGAAATGAAAGCAGAGCAACAAATAAAGTAAAAACAGATAAACAGAAAGCCTACAACTTTTGAAAATGACGTTACAAGTATTTTCTCATAATCAGTACTGTAACAATTCAAATGCCTGCTTATTGTAATCGCTGTTTGCTTCCCCTCCCTCTGCAGCTCGAATCACTTCTCATGGATGCGTTTAAGGGGAAGGGATTTCAGAAAATAAGCGAACTGCTTCAGGAGAGAGAAACAGAGCCTCCCCAGAAATACAGCGAATCTCTCTTCAACCAGCTAGACAAAGCACTGAGAAAGGCGAGTACCGTGAATAATCTTAACCATCTTAATGCCCTGCTGTATGAGTGTCAGACTAATGAAGCACAGTGCTCTGTGTTTCTGTAGGAGCTGGACAAGAATGAATTCCAGAATGTTTCACTGCTCCTGAAATGTATTCAGCTCTACTTGAAAAATGATCTTCAAGAAGGGATGAGTTTGTTTATTGAGCAAGGACTGGTAGAAAAGATGAGTATAATACTATATACAAGTTACTGATGTGATTTAAGGTTGCTTGCACCAGGCAAAGAACTCCAAGGAAATGAGAACTAGAGGATGGCTTGTTGTCCACATAGAAATGCAACACTTTTTAATATATTGCGTGAGCTAAGTGGGGAAAAATATTTACTTTTAGTACGGAAGCTAACATCACGGTTTCACTTATTATCTGACTTAAAGGGTTTGGTTTTTTTTTTTTTTAAGATGAGAATGGAAGGAGAAGATGAGTTTTGATGTGTCCCATCTGTGAAATGACATAGAACTTCTAAAAACACTTTAAGTGCTCCAGCAAATCACAGTTTTTATAATAGAATTGATGAGCAGTTTGTGCTTTTATAATTTTAAAAGCTGACATATGAAGGTCCCTTTTTAGATACATAGTAAACCAGATGCGTTTAATCTGCAATTGAAGTTTTAATGGCACAATACTGATTGCAGCTGGTAATATTTGTGGTAGCAGAAATGCACTTGTGCCTAAGAGAAGTAACACCTGGATCTGATGTAGCTAGGAGCGAAGAGTTAACACTTGCTCTTTGTCAGCAGAGTTGTACCAAGTAGTCCTCAGTCCAAAATCATGTAATCGGGCCTTGTAATTATGCTTTTCGGCAATACAGTTGCTCAAAATTCCTATATGGAGAGATTCTTAATCAAGCTTCACCAATTTGAGCTCTGGACCTCCAGTGAAGCATAGATCTCTGGTTAGCTGTAGGTGTGTGATGTTGTGCAATATGTTTTAAAATATAAAGTGTTTAAAATAATGACTTTGAAAAAGCTTGGTGAATCTCTAAAACAGTGTTTTACTGTGGATTGATATCCTCTGGAAATTTCCATAGGAGTTACGATGCCACTAGCAGCGTTCATTGTGTCAAGGAGGTCCTTAGCACCAAGAGTGGGTGCCTTGAGATGAGAGAGGACAACAAAAGGAGGGTTGGAAGGGAAGGGCAGGGTCCTGCTGAGTGGTTGTGAGGGTGGCACTTTTCATGCCCTAGTAAAATTTGAGTTCCTTGATGCTATGCAGCTTTTGACACAGTACCTCGCTCTGAAATTCAAGGACTAAAAAAAAACAGTCTATGTGTGTAAGGCTTCTTGCAGATATATCTAGTTTAAGGATTATTAACTCTTCTTCCCAGGTTTTAACTGATTCTTTTAACTTTTACCTGGTATTATGGTTTGAAAGAACAAGAGCATTTGTGGTCCTCATCGCCTCAAACGAGAATAAATTTTTGATGTTACTTCTCGAAGACTTCTTTGACTCTGCATTGGTATGTAGTGCATTAAAGGGGCAGAAGGGTTGCCTTTGTGTAAGAAAGCCTTTGTTCACAGCTTTCTGTTTAGAAAAATATAAGTAGTTACATAGACCCTGTGCCTTGGGACTGAGCCTGGGATGTGGCTCAGGTGGTGGGGCTGATGCAGTGCCCAGGAGCCTGCTCTGGGCTGGTGTTAGGCTGAGGTTATCTGCACCTGCGAGAAGCTGCTGTGGGGTTGCACAGGGCTGGAGTGTTTTCTCATTTTCTAACATGAAGCCAAGTGGGTGTTTTTTGCAGGAAAATGTGCAATAAATTCTGATGTGTTTTGTAAACAAAAGTTTTTGTGCTGAAGCCCTTGTTTAAAAACCCAAGTTACTGCCACTGAGCTGCACTTTAGGTGCAAATGCACTTGCCAAGATGGTCCTGGTGATTTGTTCCTATGGTGTTTGAAATAGCTGATTTAATTTTAAATAATAATCTGAACTGCTTACATTTCTCATTTATGTTTCTGTTTTAAATATTCATAACTTTAAAGGTAGTGGAGGCCTAGTCATGTAAAATTTCAGTAGGAAAAATGCTTCTAGATTCTTTCCTTGAGCTGTTCCCCCAGCCTTGTCTGTAGCTTACTGGAACTATGTCACTTTGTGCGTCAGAACTTATTTGAATACTTATGACTCTTTTTAGGAGACCTGATAAAAGATATTTGATCAAAACAAAATTTTCTTCTTTCTCTACTAATCACATTGAAATTATATGAAATACTCTATTTGTCAAAATTTGATTTCTTTGTCTTCATGGTCCATTTCTTCCATATGCTTTCACTGTGGAGGATGAAGTGTTGTTTTATTTGTGGTGTGGGGTTTTTTTTAATTATTATTTTTAATTTTCCTCAATGGACTTTAACACTCTTCAGATATCATACGTTAGGATATCTAGTACTGTAGTGTGTAAACATAAAATGTGTTTTTGCATAGGCCCATATGTGCGATAAAAGTAACAAAGTGATGCCACGATGTGGGTTTTCCAGGGAACCTGACGGCACCGCACTCTCGAGCGCTGCCGAAACCCTTGGCGGAAGTGGGTACTTTGCTCCCTTTACTCTCCCTGCATAATGCCAACCTGTATGATCAGGGTGACCATATGTGATATGCCTGTATCAGGTGGCACTGCTTTTCCTGATGTGGGTACAGTAACGTTTTGTGTTATTTTAGACCCTGAAATGTGTGACAGTGGGGGCATAACCACCTAGGCACTTAGAGTACTGCTGTTCTTGGGTTGTGGTGTGTTAACGAAGGCTTCCTTTACTTTTTCCATCAGGTGATTTGCAGGTGTAGTAATGAAGGTCAGTATTGTTTTTCCTTGTGTTCCTTGATACCCTGAATCTCAGTCTCAGGAGCGCTGTTCTTAATTCTGCTTGAACTCTATCCCTTTTTCTTCTCCCCTCCACTCTTGACCTCCCCCTCCCCTGCAATATTTCTTTTGAATCCTCCTGCTAATTTTCCTCCGGTTAACTTTAACATCTACATTGGAGCACAAAACCTTTTACTGTTTCTCTCGGTTTGCTTGTTTTGAATATTCTGAAAAAAAAAAAGATCTGTTGGGGTATCTTGTTTAAATAGTTGGCATCAAGTATTTTGCTTAGTCGGAGTAAGTGGTGCTTTGGAAAGGACGTGAGGCTAGACAGTCTGCTCTTGCACATCTATCCCTAGTGGCTTCTGATGTTCTTCCCTTGCTGAAGGCAACCACTTCCACATAATAACATGGTAACTCCTTCTGCCATCCTAACTAGGCGGAGAGATGTCTGTCTGTGTCTTTTGTTTGCACGGCAAGATTTTGCCTATGGCTGCAGCTGGCTTTCCGTTAGGGCAAGGGAGCAGACGCTTCCAGAAAGAGCGAGTGTCCGTGTGCCCAGACATCCAGGCTCACAAGTCATGTAAAAATGAAGCATTACATTGTGGGCTGGGTGACTCAAGCTTATTCGTCCTTGTAGCTTATTCTAGTGAGAGCAGAGTGGGCACAAGTGTCTTCTGATCAATACTGTAGCAGTTTGCTCTGACTTTGACAAAAGCTGTATATTATGGATTTATCTCTTGTGGTTAGTAAGTAGCTTCTCCTTTCTGTACATATTTAAGTAGTTACCCAGGTCAGCAGTTAAAGTATCTGGAGCTTTTTTTTTCTTACAGAGAAGTCACCAGTTCCCTTTTCTGTCTAGGATTAGATGGTTGGAAACTTTGTTTTAAAATGAATCCACAGCTGGGTTATTTTTATTCCTTCAACACAACAAACTGTAGTTGCTTCAATTATATTTTATATGGAGACTAGTGCATTGCTAGCTGTAACCTTTCAAACAATTTTTCTAGGGAAGAAACAGCTGGTGAATTTATTTTTACCTGAACTGGGGCATCTAGTGACAGAATCAAATACTCCCTGGGCTCTGCAGCAGGAGGTAAGACTTGTGCTAGGAGAAGACTACAGAAATGTGCACACAGACTGTGTGTAATTAGATACAAAATGTGAAAAACATGTAACCGAATTATTTCCCTTCCTTTTCGGCCCCTTCTTCTGTGGTGGGGAAAGGCTTTGAGGACCCTCAATTCTATACTCGACAGTGTCCCACGAGAGGAGAGAAAGAAATTCCCTCTGTCTGAGGAGATATGCTTGCTCACGTAAGTGGCTTTCCCTCCAGCTCCTGTAGCTAAACAGTGTCTTCCTTGCAACAAGAGTTAGAGTTATTTCTACTTTAAATCATTGCATTATGTTGTTTCAGGAAAGACCTTGCAAAAACTATACTGGAGGTTGGTGGTAAGAAGTATTTAGTGGTTATTCTCACAAACCTGGGGTTCTCCGGCTATACTTCATCTGCTTATTTATTACAGATGAATTATAATTTATATTATTTCCTTGTCAAGAGTTGACTTTTGGGGGGGATGGAAATCAGGTGGTACTTTAAGAAAATATTAATCAAAAGTTGTTAGGTGCAACAATGAATTGGTTCTTTCTGGCTAGTATTAGTAATTCGTATTAACTAAGAAAAGCTAAACTCATGTATGTAGGAATGTAATTAGATCAGCTTTATGTACATGTTTACAAAGTATGCTGGCTGTTGGTCTTCGAAAAATAAATTTTAACTACTTTGCCATGATGTGGACAAACTTCAGTTAATAAGGTTTACAGCCTCTTGTGTGAAATCTTTTTTTGTTTTCTCTTAGCAATAACACCTTCTAGGGCGTTCCCATGGTAGGTGAAATGGAACTTAATCCTAGTGAGTTAGTGATGAGGCTTTGCTCTCATCCCCTCCCTGATCCCCTACAAGATCTCCCAATGCACCCACGTGTGTCACGGTTAGCAGTGCTCCGCACCCTGGCTTCGCTGAGCCAGGGGGAGCTGAGGGTGCCTGGAGCTAATCNATGGTAGGTGAAATGGAACTTAATCCTAGTGAGTTAGTGATGAGGCTTTGCTCTCATCCCCTCCCTGATCCCCAACAAGATCTCCCAATGCGCCCATGTGTGTCACGGTTAGCAGTGCTCCGCACCCTGGCTTTGCTGAGCCAGGGGGAGCTAAGGGTGCCTGGAGCTAATGCTTGGCTGTTACCCTCCACTGTTTTCCTAGGTGAAACCGAAGCTAGGTGATGAATACGACGGTGTAGCGTATAAGTGCAGGAGTAGCAATGCTGTAACCTCTGTTATGCTGGGAGGTGATATTTATCCTGTGCTTATGTTTACCACGTAGATTATGACCTTCAGGTTGCCCTTTCAGAAGCGCTTTGTAGGTTAATGACAAAAAAATGGAGGGATGACCTTGTTCACCACTGGTTTGAAGATAACTATCTTGCTGAAGCTTTCAAAGAGATCAAGGATAGAGAATTTGAGACGGTGAGGGTCCTTATTTTGAAAACAACATACTTGACAAGTCTGTATAGGGGCTAGTTTTGGTTGAGTTCAGTCAGGAAGTCCTTGTAAGAATTTCCTATGAAACTGATTTTATAAATACACAAAGTTATGAAGTTATTTGTGGATGGTGGATTTGTTTAAATGAGGCAAATATAAAAGCGCATATTGTTAAAATAGCTCTTATTTCAAAGTTATTTTACTTACAAAGCATAAGAAAGTTAATTTTTGTCATTTATGTTTGGAGGTTTGCTGGTCAGAAGTTGAGTCCAACACATTTGTAGTAACTTGAGTGTTTCTTCCCAGTGGCCTTTGGCATCACACAGACTAGTTAAAAGCTTGCGACTGGAGTAGGGGTTACACAGCCCAGTAGAATAACACTTTGCAAAGCAAATGTAGCCTGGTTTTTAATAAGATGTGATTTGTCTTCAAGGACTGCAGAAAATTTCTTAACCAGCTAAATGAAAGGCTTGGGGATGAAAGAAGGTAAGCTGTGAACCAACAGAAATAAACTGGTGCTGTCATTACTGCAGAGGGGAAAAACTAGGACTGTAAACTGACTTGAGTTACATTAACCCCCCCCCCAGGATTTATATCATGTGTGAATAATTAAGTTCTTAAGATATTTTATTCATTTTAATGGTGGTTCTTTTGAAAGTAAAATCAATAAAGATAACGCATCACTACTAAAATACTGTATTCTCTAAGATTTTCCAAGCTTAACTCACTTCTAGGAATTTATTAATTCTTGTTTTAACAATAAGATTAGTAACCATTCTTAATGATTTCATCTTTCATAAAGTTGGACTCTGATGTTGAATGTATCATGTGAAGTCTGCTTTTCTTCCAGAGTCTATTCATTTCCTTGCATATCTGCTTTTGCTGACATGAACGAGGTAATAGTCCTTAACACTGTGGCACCTTCCCTACAGTGTTACCACTGTCAAAATGGTGCTTTTTGTGGTATATGGGGTTTTTTTCCTCTCCATTTTTTATTTAAGAGCTTAATTTTCTGGAGTGTAGAGCGTAACCTTCTATTATAGTTGGAAAGTTTGCTTGTTTGTCACTTAGCTCCCAGTTTACTGCTGCTGACTTTGCTGTTCTATCAGCCAAATGATAGAGGCAGAGCTTTTCTTCATGGTGATGACAGAAGAGAGATCTCTAAACGGAAGCAGGAGGACACGGCAACTCTAATTCCACCTGCAGGGCCGCTTCCAGACTGCCAGAAAACAAGATTAGCCCAATGCCCGAGTAGGAGAGATCCCAGTCACAGTTACAGATCCTGCAGATTGCTTTACTGGTCTTTAGGAAAACGTGTTTGTGGCACCGCTCCCAATGGTTATATTGAATAAAAACCAAGTTGATGGAAGCCAGTTCCGCTGCTTCTGCTTATTTGNCAAGATTAGCCCAATGCCCGAGTAGGAGAGATCACAGTCACAGTTACAGATCCTGCAGATTGCTTTACTGGTCTTTAAGAAAACGTGTTTGTGGCACCGCTCCCGATGGTTATATTGAATAAAAACCAAGTCGATGGAAGCCAGTTCCGCTGCTTCTGCTTATTTGAAGTGCTCAGAAACACAGAAAACTTTCACAGACTCTTTCCTGCTGCAAACACGCAAGTGTTTGTGTATTGCCTTTCCCTTGGTTGACGTAGAGAGAGCCACGTCTGACTTTGTGGGTATGGTTGGGTGAGCAGCAGGCTGGCGACTCGCAGGTTGATCCCACCTCTTATTTCTGTAACATATGCGTAGGACAATCTTTTCCAATTTCATCTTGTTAAAAAAAACTGAGTATGAGACAGTGCTTGTGGGGATTTTCTGGGAATGGCAGCATTGCCGTTGTGCTTCCCCAGGTGAAGAAGCCATCGGACGAGAAGCTGGAAGAGTTCTGGATCGACTTCAACGCTGGCAGCCAGTGTGTGACTTTCTATGTGGACAGTGACGAGGTAACTTGGTAGCAAAGCCCACGCGGTCTTGGGTTAGCCTGATGCAGTGGGTGCTCGTTCAGCCCTTCTGATGTGGTGGCTTTGGTTTTCAAAGGGTGTTCTCTGGGACTCCGTGAGGCTGTCGAAAGAAGCGGTCAGCAGTTACAGCCTGAAGGGTAAGGTTTTCCAAAGAGCGTTATCCTCCGTTTGGCTGTGGGCCCACAAGACACAGGGAACCAACCCTAAAATCTCACCATCACCGAAGAGAGTTCCTGTATCTTCCCCTCTCCCTGTCGTGCACCTCGATGGTCACCTTGCAACAGCTCTGCTTGTTGGACTGTCTGGGGGACCAGTCAGCTTGATAATCTACCCCCCTACCCAAGCAGTGTGTGTTGAGGGGTCAGTATACAGATGTGCTAGGGAATAGCACAATCATCTAGATCAATGAGAAAGAAATGGGTAAACAGAGCAATTGGAAACATGTGGGCAAGTTGTAAAAGACCAAAAAAAACCCAAGCATTTATTCAGGTGTGGTTTTGGTGATATGCTGAATGTCTTGCTCTAAAACATATTTAACTGGGGTTTTTTTTAAATGCAGAGGATGATGGAGAAAAGATTGTTAAAATTTACATGAAGATTCCTGCTGTTGTTAACAAAACAGAAGCAACAAAAATCAAATTATCTTTCAGTGCTGAGTTTGAAATCTTAAGTATACTTAAAAAAGTCCTGGGAGATGAAAAAGTGCTGGTAAGCTCTTGGTGTGAGTTTTTTTCTTTTCTAAACTATGTTTCACTTGATACGTACTGGGCAATAACATTCAGTGTGGTGTGTGGGTTGTTTTTTGGGGGGTGGTTTGTTTTGGGGTGTTTAGATGTCTGTTTATTATGATATCTGTCTTCCCATTGAGGATTTGTGGCTCTCTGTATGGATGTTCTTAGCTTTGGCCTGAAAGAGAGAGACTTCAGGAAAGAAGTTTCAAGGGACTCAAATTTATAGTTAAGAAGCTGGAAGGTTAGACTGGTTTATTAATCAATTCAGTGTGATGTGAGTTTCTGAAGCAGGAAATGAAACCTATGATATTTAATTGCATAACTTGAAGTGTAAACATGCCCTTATACCAGCTCACAGTGTTACATTGCACAGAATGAGCAATTTGTGACACAAGAACCTGGAGAAGAGAGAAGGGATACTGCAATACACAAATCTTAGATTGACTTTGTAGATCGTCCTTCTAGATTAAAGAAGAGTACTTTTAAAACCTCATTTTTTATGTAAATGTAATGTAAAAACACGGTGGATGTGTGGGGGGTTTTTTGGTGACTGTTAATATGGTTAATTTTTCATACTTGTGATTCATCCACAGACCAATGGGGTTCGCAGAAAATCTTATGTGAGAGTAAATAGCTGTGGTATAGTGGCTGTCACTTATCCTTGCAGGAGCCAAGACCTTTCCAAATGGTCAGCTCAACTCGCATCCAATGATTTGCCAATGATTTGTTGCTGGCGATTAACAACTGTTAGTTTTGTTATTAAGTAGCTGACTTTTACCTGATACAGACTATACTTCTTGTGAGGTCACTTTCACATAAGGTTAATTCCCACCAACAGATAAATGTGTCTGAAGAGGATTCTGTCCATACTGGGAAGCAAGCCAGGCAAAATGAAGCAGGTGATTTTAAAAAAATTATGATTTTATTGAATGACACTTAAATTGCTCAGTTTTAAAGTGAAGATACTCTTTTGCGGTCCACAGCTTGCAGTTGACCATGTTAAAAAAAAAAAAAACCAACAAAAAAACGCAACCCCCAAGTTCAATCTTCTACTGCTTGTATCTTGTGAGCTTGGTAACTGGTGTTTGTGCCCAGGGAGCGAGCATGGGGCACTGTGGCCTGGTGCTGCTGGGATCTCGTGGGCACGGGAACAGCTCACGGATACAGGATCTGTGTGCTGGCAGGTAGCCTGGCACGGCAAGCCTCAGCTGCTGCCAGACCTCTGACATGCAAAGAGTCTGCAGTAGTGTTTCTCCACCTGCAGCTGCGGTGCAGTGGGATGCACGTGCCTATTCTCCCTTGCTTGCCCTATGCATGGTTCCTGGTTTGGCTGTGCTGTGTGGGTGCCTGTGGGAGGCTCCCCACAGGAGGGGACAGGAGCATCTGTGTGCCCGTGGAAGCACAGGTCCTCTGGTGGATCAGCTCTTGCACCTTGGCACTTAACATGCTCTCCTCTGCACAGTGGGTGCATGCGTGGCAGTGTACTCTCTACCAAGGCTTCTTGTAGGGAGGCTACTTCTGTTTCTTCTGACAGCATGATGTGATAGAGAACGGTGCACTCCGGTGCTGTTACCCCACAGGAAGCAGATGATGCTCTGGAGATGCCAGGGGCTGCTGTTGAAGTGCAGCTGGGTGACCAGAAATGCTCACATGCAGTCCCTATTTGTAGAGATGAGCAGCAGCATAGCTCCTCTCTGCAGGAGGTGACCCACTGCCGCATGCAGAGGCATTGTGGGTGCTGCCATAAATACCTCGTGTCACAGGACTGTCTCTGTGCGTGCCCTAACTACGAACATAGCCATTGTTTCCTCCTCCTCACCAGCCTACAACCAATGCTCTGTATTTCTTTGAGTTGGGCCCATTGAATTTTCTGTGATCAAATGGTGTCATTTCCTGTGCTGCCAGTGAACATCTCCGGCAGTGTGTTTCCTTCCAGGATAATTGAGTTTAATTTTGTTCCAAATATGATAGATGTTGAGGGAACACAGAGCCTAAATTACAGGCTTGGGTGCCTGACCCAAAGGAAGGTCCAAGGCCAGTGCTTGTCCAAGGGGAATAGAAAGCAGTTCCTTCCTTTCTCTCTACCATGCTCTGAAGTTCTTCTGTAAACCCCTGCCAAGGCTGTGACACATAGTTTGAGGAAAAGCTGCTTTCAGCACAAAAGCAAGACATGCATGACCGATATTGGTCTTAAGCAGGAAATGTTTTCTCAGCTTAATTTCATTATCAAATTATTTGGGAGATGGCTTTTTTCCGTGTAGTGATCTTTTCTCTTTGAGGGCTTGGATATGCCCTTGCTACAAAATTTGCTGTACTTCAGTTTTTAAAGTGATTATTTTTTGCATGGATTATTCCTTGGTGTAACTTGCTTACCAGATCTTTCCAGGTTTTCTAAGACAATGAACTTGTACTTCTTTCTACTGCTACCACCCACCATCTCAGAAAATGAATCACGGATTTAAAGAGCCATTAGGTTAGGTAGCATTCTTTCTGTGCCTATGTTAAAAGCAAATTTTCACTTTTCTCTTAGTTACTGTGCATTTCAGGTTCCTCCAGGTGAATACCTGAAAGAGCTACTTCCAGATCTAGATGTCTGAGACAGTAACTTCTTCAGTAGTCCTTCCCATTTTCCTCCAGTTACAACCCAAAATGAGCTAGAATGAAAGTTCTCCAGATTCTGGAGGTGCAGGTGAGGGAGAAGTTCCTTCATCAGTGTCCACCATGAAGCTCACACAGATGTACAAGGTGGGCACTACTACTGGAAACAATCAAGGAGTACAAAGGGAGGAGGGTAGTTCATCTGTAGTGAAACAACTTTTGCAGTGCCTGGTAGAGATTCAACAGAGGGAACCAGAAACGGTGGAAGATCCCACGGGTCTGTTTCTTTAGCCAGACACAAAGGGTTGTTCTGTGTTTTCCAGAGCTGAGAGTCAAAATAGCAATAAGAGGATAAACTTGCACATATTCATGTAGTATGTGAGGGGCTTAGGGAGGGGTAGGCTCAAGATGCTGTTTTAGTATTGCAGTTCTGCACTAGGTAATTTGGAGATGTTTGATGTTTTTGTTGTGTTGAACAAGTTCTTGAGATGTTTGTGCCTAGTAAGTTGTACTGTTCCATTCTTACATACGCGCATAAAAGCATAAAGGAAGCGCCTGTGCGTGTGTTCAGTTGCCGCAATGACATTCTCACCCCATTGCTGTTCTGCAGTGATACCAGAGTCACAGCTCAGGGAAGATCCTTCGAACTCTGAAAACGCGGGCTCTCAATCAGAAAACTTAGCCTCTCAACACAGCCAAAAGTTACCAGGCACCGTAACAGTAAGTGTTTGGTGTATGGTGAAAGAGTTCTTGTGCCCCCTTTCCCCTCCTCCAAACTGCTTTTTTATAGTTGTGGTTAACACCTTCTTTCAAAGAAAACTAACTTAGTTTGTACCCAAGTCTGAGAGTGTTTTCAAACTCCATCTTATATCAGTGAGAAGTCAGCCCAAACACTTGCCTCCAGCGCTGCAATTTTGGCAAAACTGATTTAAAAAGAAGAAATTTTACTCCCTGTTGTAAAGGTGTGGCGGGATGCTCATAGTACCAGTTATATGCAACCTAAAATGTTTTTGTGTGTGGCTAACGATGAACCTGTCATCCAGCTTTTGCCACGAGCTAGCACTGAAAATCTCTGCTCCTAAAAAACTAACTCCTAAAAAACTGAACTTCTTTATTGGTCATACGCATGTTCTGTTCATGGTTTTATGTCTCCGAACAGAAAATGGCTAACTCTGATGTCACCGTGATTACAGTGAGCCAGCAGACTGATATGGAGGACACTAACCAAGACTCAGGTCAGGCATCACTCCCTTCAGTTCCTTAAGTTTGACCCAGTTAAGTGTCACCCAGGTGACATGGTGAAGGCTCTGCTTTTGTGGGCTTTACAGCAGAAGCAGATAAATTGTTTAATAGTAGCTCCAGAGGGTGAAGCTGTAGTTTCCTTGCCTCCCTCAGCAAAAAACTCCAAAACTCCATCTCGAGGGGTGAAAGCTGCGGCTAGGTGAGTGTCTTTCATACAAGAAATTGCAAGGTGGTGTTTTTGTTTGTTTTTTTTTGTTTTCCTTCCCCTACGGTTTGAATACATGTGATTTTGAGGTTTATTACATCAATTATTAAATGGAAAAAAAAAATTCCATTTTTCTATACTGTCTAAGCAAGGCTGGTTGCCCAGAGTTATAGCACTTAAGAGTTGCAGAAGAGTGGTGTTTGGTTACTGGCTTGGCTGCTACTTTGGTATGACTCTTCTCTCTCATCATTGATTTAATCTAAATACAAGAAGACCGTACAGCTGTATNGGTTTGAATACATGTGATTTTGAGGTTTATTACATCAATTATTAAATGGAAAAAAAAAATTCTATTTTTCCATACTGTCTAAGCAAGGCTGGTTGCCCAGAGTTATAGCACTTAGGAGTTGCAGAAGAGTGATGTTTGGTTACTGGCTTGGCTGCTACTTTTGTATGACTCTTCTCTCTCATCATTGATTTAATCTAAATACAAGAAGACCGTACAGCTGTATTACAGAGAGTTTAACTTCGGTTGTGTAACCAGAGCTCATCAGATATGTAGCTATTCATAATGAGGCCCATGACTTTTGTGAAAAATCATGTGAATTTGAGTGCACCTCTGCATTAGTAATACTTTTTTCCAGAGCTTTGCAGGACAGCGTTTCTTATAGTTAACTAGAATTGGACTTCTGTAGAGCTATTGATGAGCTTGCTTCCCTACACACCTTTTAAACTGCTGCTTTGATGCTAGTTTGTCAAGTTTTTTTTTTCCTCTTAGTACTTCACAAACTGACTCTCTGGGCTTTAAGTGTACAGCCCCTAAGCACTGTGTTTCTCTTGTGTTCTCTCTTCCCCAGTAATAAGCCCTTAGAAGAAGAACCCGTGGAGGAGGCAACACCAAAGGTATGTTTGCCTTGAGGCCCACCTGAGTGAAGAGACATGGGGCAGGGAAGAGATGCTCTGGTGGAGTTGTGAAAGAAAGCTAGGATGGGTTGACCCACCCGGCCCTGGAGCAGCGTCCTGAGCCCATGCAGTGTCACATCTGATGTTACTCACCATTTAGTACCAGGAGGGAGCTGCAGAGGTGACAGCTGCCAAATTCATTCTAGTGTGGCCCATGCAAGTTAGTCAGCTCAGCTGTTTGTTTGCTGTATATAGCCCCTAGCAGCGGTGTGCTGTGCTTGTGTCCAGGAGCACGGTGTGCGGGCAACTAGCCTGGCCCTGTGTGGGAAAGACTCACGTCTCACAAGACTTATGCGCGGTTTGCAAGAGCAAGGGTCTGCTTCCTGAAGGGAAGCAAGTCTTGGAAGTCTACAGTCATATTTATTTGGTTTTGTATCTGAGTTCTAATGATCCTCCCACACTAGATCTGTGTCTGTACTCCTGGCATAGGAGCTTGTAGCCTGAGTAAATTAACAACAGGTAACTGAGAGCTATCTGTAATTGTGTTTCCTTAGACAACTTGAGCACTTGGAAATTTCTATTGATGTGTCCAGGTATATTAAAAAAAAAAAATCTATGCGTTACACGAGAGAAATTTAATTCCCAAAGCAGTAATTTTAATTTGGAGTAAGTACTTAGCTTATATAAGGAATCACACTTTGGACTTATTCATGAGTTTACATTTCCAGGTAAGTAGGTTTAGATTTTTTTAAAAATTATTTTTTAACTGACAACTGAAAGGTTTTGTAGCACTTGCCCGCTGCATAATGAATTAAAAGCTTTTGAGCTACTTATTTCTGTATCCTCACTCCCTTGGCTTCTCCAGTTTCAACTCTGGGAGTCCCGTACTTTCTAGTGCAAAAGAACTGCATGAAACGGTTGCACCTGGACAGCTGCTGCGACAGAAGGATTGAAGTTTCCTGGCACACCCTGTCTCTACTTTTAGCAGGCTCTAGGATCAGAACGTGACTTTGCGTATTGTGGTTTTAGATCCTGCAACATTTTTCTTTTCAGAAGGATGTTACCTGGGAAAAGAGAAACAGAAAAACACGTTTGGCCAAGCAGAGGGCTGAAGGCAGGTATGACACACGAGCCCGGTGAGCAAATGAACTACATGTGAGGATCTCTGCAGCGGTTCTGGCTGTTCAGGGGCTTCCTTGGGTGTCCTGCTTCAATCTACTAATTCTTAGCTTAAAAAAACCCCTAAGTGTTTAGACTAATTTTTTGATTGATTGTAGGCAAGAATGGGGAAACTTGATGCAGAATTTCAGCCTTGCTACAAGTTCTGTGTTTTAAGATCGAATAATTTGATGCAGCAAATACCGGTTGTAAAACAGAAGCAGTGTAGAAGTTGGAGTTGGAGAAGAACTTTAGTTTTGTCATTTTGCTCCCTCTAGTGTTTTATCTGAAAATGAGCGTTTCTTTCCTTCAGGAAGCTTTAAGGAGGAGTTCAGTTATTTAGTCTTCCTATTCTTTCACTAGTAATAAGAGGGGGAGGGTGTACTGTATGTTCAGCAACAATTGTAGGATTTTAAAAAATAGTTACGATTTGGAGAAAGAAATAAAGTTAAGTTTAGATGTTGAAAGACATGAAAACAAAATCTATGTGCATACAGAGAAGTGATTAGAGAACAAACATTAAATGTTATAATTTTCAGAAGGGAATTAAATGGATTTTCTTTCTCCTAAATGCTTCTGAAATTATTTTTCGATTCATTGTTTCTTCCTACTGTTATCGGTGATGTGGGAACAAAATGTCCACTACGTAAACAGGAATAGGCTGACTTGTATGTTCTGATTATTTCTCTTAAAATTAAAAATATACAGTTGAAAGAGTAAGAATCAAGAAAGAAAAATAATAGAGACCAAGTAGGAAAGAAACAAGCGGTGTGTTTGGTTTTTCTTAGAAGCTGAGAAAAAAGCATTTTTAGGCATATGAAGTATCCGTGTGTTTACTGTGTAACACAGTTCACAGGAAAGGCAGGGGGGTGGGGGTGGGGAAGCAGAAACAAACCACCTTATCTCCCTCATGTTCTTTGTGAAGTGCTATAGGGTGACTCTTCACAATTGTATGTGACTGCCACATATATGTTGTCTTGCAGGAAGGAAATCTACGACTATGAAAACTCAGACTCTGCAAGCCATGAAAAGGTAAAGTTGAGACAGAAGCTGTTAGGAGCTGCGCAGAGGTCCCAGCTCAGCAGCTAACAGAGGGTAGCAACTTGAAGCAGGGGATATCTCTTGCTGCAGAAATGCAGTAAGGATGGATGTGCTGTTACAGGAAAACAGACAACTGGGAACCCGAGGTTCATGTATTTCTGTACGGTGCTATACATGGAAATATTTTTTTGGGGTGGGGAGAGCGCTCATTGCTTCTCTAGTCTTGTGGTGGGTCCTGTATGATAAAACTAACTGCAAGAGCAATTTGAGCTGTTGCTTGAGTGAGGCTGTGGGATATTTTAGCAATTGAAGACCAACCTCTGCATTTTACTGAATATTGAAAGCAGATTGCTGAACGTCCTTCACTTGGCAATCCTAGGCTAAGCCAGAAGAGGCGGAAATCCATTTCAAGCCACACTTTGGCACATTAGGAATCCCTGGTTAAAAGCAGTCATTGCAAAACTTTTGTTGGAAATTCAGCTTGACTTATATTTGTAGACTGCTAGAAAAACTGAATAAAAATGAGTCACTCTGCTTTGAAACTTTGACCAGTGCGGGTTTTCCCAGGAAGCTGAGAACTTGCTCCTGATGGCTGCTGTCAAGGTGGTGCCACTGCAAAAACCCTGTGGCTTTCAGCCTCTTCCCTGGTGCAGATGCTGTCACTGCCGCCTGTTAATTCCGAGGCGCTGGATGCTAAATGGGACACCCCGAATTTCTTTTATGAACTGAACACCGTCCACTCCTTGCTGCTGCCACTGGGTGTCAGTATAAAGCCCTGCTTCGGGGCACCCTGTCCGGAGGCTGCCCAGAGGCACCCTGCGCTGCATTCACAGCACCCTGCTACTAGCCGTGTTAATGCTTAAAATGGCATTTCTTATGATGTTATTGCGTAAAATGAGTGTTTTTCATCAAGCAAGGAGAAGCGAAAGTAACTTCGTTTAAGACTGCGAATGTTTGTCTCTTAGAATTTATGACACTGTTTCAATCGACAAATCCCACTTCATTAAAAAAGTTGAATTTCAATGCTGGACTCAATCCATTCCTTCTCTAGCCCGTTTGAGTCCTGATACATTTTAATTTTGTACCTTATTTTACAGAGTAATTGGTCTTGAGGACAAATACCTGCTTCTCTTTTAGGTCACTGAAGCCAAAGGAAAGATTCTTGGGCAGAAAGTTTCTTCACAAAATCAGAGGTACAGGATTATACACGCACCATTTTATGAACACTTTGCTCTGTGAAAGAAGAGTTCGTTGCCTTAGTTAAGCTGAGATGGGCTTAGTTTTGAGATCAAAAGGGCGATGTGATGTTTCTAGCGAAGTAGTTCCTTGCTTAGCTGCCACAGTATCTGTGGATGTTATCAATACTGATATTTAAACGTTACCTGAGAATATAAAAGTTACTAAAGAGAATAATGACTCCTGTCCACTTTGACAATAACAGGACTTTAACTCTTAAGCATTCCCCTTCCCTGATGGTATGCCTAAATTATTGATTTAATTTTTGAAAAATGCTTACACCCTTTGCCTTTTCTTGGCCACCTCCAGTTACAGCAAGCTGCTAGGGGCTTGCCACCTCTAAGTATGTAGCCTGATTTTTCTTTTAAAAGCTGCTGAATTTCAGGTATCCCTGATTTGCTACTTTCAGAAACCAGCCAGAGAGGAAAACATTGGCTAATGCCCACAGTTCAGTAGTTTGGCCCTTCTGCTGATCTGTTCAGGAGCCCTGCCATTGCTATTTGGCTATGCCACTGCTGCAAAGTGCTATCGCAGCATCTGCTCGTCTAACTCCAGTATTTATGGGTTACTTGGCAGGAATTATGAAACGGGAAACAAGAATGAGGAATCAAACAAACTCGAGAGAAGGCTGGTAGGTGGTGTGTGCTTTGATTGCTGTGTATATCCACCTGTACAAATCGGCTGCACCCTTAAATAGACTGAAGTTTAAGGCTTATCCAGCATGGAGGTGGAGGAAAGTGAGCCTCAAACCAGCCCGCTTGTTGCTGCTGAAAGCAGTACTCGGGGTGCACCGGGACTGCCAGCAAGTGAATGTCTCTGTTCATGTTTTTTCTCATGTGGTCTTGGCTGCAACTCGGGCACGCTGAGGCTTGCTCCCCTGCGAGAGCCCTTTTATCTGGCTGCAGGAGGGAGGGGGAGATGAGGATGCAGGATGCTGTAAACTCTGTGTTGGCAAAGGGCAAGCATCTGCCTCTTGGTGTTTTTATACTGCTGGTTTGACAGTTAACTGTTGCTGTTTTGGCAGATTTCACAGCTTAAAGTACTTCAGGTGCTGCACTGTGGGGAGGAAGAAATGGAATAATTTGGTAGTAAATAAAGAGGAATTGTTGGGGAACTTCTGGGTGGGCAGAGGGAGCTGACACTGAGCAGGACTCACTCTTAATAGTGTCTTTAGTCCACTTACAGGAAACATCTTTTCTCTGAAAGCAACAATGAAAATACAAGCACTGGTCAGAGTGAAAAAAGCTGGATCCTTGACTCTCAGAAACAGCCATTGCCAAAATCTCTTGACTATACCCGGAAAAGGCCAAGAGTGAGAAGTAAATTAAAAGGTAAGCTTGGTCCCCTGTTGACCCTTAGCTAAGTGTGACATACTGTACTGCAGCTAAGGAAATGGCTGATGATGGTTTGAGGATTTGGCCGAGTCCCCAAATTGAGCAGGAGAGAGCAAACTCGAGACCAGCAGTGAGGGGTGCCCTGTGCAGGAGGTCCGTTGAGCACCCTTGTGCTCAAAGAACTGGGTTCCCGTCCGCTTCCCTCCGGTGAATGTACTGGGGCTCAAATGTCCAAGTGGAAATTTGGTACCTAAATGTCTGTGTGGGTACGTGCCTCTGTGTAATGGGGCTGAAGAACCCATGGGTGCTGAGCTGATGGNTTTGAGGATTTGGCCGAGTCCCCAAATTGAGCAGGAGAGAGCAAACTCGAGACCAGCAGTGAGGGGTGCCCTGTGCAGGAGGTCCGTTGAGCACCCTTGTGCTCAGAGAACTGGGTTCCCGTCCGCTTCCCTCCAGTGAATGTACTGGGGCTCAAATGTCCGAGTGGAAATTTGGTACNTTTGAGGATTTGGCCGAGTCCCCAAATTGAGCAGGAGAGAGCAAACTCGAGACCAGCAGTGAGGGGTGCCCTGTGCAGGAGGTCCGTTGAGCACCCTTGTGCTCAAAGAACTGGGTTCCCGTCCGCTTCCCTCCGGTGAATGTACTGGGGCTCAAATGTCCAAGTGGAAATTTGGTACCTAAATGTCTGTGTGGGTACGTGCCTCTGTGTAATGGGGCTGAAGAACCCATGGGTGCTGAGCTGATGGCTGCGCTGGTGCTCTTAAATGCACAAGGAGGAAGATCTCTTTGGAGCTGCAATATTTCCTCCCTACAGGTTTCCATTCCCTATCTCTCCAGAAACACAATTGGCATGGTGAATAAACCTTGAAAAACTGCACAGTTTGCAGGTCTTGACACCTGGCTGCCCTGTTTGTACGCTGACAGGCCAATTGTCCTCAGAATGATATATAAAATCAGATGTAATAATCTTTGATAGCATCCTCTGTTCAGGCCTGGCCAACAGCAAACCTCCCCTGCAGCCATGCTCCATGGCTGTGTCAGCTGCTGGGACCTCCAAATTCAAAATAAATTGCCTTGAAAGAGTTGGAATATCTCTGTCCTTCATGGAGGATGAGCCTTGCTGAGGTAGCTGTTGGTTTCTGTAGGGATGAAAAAGCAAAAGTAAGTTGAGGGAGAAGTTACACTTCATGCTGTGTTTCCGTGGGAGTTGTTCTCATTCCAGTGCCAGCCCGTGCACCCCAGCTGGGGTGTGGGGACCATCAGACAAGTTGCGAAGCCCACCGCTTTTTTTTGGCAACTGCTCTGGATGCATCAAGTCGCGTACACATTAGCATCATTTAGAAGCTTTGTTAGAAAGGGGGTTTGAAGCTTAGTGCAAATGTGAAAGTTTTCTCTTGTAAATGCCTAGAAAACCAAACTAGAAACTGGATTATTTAGCTGCAATGCAACCTTAACTGGGTAAGGCACACAATTATGTTGTCAGTAACCAGGGAAGCTTTTCTCCTTGTAGTGCTTCCAGTGTCTTCCGCAAGTAGCGGCAGTGACTACCAGACAAAGAAGGTAAGGAGGCATCATGCTTAGGTGCCTCAGATTTAAAAACATTATGTATGAAAAATGTGAAGAAATGAGTGGGAATTAAACTGGTGTTATCTTTCTTCTCAAATGTTCCGATGGGCAAATTTTCCTACGAAGTGTTGCTGAGACTTTTTATCTACTAGAGGCTGGGGAAACAAGGTGGTCTTAGGAAGACATGTGAAACTTCATAGAAACAACTGTGCATGAGCTCTAAGCAAGTTATTCTAAACCTGTAATATTTGCCTGGGATAGATGGAAAATTGGGCAGGAATTGGCATGCTTGGTGTGACATGTGCTGTGGCTGACGCAGGTGTCGCTCCAACAAGGAGTCCAGCTCTAGGGGCGTGCCAAGAGCTGGAGCTGCCTATCCAAATACCTGCAGAAATCCCAGTTACGTCCTACCAGGTTGCGTCCTCTGCCCTGTCCTTGCCAGCCAGTGCCTTGGGAAAGCTCATATTCTCCTTTGTATTTTGCTGGCAATTTTCTGGTCTTCCAAGTCCTATGCTTACGCTGAGTCCTGGTTCATGCTCTGTCCTTCTCCACTTTCAGCTATAGTGCTGGGAGAGCTAACCGTGGATTATACTGATGAGGGAATTAGTGGACCAGACATACATCAAACAAAATAAAGTACAGTTTAGCAATGCCAGGCTTTTCCAGTGCACGGCCGTTAAGTGTTGTGTATCAAATATTTCAGAAAAGTCCGCACATAAATTAAGTTTTGGAAAAAGCTCTCCAGAGCTGGTAATTGCATTAAAAGCTTTTATTTTTCCCTGGAAACCATTGCTTTTATCTTTTGACTAAAATGCTTTGGTTCTGCTTAGGGAAAAACTTAATCCACTATACAACTCTAAAGGGAGAACTTATGCATGCATTGAACTTCAGGGCACAGACCTCCTTCCGTGTTGGAGAGAGCTATCAGTATGTTAGGCATATTTCTACTGTATCTCTGCTCTTAGTGTGTTTAAAAACCAAACCAACAAAACAAAACTGCCCCCCCCCCCC
>VZSC01008948.1:148217-176973 GCA_013398225.1 Steatornis caripensis | reverse complement strand
AAAAAAAAAAAACCCCAAACCCCTACTTCTGTAGTAATGTTTAAATAAAATGCACGCTTAGACTTGGTTTTGCTTCGGCAGGGAGCATCAAAGCGAAGAGCTCAAAAGGAGACACTAAGGAAAAAAAGCATATCCAGCTCCAAGGGAGATGATTTGCCTACAGTGGATCTTACTGGTGTTTATTTTAGCAATCTTTTTTTAGTGCATTAGAAAAGTTGTTTTAATGTGTGTGGGTGGTGTGTGCTTTTGGGTGTATTTTTTTCTTTTCAAAACTTCGCCTTTTTCCTTCACGTTTTCTTCATAAGCATTCTGCCTTGTGATATTTCTTATAATGGCTGTGAGGGCTGGATATTGTTTGTAGATAAAGCTTCTTCAGCAGGCCGAACATTGGCTAGATGAAGGAATGAACTTAACTGGCAGCCAGAAATAAAACAGTCTTTAGACTGTGTTTGAGCCACTGTCTCTTCCATGTGTGAAGAGATAAAGGAGAGGGTGGTGGTTTCGTTTGTTTTTGTCCTACATGTCATTAAATTGAAGTTGCTAGTCAGTACAGGATTCAACCTCTATTGCTGGTGCCATTTGGCTTATCTCTCACACAGATGAAATGCTCTCAGACGAGCTCAAAGAGGGTCCACTATTACTTGATGTGTCCGCCAGGGGCTATTCCAGTGATGAGGAGAAGGCCACGCAGGTGCAGTACGCAGCGCTTGAACTCCTAATCTGCTGTCAGGCTACTTATCTAAAATCAGCGCATCGTGTCACTTTGCTTCCTATAACTAGACAAGCCCCGACAGCCTGCCTGTCTGCAGGCAGGGTGGGTACCTTCTTACTGTGTTTTCCTTCTCTCCTTAGAAGTTTCAGCATGAATCTGATAAATCATCAAGAGAAGAAGAAAGATTTAAGCGGAAGGATTCAGGTTTGTTAGTCTCCCTAACATGCAAGAGCTGTTTAAAAAGTAGAAAGGGATGTTGATAGAGTTGTCATTTTTCTTTCAAAGACAGATAGAAACTGAGTTTTTTGATATTTGAAGCATACTTTTTGCATAAGAAATGTCTTCCATTTCTCTGTTTTGTATGTCATGACAGGCTATGGCAAGATGCTTTTTATATACATTCCCAAGTTCGTCACCAACTTTTAAATCCTGTCCTTAATCACAGAGGAACTGCTCGTGCAGCTGTTAAGAGCTTTGGGGATTTACAAACCCAGTGACCCAAGAGAAAATATGTGAAATAAGTAAAAGAAGCAGCCCCAAACCGATTTTTTTAATGATTTAAGGAAAAAAAAAAAATCTCTCAAAGTGGTTGACTTTATACCTGAGAATACAGACATAGACCATCATTATAAGCATTTGGTAAATGATGACTTGTATTACTGCTGTAGCTTTTTTTTTTTTTCAGGTAAGTGGCATGTAAGGACCTTCCTTTAATGAAACAGAACTTGCATAAACTAATCCAAAACTGCAGCACAGTCTCTTTGTGACTGGAAACCACCAAACTTCAAGAAAGTTGAATGGCAATGAGCTGTCTTCATCCTAATATTCTTGATGCTGATGTAGTTGTAAGAGATGCTGTCTTAAAGTTATTGTGACTATGAACCGAGTTGCTGCAGCTTTGGTATCAGACAAAAGTTAGCTTTCTCGTAAGCTGGCTGTGTTTGCATTCCCAGTATGTCTTACCTGTCCAGCATTTACAGAATATACCTTCACTATGCTAACACATCTGCTTAATTTCGGGAGAAGATAAATGCTGAGGACTTTATCACTGTACAGGTGGAGCGGAGCTGATACTATGTGAAGGTGGAAATAGGGTTATGTTCAGAAATTTCAGGTGTGGTCTCTGACTGCATTTGAACACTTGCGCTGTCACCCCTAAGTCTACTTTAGCGTGCTCGTCGTCCGACTGTCTCCCTTGTCCTGGGTTCCACCACCTTCCTGCCTTATGGAGACTCCAGAGAGATGGTTGGTCAAACACAGATACCTTGCTGTGTTCCTAAGGGTTTTCCTGGGATAAAATTAATTGTATGGTAACTCTAGTGAAGCCGCAGAAAAGGCAGCTCTTATGCAAGTAAAGAGTTTTTCTCTCTCCTACGTATTTATGCCTTTTTTTTTTAATCAGCAGCTGAAATCAGCTGATGAACAAATAAGCATAAACAGTTTGTGAGCTGGAAAAGAGAAGGGGAAGAAGCTGGGCAAGAGTTTTCTTTCTGGTTAGAATAGTGGAGCAAGAAACGAAGTTTTCTTTAAGGTGGAGATATATAGCTTTCCAGTTATCCGCGTAGCACTAAGCAGTCTAGTTGCCCACTTGTGTGAGAGGAAAAGACTTGCTGGTGAAGTCCTTTTCTGTCCTGTCAGTGGCATCACAGACCCTAAATAAAGTTGCCCACTTTTCTGCGGAATTGGTAATTTCAGTAGTGATTTTTGCTTGAGTAGCTGGTAGGTATTGCTATGTACCTTATACAAAAGAACAGGTCTGGTCTGAAACATCTGTTCTTTTTCTAGATATACTAAGTGGCACAGTCATAAAAAAGCCCAAGTCTTCAAGTTGGGAAACAAGTCATTTGTCCTCTGGCACTTCTTATAAACCAAGGAAACTTTTTGATTCGGTAGAGAAAGAAGAGGAGATCCAAACAGGTAAAGTCAGGTTGGCAATTAAGGCAAAGTGTTTAAATGCTTTCAGTGTTTCTTTTTTGATGGTAGAAACCGTAGTCATGTGGAAGCTTCAAGAGACCTATCTGTAAGGAGGATGACTTCTACAAAAATCAAAATGTAGCAGAAGGCACATACCGTGGCCCTGCCATTGGATACCAAGTATATAGAGGTGTGGATAAGGAAATCTGGGTTCCCTAACCACAAGCCACTCGGGAAGCCGCTCAATGATGCCAGCACTTTCTAGTTTTTCTGAATAGTGATTGTCCAGAGCTATATAGAATAAAACAACCACCAAACTGGAAAAAGCTTGCAGATAAGGGCAAAGTGACTGCAAAGCACTGCTAAGTCTCAACAGAAGGGGGTTAGGCTTTCCTTGCAGTGAATAAGCAGAAGCCAGGAGAACAGTGTCCCGACTCTCTTTTCCCTTGTGCTGTGCTTTTGCCTCATTACCTGTAAATGTGTCGCTCTTTGTGCTTTCTTAGTATCGTACTTCTTCCTCTATGCTGCTTTTGAACAAGTCTTTCTCAATGCATTTTGGGGCAGTTTCCCTCCTGCTCGTGAGCTCTAGAAGAGCAAGACTCAAATTCCGGCTCTCTAGCAAATGTTGTTCACGTGAGTGACAAATCGTTCAGTAGCACCAGGGTTTGTATTCCTGTAAGCCCTCCAGCATGGTACTAACTGGGCATGCACTTTCTCCTAGGTGAGAAAATGGATGATGGGCTGGATGATGTATTTCTTCCCAAGATGCTGCACGAAGACCTCGCTGATTCAGGAGTGGTTACTGCATTTGAAAGCTTTATCAGCCAACTAAAGAAATTGTTCTCGGTAATGTGCACTGTGTGTGGCATTTTCTCATAGTAAATGAAATTACCTTTTTATCATCAGGGGAGTTGGTGTAAGTAACCTATCTATGTTTTGTGCCCAAGAGCAGATTTGTACTGGATCAGTACTTTGTATTGTGCAAATATGGAGGGTGGTTTTTTTTGCGTTGGTGTTTGGTGTTAGGTGTTCACACTAAATTTTTAGCACTAATCCTTGAATCAAGGCTGGAGGTGGTTGCATTTACAAATCAGTTATGATTAAAATGTACACAGCTTGCATTAATACTGGTCTGCAGTGGGCTAACAAAGACCTGGTTTTGTGCAGTTAAGTGTGTTAGAGTATAGGTGAAGTTTGCTTCTTTGGCTGGATAGCATGACCTTGACCTGAAGTCCCAGGGGTTACATAGAAGTCTGTTGGTGTAACTAGTGTGGTTGAATGACATCAGTTCATATTTGCAGTACCATGCCTATGTGTCATCTCACTTCAGTTTAAATTTGACTTAAGATGATTTCTGCTAAGCTGAAAGGCGGCGCATTTAAGGATTTGCATTTCAGGGAAAGGTTTTACAAAGCAGACTTCTGGGTTTTGGCTTGGGCCGTTGTTCGTTCCTAATGGTGCATCCTGTGGTTAGTCCCGGTACAAAAGGATGGAGACCAGCACGGAGAACGCCCTGAGAACTTCGCAGAAGAACTTGTCCGCCCTGCTGAACCAGATACATGAGTGCAGGTAAGCTGTCTGCTGCCGGCTGGAAACAACTTTACATACATTTTGATATAAAGTGCCTCTTCCTAAGTGAATCTGACAGTAAGCTACTGTGCTTGTTATGGTTTGTAAGGCAAAATAGCTTGCGTGTGTGTCTCTCTCTCTTCCTTTTCTGTAAGAAGAGTGTCAGAAGCATAGCTCCTGTTACTTATCCTGCTTTTCCTGTAAGGGGAGAGTGGACGGATTGATTAATGCAAAGCAAGCTTGAGTTAGGAGCAGCTGATGAACCTGTCCTTAGACTGTATTCTGACTGTCATCAGTGTTCACAAATGTTTCAAATTCCTCTTGTTACACTTACTAGCTTCTGTTTCTACATGTTTTAAGAAAGAAGCCAGACTCTGATTTACTTAATGAAGTGAGAGAGAACAGTAAGGGGTCTGTTATAGACCCTTTTCTGTAAATTGTTCCCAGGTGCATGAAACAAGTGCCAGCTAGTGGACTTTAAGGCACTTGCCAGATAGGGCTTTAAGCAGGTCATTTTGCTTTATGAGTTGTCAAATTTCTCAGATAGGAGCTAAATAAAAAAAAAAATCAATAACAGTTATGGATTTGTTATAAGCAAAATACAAACACAGCCCGAGATGTGACTAAGTCTATCGAGCCTCCATATCTACTACATATTTGGTTTGCAGGATTTTGATCAAATGTAGTGTGGAATTAAAGCCTTTAAAGTGCAAAATCCCTGGTACCGATAGGATCTCTAAGAGCAGAATTTGCTTGTTATTAAGGTACGTGGAGAAGTTTGTGTTCCAAAAACAAAACCAGGGAATGTTTTGGAATGGAAAGTAAGACTTGAAGGCGGTGAGCTGCTGCCATGCTTTCATGTTATTAACTAAGTAACCATGAGCCAACCACAGCTGCAGGGTAGAGAGGACAGAGCTGTGCCAAATCTGTCCTACCCCAGAAGGGTAGTTTCTAAAGTCATCATCAGATGGTGGCTTGGTATCCCACTGCCAGGGGAAAGGTGACAAACTCAAGTGAATAAGGGTGTTGCCGGTTAAGGCTTAGAAATCACTGGCATCCTGTGGCAAAACCATGTGTGTATATCAAACAAGAGGCAGGAAAACCCATCAGAGGTTATTTGTGCCAAGATGCTGTCTTCAGCCTGGAAATCTCTGCTGAAATCCATGGAGGCTGGGAGAGTGTGCAGGGCAAGTACTGCACTGGAAACCCCATTGTGTGCTGTGTCCTGGCTGCTATTTGAAGACAGGCTGTTTAGCTAAACTCCTCTTCAGTTTGACCTAGTACAGCTATTCACACGCTCTGTGACATACCTGAGAACAAAACTGCCCCACGTAGTTCAGCAAGGATGTTTGCTTCTACCTAAAAGCAGGTTTGGTGCTGAAGGTATTGTCATCTGCCTTGTGCTACTGCACATTAACGTGTCAAACTTGTTTCTGTTCTCCATCGCTAGGCTGAGTAAGCTGGAGACCTTCCAGAAGATTGTTGTTGAAGAGCTTGCCAGTCTTGAGAAGGAAACTCAGGTCTTGGCAAACATGGAGAAGGATGCAGTGGTGTGTAAGACTTCTCATGTGCCAGCTCATGGAGGTAGCCCTTCGCAAGTAATGGGGGTTTTCTTTGGGGCTCTCTTTAGGACTTCTGGAACATGCAGTTGCTCAAACTGAGTTCTTTCTGCAACGAGCAAAAGCAAAGGTATGTCTCTGCCAGCTGTCCTGCGTGCTCACGAGTCCTCTGACGGTTGAAGAGGGTGCTAGTTAGGCTGGTGGTACCCTCATTGGTATGCAGGGAAGTATTCTGAAGCCAATATAGCATCTCCACTCAGTGTTCATTGATGGAGTCTTAGTGAGGGTTTTGAATTGGGATGAGGGGTGCAATGAGGAACTCTGTGCATGGGAAGTCGTGCAGGACAGGCATGTACCTCAAGGCACCTGTACCAGTATCTGGAACAAGATATACCCTCTGGTCAAATCTGTATCTACAGGTCAGAGGTGGTGGAAGGAAGCAATCCTTTCCTATATAAAAGATACACTGTCAGTACAAATGCTGAGCAAAAAGCTGCAAAAGGGGGAATCCTAAGGTTCATTTCTATTGGTAAATATCTCTGTTCAAGTTTCATCAGTCAGTACTAACACACCACAGAAAACTAGCCAAGCTCACTTTTCTTCCAGAATTCAGTCTGTTGACTCGGCCCTGGGTGAAACAGCAAAGAGTTTAGTCGACACTATCCAGAATACAACGGTATGTTCAGTATGGGAGCGACTCTGTATGGGGTGGTGGACTCTGAGCTGTGGCCTGATTGCGAAGTGGTAGAAGTGAAAAGGTGAAGTCCTGGAAGGGGAAATTTTTGGTTAGCTGATCTGTGGGGCTGGTTCCTCATGGCACCCCCAGTCCTGACGCATGGAAAGCCCTGAGAAAGCAATGTTTGTCTTGCTAGGGATAAGGAGAAGTGGTCAAAAAAGCACTTGCCTAAGGGATAAGGTAAAGAGAAGGACCAGCAGGTAGTGATGCTTCTCCTGGTTTCATATCTGGGGTATTCCTTCATTGAGAGGCTGATTTCTGGGTAGCTAGTGACCCTTAATGCAGTTCTCTTTTGTTACTTTGTCCCACTTGCCTTTGGAGTCGTGCATCTGTGACATCCTGTGGCTAGGAGCTTTGCAGCCTACCACCACCTCGCATGTTTTCTCTCATCTGCTTTTTGGATTTGACCACATCTAGACTTGATGCCTCCAAGTTTGATTCCTAAAAACCAGATTTATTCGTTTGCCTTGGAACCCAGTTAAATATTAAGTTCTTAAACTTTTCAGAGTCTAATCACTAACTTATGCCCTTGTTTTAATTTTGTGCGTTAAGCTGAATACTGTTAACTTTGATAGAGTGCTTAGTTTCCATCTTGCCCGCTCCATCACGTGCACACGTATGTTACTGCTACTGTTCTAGCTTTATGCACAGACCTGATGGCTTTGGGGGTTTGGCATTCCTGTACTAAGACTGGGGCATTACTATGATGTGTGTGATGCTGTGTGTCTGCATTGCACTGAGCTGAAGAAAGCTCCCTGTGTTGAAGGGACAGCCATGTCTGTGGTCACTACAGTAGACTGGGCCTGGGATTTTAGAAAAGCTGACAACCGAGGGCTAATTTCCCTTAGCTGGTAAAATTGACATCCTGAGCCTTTCTGGAGGGAAAAGTTTCCATTATGAACACAGAGTTGCTTGCCTTTCCCTTACCAGAGGTGCTCCTGATGAAGGACACCTTTAAAGAGGGGCAGGGCTGAGAAAGGCAATGGTATCTTGGGAGCTGCTCATCCTACAGCACCTTGTTCTAGGGTGAGTGCTTGACAACCAAAAGCTGAATCTAATGTGCTTCTAGAATCTCTACAGTTTCTTTTCTTATGCAATATAAACTTCTGAGATGTTTTTCATTATTTTCTTTTCCCTTTTCTGCAGTATGAACACGCAATGAAGACGGCAGTAGAAAACAACCTTTTCATTGTCCCTTCTGACTAGCGAACTCCTGAATTTGTTAGAGCTCTTAACATTTAAGCACCTTATGCAGTGTAGAGAAGGCAGTACTTGGAAGCATGTTAATCTATTTTAAATGGAAAGGAAAAAAAAGGGGAGGAAAATAGTATTGATATTGAGCCTTTTTTTTTGCTTAAGAAGAATGCGCACTGGTGTGTGGTCCAGTTTTGAACCCTCTGTTGGTAACATCAAGTTCTTCTGTAAAATTGTAAGATGGGTCCATTAAATATCAAATAGAAAATTAGCTAAATATCATGATTTAGCCACCAAACTCATGCATATGCTGGCTTTATTTGAGTGTTCTGCTAATACCTTTACCACAAGTAAAAGCATTTAATGATTGATTCAGAGTAAAATGTTGTTTGCATAGGATAACAGTCTCCTCATTTTTTTGGAATTGATGCACTGTGCATGTTTGGAAAGGTACTCTAGAGTCCTGTATACCCTGCACTGGGTGTGTTAGGGGTAGCCTTTCTTGTCTGAATGTAGCAGTGTGGGAACTGATGGCTTGAAACCAGAGCTACTCAATTCTGGATTGCAGAGGTTAGAGCGCAGAGGGATGTGCTGGATATTGGCCAGATGGCTGATGGCAAAGTGGAGGGCAAGAAACTTGGAGCATTGCAGAGAAAATGACAAGTGAAGCCTGATAAACTATTTTTAAAACCAGTGACTATTAGCTTCTAGAGAGTTCAGAGTACAGTGAGCAATGTTAGGATTAGATAAACTAGCGTCAAAGGTCTCTTGAAAGTGAGCAGCAGATAAACCATGCTATTTAACATCACCTTCTGCTTTGACAGAGTTCCCTAAATCACAGTTGCTCTTTGCAAACTGCTTTTAATGCTGTGGCAAACTTCGCACGTGCTGGTGCATCTTAATGAATTTGTGGGAACATGGCATGTTTCCAAGCTCTATGTTTCTATGTACTTATCTTATAAAACCAACCTTAGATTGCTGTGTGGGTTGGAGTGGAGGGAATCATTCCCTGCACACAGTGTACCTTCATAACAAAAGCCCACTTCTGCCAGGGTCTGTTTCACCACTGAATGTCTTTTGGGGGGCTGAAACTGTTCCTTCTCAAAGGATCGTGCAGTGTAGTGCTAGTGCAGAAAACAGTGAGAAGCTGCTGTTGCCATCACTTAATAATTTTCTGGGTATTATGCTTATTCCTTTAGCTTCAGTAGTCCTGACTGGAGTTGGCATAAGTCAGGACTCCACCTTTATCTATGTCAAGGGCTGCTTGGCTCTTTCCTTCTGGGCTGATTTATAAGACCTCTTCATCCCTGCCCTTCCCAAAGCTCCAGATGCAGTAGTCTGCTGTTCACAATGTGAAGGGCTGAAGCTGCGATTTCACATCCACTGCCTTGCACTTATTCTTTTGGGGGCTGGTCCTTGTGACCTGACTAAACTGCATCCTCCTGCTGCTCTTCAGTGTCTTTGCAGCTGCAGTTTGAATCCAGTCTCTCAAAGCACTTGGCTGAAGTGGCTATGTCTTTTGAGATGAAGCTATAACCTCTGAGAACAGCTTTGCTTGTGCCTGGTAAAGCTGTTTAGTTTTGCAGCCCAGTAACAGAGTTTTCAGCATGCTTCGTGTGGTGGTATGCTGTGGTTGCACCAGCAGTGTCATTAACCAAAACAGGATTTAAGATACCGGCCTGAGTGATCTGAGCATCCCTTCCTATTGCACGGCTGTACCAGGCCCAAAATAAACGCTTGGGGCTTTTACTACCCAAGGAGCAATACAAGGTCTTGGGCCTAGGAGTATGGTAAGGGCTTGAACTGCCCTGTTGCTTGTTATTGTAACCCAGAGTTCACAGTAGTTAGTGTAAAGGGATGCTTTGAGCAATGTTGCTCTCAGTCCTAAGTACCAAGGTGAGCCTTCTAGTAGTTCCCAGGTAAATGCCTACACCAAATGGTTTTATTCCCCACAACCTGGCCAAACAGGATGGATGGAACCAGGCCTAACAAGATGAGAAGCAGACCTGAGAACTGAGAGGAGCTTTGCTTTGCACACTGCGGCTGCTCTTGTATACAGAATTCTGCAAAGCCATAGAAACAATGTTGATAACCTGCATCCTTGGGGCGTGTGTCTTCTCCTTCGAGATGGATGTTGCCTTGGCTGGTTTAGGCTTGCTCACCTGCATCTCTGAGGAGCTTACTGCCCAAAGGGAAGGTTTGAAATACGAAAAGGGTGAGATGTGATGGCTCTCTATGGTTTAAGAACTTTCAAAAAAAATTTTTTTTCAAACTACTTTCATTTCTGAGATGTTGTTTGATGGCTTCATTGCTCTTTAAGTTAGAGCTCCTAAGCATTTAAGCTTTGTCAGCACAATGGAGTAGATGTGTAGCAAGTCTTGCTTGCTATGTTTTTCCACCCTTCACGTGTGTTAGCAGAATGCTCTCTTGGAGTCTCCTGTGACTGTAAAAACATAGGAACACTTTTCACTCGATAATTTACAGAAACAAGACTGATGCACAGCGTACCTCTTACTGTTGAATCTCCGTGTAACCTGTCACTACGAAACTTAGAAGGTGAGTGTTGAGCACTTCAGAGGGTGTGGATAAAGGAGAAATCAGGATCTCTTATTAAAAATTATAATAAAGTTGTATGCACTTACACTTGCTTTTATTGGAAAATCTGAACCTTAAAAGGCTGCTTTTAGTATTTGGGATAGGAGAATAGAAAGGGATGCCATAGAGCTTAGATGTCTCTTACACCTGCACTTCTTTTTCTATCCCTTCATATAAAACACTTTACCTATTGAGAAGCTCAGTGAGTTCTAGCTTGGTAACTTGTGAAGTGCCCAAGCTGGGAAGATATGCTTGAAGTTTTGGTCTTTTCTAATGGTCTTTCCATCTGTAGTCAGTTGTATTTGGAGAGAGCATCTGGGGCAGGAATGACTTTTCCTGATCTTGGACAGCCTATCTCTTACCACTTCCTGCACTGCTGGGTCAGTTCAGCATGTTTGAGATGAAACATCTGAAGGTCTTCAGTCTGTTTCGCTTCTGCAGCTGATATCTTGGCAACACAGACCTGTAATTGGGTTACCTTAAAGTTTCCTTTTGGAAGGTAGGTAGTTGATCTTGGCAGGTTTCTTTTGCCTGCTTGCTTACGCTCTCAAGTGTTGTTTATCCAGCTATTTCCTTTATTTTCTTCCTTTCAGTGCAAATAGATAATGCTCGGTTTGTAATTTATTCTTCTGAGCCAGAACAACAAAGATGGAGCGGATGCTGAAGTGCAAAACCCATGCATCAGTACCCAGAAAAGAAATGGGAAATACAAAGTGCACGTTAAGGACAACTGCTTAATGCATTTTAAGCTCTTAACCAGTTTGATATTAAACCTTCTTATAACTCTTGCTATCTTTATGCCATATCTCTTTCAGTGGATGATGCTGTGCCAAGTGCTTGTTTACCTGCATGTTCTGTATCAATGCAATGGTCCATCCAAAGTCTAGAGGGCTACTGTTACCAAGTGGCAAGGCTACATGAAGGCTGCACAAGGCCAGCGAAAGGAATGTCCTCTGTGGCTGGAAACGGGCAGTGTGACCAGAGGAGCTGTGTGTTTGTGTTTGCCCTGGCCTGGGGTCGGCTCACCCTGCTCTTAGTAGGGTGCGCTGATGTGGGCTGGAGCGCGCTGGGACAGGAGTCCCACTTCTGCAAGTGGTAGGGCTGCGTCTAAAAGAACGGTGCACTGGAAAGTACACTCATTTCCAGGAACAGCTGAGAGCTGTTATATATTGGAAACAAACACAGCAACAGAGCCTTTCTTGGTCATGTGTTACAGGATGTTATTTTCTTTATCATGATCAAGAGTTGATAAAGCATTACTTGTAGCCAGACTGTGAGAGAAGCCCTGTGAAGCTGAGTATTGGCATGCATTAGCACCCTGATTCTCTCCTTTAATTCCAGTGTTTCTGAAAGGGCCTTAGCAAAACTCATTCCTTCCTCTTCATTTCTTGGGAATGAAGAGGAAGTAGCCTTGGGAGGCTACCTGGATATTAGTAGCCTCCCAAATAGCCTTGGGAGGCTACTAATATCCAAAACCAGTAACTCAAACTCAATAGCTTTCTCTCTTTTGTTTTACTTCCCTGTTCTCACACACACACCCTGCCTGGTGAGCCCGAAACAGTAGGGTGGAGAGTTTGCACATCTCCCCCTGAATTTGTACTTTCAATATGAAAGAAATTATATTTTTGAGGTTATTTTCAATTGGGATCTGAGGGTAGAAAACTGAGAGGAGAGACAATGGAGGAATCAATCTGAGAATCAGAGAATGACCTGGTAGGTAAATATGATCTTTGAACAAGCAAGTTATTGCAACCTTCGCTTTGTGCAAAAACCAAGTTTTTAGAGGTAGTGGGGCTGTGTATAGAGAGTGAGGAATTCCCAGGTACAGTGCTGTGTGATAGGAAAACAAGTGCTAATTGGCTTGGTAGTTTGGTCCAGTTTAAAATGAAGCCAGAAGAGATGCCATGTGTATGACATTTCAGTGGGCACCATAGCTAAGTCTAGAAAATGCAAATTGGTCAGAGGTGAGAGTGTTAGTTAAACATAACTCCCAAAATCTCCAGTATCTTGTTGGAGAACAGCCTTTGTTCTTGACAACCATGACCCCTTGTAGCGATAACTAGTTAGGCGTTAGACTGTAGAGCTATCCTTCTGCCTCAGCTTCTAATATTGCAGTCTTTACAAAGCTGCTAGCTATCAGCCTGATGCAGCTGAAGGAGTAACCTTCTTACCTTGGAGCCAACTACAATGGCAGAGATATTTTGTGGTTAGTGTCTTACTTTGCAGTAAGTGAACTAGAAGTATTTTTGAATCTTGTCCTAGTGCGTATTTGGCTGCTTCAGCCTTCATATGCAGAGAGGACAAAAGTAGGAAGTGCTGCTGGACTTGTGTTTCATGCTGGATGCTTTTGGCTGAAGGAAGATTAAAGCACCAATGGGACTTGCTGTCTTGTGGGTGAAAATAGCTGTTCCCTTCCGCTTACTTGGATTTTCCTCCAGAAATTCAGATGAAAAGTGAGCTCAGCCAAATTAAAGAAAACTTTTGCAAATGGGGAAGTTGATTACTTACCTTGTACAGGTATCTAAGCTTCTTTAAAGTATTTGCAGGAAAAAAATACCTATTTGACTCTCTTGACTTGCTTTGGACTAGATTTCGGAACTTATTGCCAACCCAGTTCACAAACAACAGAAATTCAGGAAAACAATTGTAGCAAAGTTATGAAGATCATGAGTGACATCAGAAGTGCTAGAGGACACCTCTGTGCAGTATCTGGTCCCTTCACCAATCTGTGATCTCTTCTTGGCCCATGCTGACACCTAACAAAGAGATTGATTTATCTGAGAGACTTTAGGGCTTGTTGTGTGTATGTGTGCCTTTCCTAGGCTCGGCTGCTCTGTAGGACAGAGATATTGCTGGCAGCATAAAGCACTTGCTGCGTCCATTCAGAGAACAGGCAATGTCCTGAAAGCACATTAGAAAGGTGATTGGTACTGCCCTCATGTTTGGAGGATTGCCAGAAGATGAGCTTGGTAAAACATGATGTTATTTTTCTTCCATACAACAAATGTTCCTTAGTGAAGGCAGGCATTGTTTGGTTGGGATTTTGCCTGTTGGGCTGGATGAGGTGCTTCCTCCTCTCCCGTTCCTTTAGAGCGGTCCAAGTATGGTATCAAGTGAAAATACACCTGATAAACTTCATTTTCAGCTGATGGAATGTGGAATTTCCTTCTGAACTATTTAATGACTGGCAGTCCTTGCAAAGAAGTCAAACACAGAGAGCCTGCTGCTTGCTATGAACATAGCTTGAAGTACCCTGTGAACATGCAGCTGCCAGAATCCCTTCTCAGCCTGTGTGGTTGCTAGGAGCAGCTTTCAGACTAGATCCTGTGCTGCTATTAGCTGTTACAGCTCTTATCTCTTTCCAAGAATAATAACTTTTTCTATCCATGGTGCTAGACAACATCTCTGCATGATAACCTCCTGTATAGGGCTTTATAGTAGCACTGAGAACTGCTCTAGCTAAGTTTGAGATTGTTTTTCATGAGGGTTTGACCATGAGAGAAGCAATGGACTCGCTACCCGTTTGAGAGTGAGCACAGTGACCATGGAGCATCTCCGCTTTAATGTTGTCCATTTCAGTATCTTAACACTTTCCAGGTTTCCCTTAGTGGTTGGACCCAGGTGTCAAGGATGCCTTTGCACGTGGTTTCTGCATTTGATGGACTGGAAACTACTGGCAAGCTAAACAGTTCAATCCAGAAACACTTTTTCAGTGGGATTATCTTTGTGATGGGGAGGGTTGCTGTACGATGCTTTTATTTTTCTTGCTGCCCAAGTGATTCGATGACTCACGAGGCATGTGGAGAAAACTGATTTTCATTCTCTTATTTAGTGAAACAAACTAAACCCTGTATCTCCCATCTTGCAGGAGATGTGTGTCAATTAAAACCCTCTGCCAAGTCTGCACAGGATTCGCTGTAAATTCACATGCTTCTTTCTCGGCTGTGTTGACTGCTCATTTATTAACTTATTTATGTCAGGTAGAACTCCCAAATGAGACACTTTAAAGCTTTTGTGTAGTAGAAACAGCAGGCACAAGAAGCTGTGTTGCCTATAAGGAAGTCTGGACTGACTGACAGGATTCCACATATTGGCAAATAATGGGTAAACCAGATCACTCGCCCCAGCTCGGTATGTCTGGGTGGAGAGCTGATGTTCTGTAAATTGTATCTCCATCCTGTCTCAACTATGATGCTCCAGTTATGCTTCACTGTGCCCTCACACTGTTAGCAAAGCAAAATCTAGAGATGTTTTTGGTATTGTGTGTGGGGCACTACAGAGTGCATTAAATTAAACGCGAATAAAACCGGGAGTCAAACTCAGTTGAAATAATGAGTAGAATGCAATGGTCTTCCTCCCATGCACTGTCTGGAAATTTTCTTCCGTCAAGGCTGCTCTTTTTACCCATTTGTAATAGATGAATCAAAAGGACCTCACCAGGCTAAATCTGCAAGGCAAGAGAGCCTGGGAGCAGGGAGGCGGCAGAACTGCACAGCATAATTTTAACAAGTCTGGCTGGGCTGAAATTGTTTTTCTCTCCGCTGGAAAAGGGAGACTCAGTATGAGGTATTCACATCATCTACTTCATGCATTTGAAATAAAACCCAGAGGAGCAAAGGTGGGAGCCTACATTGCCTGTAGAGCCATTATTAAGAAGCAGGGCTGCCTGGGAGGGACATGGATATTCGGTCTACCAAGGAATGGTATCTCAAATAGGAAGTGTAAACACGCTGCGTCTGCATGCTGTAGAAAACTGCTTCCTATCAACATAATTAGTGTGTGTGCATGCATGAACGTGATATGCAGGAACAGCACCTTCCCAGTCAGTGAGGAGGGCAGAGCACAGACAAACAGTTATACAAAAAAATCCCACAGGGAGCTTTACATCGGTGTGCGTGGAGTTAGTGTGTAGTTGTTTCTCAGTCTGAGGTGAACGTCCTACAAGCTTTCTAGAAAAGTTTCATAACAAAGCTGTCTCACGTAGCCACTTTTCACAATGTGAAACCTTAAATAATGGGGAGTGGAGGCGGCCTGATAGTAAAATTTGTTTATTTACACTGTTACGTATTACAGGAAAATCAGTTTAAAAAGTCAACGCTTCTCTTTCTTCAAAGTTGCAGCATTGTGAAGATGTTAAGACAGATCTGAAGAATTTAAAATGTACCTGATTCCAGCCTTGCTGGCCAGTCTGGATCTGCAAGGTTAGACCATCTTGGTTTTTTCCTTTTCTTTTCCCCCCAGCCCTTTGAGTTTCAAGTAAGGCATTTTTTTAATTTCTTTTTCTTTTGAATGAGGTTTCAACAAAACAAAAGACAGTATCTGTGGGTTTGGTCGCTGTAGTAAGCTTTAACCCTTAGCACGCTGACGTTGTCCACTTTTATAGTCAAATGCATGCTTTGCCATCAAAAGGTTATGGACTCTTCTCAGCTTAAAATCCAGGCTGGGCCACATGACCATTTTGTTACCTGTCTTAGATGAATGGTTCAGATAGTTGCCTTGTGTGCTACCTTGTTAAGTGTTTGAATGTTGCAGTTATTTTGGTTAACCAATTCACGATGATGCAGTTTAGCAGCCAGGCTGCTCAAATGTGCTGCCTGTGCTGCAGCATTGTGGGGATTTCAGTTTTCTGCTGGATCAGGAAGGTTTTTTTCCACATTGTAAAAGAGCAGGAACTGGCTGATGACAGATGGGATCCAATGGGAATTTCAAGTACAAATTTAAACTGAACTCAGACCCAAGACACCCTTTTCCGTGTTGCTTTCTTCTCTTGCTTTTGCTGGACAAAGCTCTCTGTTCTTTCCCTGTCCTCTACTATTTCCTCAGCCCCTTTCCATCCCATCCGTGAACCCTCGTGGCTGCTGCCTCTCGGGCTGCTCCCAGCTAGGCTGGCTGCCCTGCACCTGCACTGCTCCCTGGGACGAAGCTTCTGCCTTTGCACCCGCAGTCTCCAAGACCCCCTGATAACAGATCATCTAGAAGGGATGACTGACCCGAGGGGTGGAGAAGAATTGGAGGAGCTGGACCTGGGACACCCTTCTCTCCGTGTGGCCCTCTGCGGCTGCTTGGTCCCTCTGTGCTGGCCCGGCACGTGGTTTGTCCCCTTCCTGCCCTGGGACCCCGCAGGGTGACGGGAGGGAGAGCACATGGTGCCTTTACACAACTGCTTCCATCCCAGGGCTTGCTGGGCTGGGAAGACTCCTAAAGGTGTTTTTGTTTAGTGAATTTATACACGTCAGACTGGAAGAGACCAGAACTAAATAACTGTGAAAAATGGAGAAGAAAAAGGATGTGTCTGTTTTTAGTAGAGATTTTCAAGCGGGCTAAATGGGGCAAGGGTGGGCGAGGGCAGATTCTCAAAGGCTAACCTTGGCTGTTCTTCATTTCTAATCATTTAAGTGGGAGGTAAATGAAGCTAACTGAATCAGAGAAGATGGTGATTGGCTATTGTGAGACACATACCATTGTAGCTGCAGACAGCCAATGTCTCCTTGCTTTCCCTATAGAATGTGCCTCAGTCCCGTCTCTTTCTCCCAAGAGCAATCTGAGTAAGGCCCACCTAGCACAGAAATTACTATATAACGTGCGTTGGTCATTGCTGAATTAACTTTTAAGACTTTTTCTGTGTCTTCCAGTCTATTAATATTTGGCATGTCAGTTTGCTTCAAATTTGCAGTGTTTGTGGAGGATTAACTTTGTGCATGTTTATGCTCAAAAGATTTATCTTCATTAAGTTGGTGAGCTCCCATTTCTCTCAATCTATTTAGTCAGAACTCTATGAATTTAGCACATCTGAAGTGACTTGTTTTGCTCTGACTAGAGCTCAAACCCCCATGTCGTCATTTAATATCATGTATTCTAAATGACATACTCAGCATCCCCAGTTGCTACCAGTCCAGCCCCCTGAAATAGCAAGCTCCTGCAAGCCTTCCTGGCATTTGGGTTGGGTTGCACGTACATAAACCCAAGTGAGCATGGTTCATGTCTCTCTGCAAACTCTGGGGTGGTGCACCTGGGCTCTGCTCTCTGTTATGTCCTTTCCTAGGGCTCCCATAGGACCAAAGGGACAGCTGCACCTTGCTGGTGTCCATAGGAGGGAGCGTGCTTTTGGGGAAAAGCTAGGAAGAAGCAGAGAGGAGTATGGTAATGGAAAAGGTATTATTCTCCCCGTCTCCACTCCCGCAATTCCTTTCCCTGGCCTTGTCCACAGTTTAGGTGGATGTGTTGGGCACACTGCAAAGCCCTGCCTCAAGACCTCTCATGTGCCCAGGAAGTGCTCACCACGTTAGTCTGAATGGAGTCCTAACCTTTTGAAGGAATTGATGGATTTCTCCATCAAGTGGTTTATAAGGCGTTTTTGTGTCAGCATTAAAGATCAGAAAGTTTTTCTTTTTCACATAGGAAAGATCTTGGCCACCTTTGTTCCAATGGTGGTCTTGACAAGACAAGTAATTCTGCTCGTTTTGTTAAAACCTAAATAGCAGTACATTAATAAGTGTCTGGTACAAAGAACTGATAAATGTAATCAAACAGGTTTTAAGCTAAAGCTTGTAATTCAGTCTTTTTTCTTCTTAGAAAAAAAATCATAGGAAATACTATACTTATTGTGCTTTCTTATTGTTGAGGAACCCGTTGGCAGCAGCAAAGTAGCCCTTATGGAAACCGTTCTTGATTTCTGTTGTGACAGGGGTTTCCTCTATAGCTGTTCTTGAAGTTGCTTTCCTGTATGTCTATAAAAGCAAAATCCAAAGTAAACACTTAGATTTATTTAGTGGCCCCCAAACACTACTTATGGTTAACTGTAAACTGGAGCTGTCTGGTGTTTGTTGATGCAGATCTATTTATTTGTTTCAGACTGTGTTAAGGGAACTGTATTATTTTCACTGCTGAGGGTGATATTACCTTACTGGTATTACTGTAATACTTCTTAATGTCAAAAGAGATTTTAAGCCCTCTTCACTAGAAGCTCTATTTATACAGGCAGGCTGGAGCAGTCTCTGCTAAAAAAGGTTGAAGTGAACCATGCAAAGACAGAGTTGCTTGTTTATTTTTCCAAGGAGGAGGGAAGACTCAAGAAGTTGCTCAACAGAGCAAAATCAGACCGCCTAAGTCCTGAATGCAGCACTTGCTATATGAGTGCAGAATCGAGCCCTGGTACAAGATTGCACTTCATTGCAGTATGGAAGAGCTGAGCTGCAATGAGAGGTCATCTTTATTGAACATCTGTTTCTTGCAGACATTACTGCATCTGTCATTCTTAACAGACATATATATTTTAATACAAACATACTTTAGGTACTGATGCTTGTTCTACATGCAAGTTCTTAAAGACTGCTGTGCAAGAAGTTCTTTTCCCCACCCTTGTCAGAAAGCTCTTGGAAGACTGCTTACCTTAATGTAGAAGTTTATGAAGAGAATGACCAGTGTGGCCATATAGGAGGACTGGAACATGAGGCAGCCAAATGGGAAGCCACATGGCTTCACAGCTGCGCTGAGTGTGTGCACAATAGTGAGCAGAAACTGGATCTGTGGAGGAAAAATCATGCATGCATTTACTGAGAAAGGATCAGCGCTAGCTAAGTCAGATGCATCATCACCTTGTCCTGCTCTTTAAAAGTTTGAGTAGTCTTGAAAACTGTCCCTTTCTGAACCTGTGAATATATTGTGAGGGTTAAGCTAAAACGGTACTCTCATGAAATTAAAAAAGACCTAAGGGGTCAGAGATTTCTGAAAATATGAGTTTATAGGCCTAGTTGGCAAAATTAAAGCTTTTTTTTAATAGAGGTTGTTCTGTCTTCCATACTGTCGTGCCAGGTACAGTGTGTCTGTGTTACTGGGCAGAAACTCAAGAAAACTCTGAAGACTCCAGGCAATAGCTTTAGAAGTCTGAACCGAAAATGGAAATCCCAGGTCCAAGGAGGAGTTCAGGTAAGCTGGCATTTGCATTAATGGAGTTAAGATGAGGACAAAAGGAGCAAAAATGAGATGAAGAAGGGATCACAGAAGGTTTTTAGGACTGTAAACCACAGCCCACGCTGGTGCATCTGATCATCCCCAGCCAGCTGAGCATGCCCTCAATCCAGCGTGCTGGCACACATTTCAAACAGGGCAGTGTGTTTCAACTGCAGGGATGGTCTCAGCTCAGAAGAAGCATTTGCTAAACACATTTCTACACAGGCATTTTCAAGCTCACATTAGTGTGACATGGACAGGCTGGAGAGTTGGGCGGAGAGGAACCTGATGCAGTTCAACAAGGGCAAGTGTAGGGTCCTGCACCTGGGGAGGAACAACGCCATGCACCAGTACAGGCTGGGGGCTGACCTGCTGGACAGCAGCTCTGAGAAGAAGGACCTGGGAGTTCTGGTGGACAACAGGCTCACCATGAGCCAGCAGTGTGCCCTTGCGGCCAGGAAGGCCAGTGGCATCCTGGGGTGCATTAAGAAGAGTGTGGCCAGCAGGTCGAGGGAGGTGATCCTCCCCCTCTACTCTGCCCTGGTGAGGCCACATCTGGAGTGCTGTGTCCAATTCTGGGTCCCTCAGGTCAAGAGAGACAGGGAACTGCTGAAGAGTGTCCAACGGAGGGCTACGGAGGTGATGAGGGGACTGGAGCACCTCTCCTATGAGGAAAGGCTGAGAGACCCCGGTCTGTTCAGCCTGGAGAAGAGAAGACTGAGAGGGGATCTCATCAGTGCTTATAAATATCTAAAGGGCGGGTGTCAAGAGGATGGGGCCAGGCTCTTTTCAGTGGCGCCCAGGGACAGGACAAGGGGCAACGGGCACAAACTGGAGCACAGGCAGTTCCACCTGAACATGAGGAAGAACTTCTTTCCTGTGAGGGTGACAGAGCCCTGGCACAGGCTGCCCAGGGAGGCTGTGGAGTCCCCTTCTCTGGGGATATTCAAAACCCACCTGGACGCGTTCCTGTGCAACCTGCTTTAGGGACACCAGCATTAGCAGGGGGGTTGGACTAGATGATCTCCAGAGGTCCCTTCCAACCCCTACCATTCTGTGATTTCTACACAGGCATTTTTAAGCTCACTGCAAACATCTGAACTACCAGATAATACAAACAGGTTATAACATAAAAACTGGAAGGAACTTTATTTCACATCAAGCCTTATATCTTGTTGATAGAAGCTTTGATGTGGCCCAGCTCTTTGAGTACAGTAACTGCTGGAGTAGACTTTTAGAATTCAGACAGCTTCTGTGTTGTCTAAGAATTTGTTTGTGTTGTTTTGCATTTTGTNAGATAATACAAACAGGTTATAACATAAAAACTGGAAGGAACTTTATTTCACATCAAGCCTTATATCTTGTTGATAGAAGCTTTGATGTGGCCCAGCTCTTTGAGTACAGTAACTGCTGGAGTAGACTTTTAGAATTCAGACAGCTTCTGTGTTGTCTAAGAATTCGTTTGTGTTGTTTTGCATTTTGTAGCTGTACCATGGTGTGGTGGGTTAACCTTGGTTGGCTGCCAGGTGCCCACCCAGCTGGTCTCACTTCTTCTCCTCAGTAAAGGGAGAAAAATAAGATGAAAAAACTCATGGGTTGAGATAAGAGCAGGAAGGATAGTTGGTAAAAATTACCAGTTACTGTTACAGGCAAAACAGGCTTTACTTCAGGAAGATTAGTTTATTGCCAATTAATGAGAAGAGGATAGTGAGAAATAACTAAAAGGACCTTCCCCTAAGCTCACGTTTCTTTCCAGGTTCAACTTCATTTCTGACTTTTCTACCTCCTTCCCCCAAGTGGTGCAGAGCGATGGGGAATGGGGGTTGCACTCAGTCCATAGTGCTTTGACTCTGCCACTCCTTCGTTCCTTCCTGCTCCAGTGTGGGGTCCCTCCCACAGGAGACAGTCCTGCACGAACTGCTCCAAATGGGTCATTTCCATGGGCTGTCATTCTTGAAGAACTGCTCCAATGTAGGTCCTTTTACGTGGGGTGCAGTCCTTCTGGAACAGACCGCTCCAGCATGGGTTCTTCACGGGGTACAGGACCTGCCTGAAAACCTGCTCCAGCGTGGGCTTTTCTCCACAGGCCACAGCTCCTGCCTGGAGCCTGTTTCTACGTGGAATCCTCCACAGGCTGCACTTGGAGATCTGCTCCACTGTGGTCCTCTATGGGCTGTAGGGCGACAGCCTGCCTTACCATGGTCTTCTCCATGGCCCCTCTTCCTGTTCCGTTGTTGATGCCTGCAGGGCTTCTCTCAGATTTTTCTCCCTTCTCTCTCCCAGCTGCTGCTGTGCAGTGTTTCTACCCTTTATTAAACATGATATCACAGAGGTACCCCCAGCTTTGCTGATGGTCTCAGCTTTGGCCAGTGGTGGGTCTGTCTTGGAGCCGGCTGGAGCTGGCTTTGTCAAGACAGTTTTTAAAACTTTTTAATCAGTCCACTTGTCATGATTAAGCAGTGTCCACTTTCTACACAAGAGATCAAAAAAATGGAATTTTATGGACTGTAGAATTTCTACTGTATTGTAGGAAATATTTCTGAGCATCATTTCCTTTATTGAGTTACACCAGACTGTGCTAGTGACTTATTCTGTATGATAGCTTTGTTATATTTAAACTCAAACTGGCTTAGTTCTGCAAATGACAGTGTTTATCTGTCATTCATTTTGCCCTCTCTGGCATTTTGAAGGATTTCTGGTAGTTAAAAATGATAGTGAAATAGATACATACCAGTTGTGCCTGAGTGAGGTATTTCTTCCACCAGAGATACTTGCGCATAGAAGGAATGACAGACAGTCCATAATAAGAATACATAAGCACGTGGATAAAGCTATTCAAAGTGGGTCCAAAGAAACCTGTAAAAGTCCATCAAGGAAAATGTTTTATATACCAACTGCTAAAAAGTGAGAGACGATATTATTGTTAGCAATGTCTCCTGCACACGGTAAGTCTTCCCTTGGTACGTATCCTTTGCTAAAGACATTCCTGACGTGAAGAGATGGCATCCTAGGGACAACTGACAAACTGAACGATACTTCCTACAGGGTTTTTCTCATGCTGAATATTGTATTTTCATCCCGTATTTTTAATTTTCTCTGCTTTCCTTTTCTATTCTGTAGTTTAAAGGTTATTGCTTGTATTTCCCTCTTAAACATTATTCTCTGCATGAGTGTCTCTGTGATTGCTGTAAGGTTTAAACACCACTGTGGGTGACTCTGCTCCTGGTACCGCAGCTTTGGGCCTTGGGAAGGCACCTGCTCTGCTGCTCCCTGATGCAGTACTAAGAGCTTTACTCTGAATTAAACTACCACAGTGTGGCTGTGTTTGAGCACCCACGCATTTTCTTTGATGACCTTTCTGCTAGATCCAGATTTGCAGAATTTCACCTGAGATAATACCTTGTCACTCTAATCAGCTATAGTTAGCAAATACTAATTCTGGAGCAAATGAATTATCCTCCGTACCTTATAGGCTATTGAGAAGTAGCAGCACTACTACATCTGCTGTATGCTCATGTGTTCAATGGCAGTGCTTGACAACTACAAGATGGTGTCATCAATTGTTTTGATTTTTCCACTGATTAATTACTTAACAATTACTGATTACTTAGATACTGATTTTTCCACTCTGTTAATTATAATTATCATTATAATATAAATTCAAATAATATAAATATCATTATAATTATCATAATTATAATAGTGCAAATTGTGGGGAATATGTTCAGACACAATAGTAAGCGCAAACCCCTGCTAAGATGTTAAAACATCTGTAGAAATAGCTCGTAATTGCTATGAAATTCTTGATATCTGCTTCTACCTATAGCAGTGATTTACTTCGATTTTGTGCTGTCCAAAATAAGTGTCAACAAATCTGAATTCTGCTTTTTGTTCTGAAAAACAAGTTGCTTTATAAAACGTTACAGTGGACTGAGGTGAATTCCTTTAATAGCTCAAAGTAAGAAAACTGATTTTCTTCTCAACTCTGATAACAATCCCCTAGGAAGCCTCCAGCTGTATGAAGCCCTGGAAAAGTGTGCGTGTTGTGAGACACCTGACGTAGTTCTCTGCCGTTTAGACTTCATATACAAATGCCAAATGAGCAGCCTGTGGCACTGTACATCTTCATTGCCTCAACAGGGGTGATGATGACAATTGCAATACCCTCCGAAGAGCCGTGTCGTTTAGAGATTACTGTTCTGAAATATGTGGAACCCAAAATATAATAAGGCAAAGGATGCTGCTACTTTTGCTATTCCAATGTGAAATATAAGACCATATCTATCAGTTCTGACTGTCCAGTAGTTCTGTTACTTGAATGAGATGTATTATCATCTAAACCAAAACAAACTCAAACAGGTATTTTAATTAGCAATTACGTAAGTAAAGTATCTTGCTAAAGCAGAAAGTCAGATTGATGCATACAGGAGTCAAACTTGTGAAAATGCTATTGAGTTAATTTGTTGTGATTGACACTGACTTTACCAGGGTCATGATTTCCTCCTATATCTGCTTTTGGAGTAGATCTTGCATGTGATCACTCTTGTGTACTACTCAGTAGTGTTATCCTGTCTAAAAGTAGTTCGAAGAGAAGTAAATATGAGAGGTTCTGGCATCTAAGTGGAAAATCCACAGCCTAACACTCAGATTTTTTTTTTGCCCTGAACTTTTAAGCATGCTTTTCATTTTACTGTGCTCTGCAGGTGTTCAGTAGTTCTCCAAGGCTTTGAGCCGTAAAGGTGCTGTCATATAGCACAGTGATACGCTTGCTTTGCGTAGTGATGTGGTTCCCCTCCAGCAGCAGGGGACTTACACCCCAGGTGATGAAGCGAACAGAGACTTACTTTGCCCACAAGGTATCCAGTTCAGAACACACCACCAAATGTTAAACATAGTGGCATGGTGATACACGTGAAGGAAGGTGATCTGGCTGCTTTTCTTTCTCAGTACAAAGAAGATAGTGTCCATGAATTCAATTACTTTGGAAAAATAATACCACCACAGCACCTTGGCTACCTGTACAAGCAAGAACAAAGGAATAGCAGATCAGTATCTGTCCATAAAAAAGCTCAAATATTGCTGTATTTCATCAGTACCTAGGCATGCAACTTCACAAAAGGCAATAATGTCCTATTGAAGGAGGAGCATGAGCTCTGGCTTCAATTTTATTTCCCCTTTGAATGAAGTAGTTAAGAAAAACACGCATCACTTCTAATGCGATTGTATAAATATATAATTATCTAAATACAATGTAAGAAATATAAACTTTGAGGAAGGTTTTTCCAATTGTTTTGGTTCTTTATCAAAGATCCAGTTGCGTGGGGTTCTTTGTGGGGTTTTTTTTGAGGGTGCTACTGTTTATAGTTTCTTGGCACTGCACAGATTTTGCTGGCAGCTAATTCTTTTTAAATAATCCAAATTTGACTCTGAACACAATGGGATTTACCCTCCTCTAGAGTTGAGACACTTTATCAGAGCTCAGGAAATGTCCCAGGACAGTTAAAGACAGAAAGGAGGAAAACATCTTGTTGATAGAAAAATTGACCTTAACTGGCCTTTTCCTTGCTGTAACACAGACAAATTTTGAGGGTTGGGGAAAATTATTTAAGTTAAACAATCTTTCTGCCCTTGAGCTGTAACTTTATCTGGGAAGTAAGCCTGACAGAAGGTTAATATGTGGAATTGCTGTGATACAGAAACAAAGGTTGAAACTAGAGATGAGCCAAGCCAGCTTAAATCCATTTCCAGCTACAGCCAGTAAAGAAGTGTTACATTTTAGAGGATCGATTTTTGTTCGAAGTTTTTAAATGATCCATATTCTCTGTTTTTATAGTCAGGCAACATTGTTTTGATCACAGATCTTGACATATGGCTTTTGAAAATATACCCTGTCATGTTTTCTACAGCAAGGATGCTGCTGAATTGAATCATAAAGAAATAGCAATTCTTGTTTGCTACCAGCTGTTAAGCAACTTAATCAAAACCCTCATGTTACAGATGTCGTCAGTAACATCCTTATAACTGCCAGGAACGCGGAAGCGTTGCACCGAGGATGGGGAGGGAAGGACTGCTGCAGATGCTGGGGGCTGAGCTGCTGCTGTGTCTCACCCGGATGTCGGCCTCCCCTGCGCTGTGGAGGTTCTGGCACTGCAAGTTGTAGCCTCCTTCCCATGTGGCAAGGATGAGCTGGAACAGAAAACACAGAAATTTTGTTCACGGACAGACGTAGCAGTTTGCTTTTACCCCTGCAGTCGTTCTGTGTTTATTGAAAAAGGCAGCATGGAAGTATGGTAGGTTCCCACTCCTTCAATGAACTGCTGCTCCTAAACCAGACAACTTATTAATATCTTCTGTTTGGAAATGGAAAAGGCATCATGTTGTGCTGGAGATATACACTGAAATGGTATACCTTTCTCTAGCTTTAGAGCCTTTAAGGCATCCGTTAAAACCTCTTGTCACTTAGTGCAGTGATTTCACTCCAAAGCTCGTGCTTACGTATTGTATCTCTGTCCTGAAGCAGCATGCATGGAGCTTAACATAGCTACTTGTACAAAACCGTCCTTGAGAAAAATTCCTTGATGCCAAGCAAGCAACCAGAAGGCAAATCCAAAGTAGTGCAAGGGGAGAAATATTTCCTAAAGCCATGCGCACATCTCTTCCTCCTGCATTTAACAGCATAGGATACGGTAGAGGAGAGCGAGCATAGTGCTGAGTGGAGTAGACGTGAATAGACACACAAGCAATTTCTTAGATTTAGCGCATGTTATACTGGGAAGCAGACAAAGCAATGAAGTGTCAGGGTACCACACTGTGATGGAGCAGAAGGTTTCTAGAAAGCCATATGGTAGCTTGTGGTGTGGAATGTTTTTATAGTAATGACCACCTAATGCATTCAGCAGCCATTTTGGAATAGGGAGCATAACCTGTTGTCTACAAACGCTATGTAGAGTCCGTTGATTTTTAAAAAGTCTTGCTTATTCTTGAATCTGTGAAAAGTGTTTTTTTTGGGGCTGAAAGGAGCAATTCATGTTCTGGGGTCTGTCTCCTTCTCTACAGAGTATGCAGTCAGTGATGGTGGGAGAAATACACCAAAGTGTTAACCTGTAAGCAGCATTGCAAGATGCTGTGAGAAGTGGATTGTTTTCAACTCTGGCACTGCGTTCATGGGGAAGGTGCGTATCAGTGTCTGTACAGACTTTCCCCTTTACTTCAGACTAAAAAATAGTCTCCTGTGTTGAATGTGTGACAGTCTATACAAAAGCAAAGAGATTCTCAGTGATCAAAATGAATTAATTCCCAGAATAAATATCAATAATATTTTTAAAATGTATTATTTTCTGAAGAATTAGCCCAGAATTTATTATTATAAATTCACATTAAAAAGCAATAAAACCTGGAAAGCCAGGGTCTCTTATTATTTTTCCTCTGAATTACGTTTCTGTGATTGGCCCTGTAATTCCAACATAGCTGGCGTATTTGGCCAAAATAACCCATAGCAATTGCACAGAGTCATGAAAAGACAACAAACGAGTGTTTTGCAGATAACTGCTACATAACAACTGAAACAAAGCTGCTCCATTTTGGAACAGCCTGTGTTTCGGTGGATTTGCCTACAATGCCTGCCAGAGGTCACCTAACCAAACAGGATGGGACCAAAACCCAGAGAAACAACAAAAACCCAGCTAGAGATCCTCATGCAAATGCTCACTGCAGCTGAGATCACAACTTATCTTGCCAAAGGAGAATCCACTTTGAGCTTTGAGTGCTCTGCTTTGCAAGCTAATTGTCAAGATTTCTGGCTAACTTCCTAATAAAAAATTAATGGGGACACTTGGAAGGCAGAGAGTACTTTTTTGGGATCCTGGTGGTCCCAGGCCATGACTTTCATGTCGGCTATCAATGATGTGGAAGGTAAACAGCTTACCCAATGGTACCAAATGAGCCAGCTGCAAGCTGGTACCTTGACTCAAGGTTTTCAGTTACTGGGTCTCTTTTTCTCCAATACAAACTCATACATTTTCTTGTGCTGTTTCAGTTATGTGCCTCTTCACGTGCTGAGCCCTATCACAACTCTGCAGAGCTGATCGGATTATTAATCATGTAGAGATGGTGCAAGCGTAGGATGTATTAGAGATCAGAAATCCCATTTCTCTTTCAAAATACAAATTCTCTCTCTCTAGAAAACAATTCTTCGAATGCTTTGCATTCTTGGCAGCTTATTCTGAAAATAATATTAACATATGCTTTGTTTGAAGCTATTTGGAAAAACAGATCATGTGAAGAGTAAAGTGCTGCCTTGTGAAACATTTCTGCTAAGTAGCAACATCCTGTTGATTAGCAGAGTTTTCACATTTTGCTCTTGCCCTAATGTTCTTAGCAGATTCCAGTTTTCAAACCAATAAATGACATTTACTCATCTACTCGAGTATAAACAGCATGAGGTCTCTTTGCCACAGCAGTCCAGCTCATGGCCTTGTTTTAAAAAAATGGGGAATTACATTGTTCAGGAATGAGAGCTGGTTCCTCTGTAAGAAATCTCAGTGTGGGGGAGGGTGGGGTGGACAGCAGGTGCCAGAAGATGGTGCCAAAGCCTCTCACCTTACTGAGTAGCAGACTAAGCACCAAAAGCCTGGACCCAAGAGCCTGCACCCTGCTCATTTCAAGCTTTCAGCCTCAAAAGTCTCACAGCTGTAGCTTTTTCCTGCATCTGTCCTCTACAGGTAGGCTAGAAGGAAAGCAATGGGATTTTTCTGAATGGATATTCCTATTTTTTCTGACTGTGGTTTCTCTGTGCTCTTTGAGTTGTACAAGAAGTTGTGTGCATGTTGGTCTTTCTCCGAGAGAAAATGCCTGGAAGCAACGAAGCATTCCTTTTTGTCTCAGGGGAGGAGAAAGACGGAGTGAGGTACCAGCACCTGGCTGCATCTGGCTGGTGACCAGTCACCAGTGCTGTTCCTCAGGGTTCAGCTCTAGGGCCAGTTCTGTTCATTATACTTACCAATAATGCGGATGCAGGAGTCGAATGCACTATTAGCAAGTTTGCTGGGAGATGCTGTTGACTCGCTTGAGGAACAGCAAGCCTTGCAGAGGGTTCTAGATGGATTGGAGCACTGGGCAATGGTTAATGGATCAAATTTAACAAGTAGAAATACCAGATTTCACACCTAGGAAGGAGTAATGCTTAGGCACAAGTATAAATTGGTAGAGGAGTTGCTGGAGAAAGGGGCCTGGGGGTGCTGGTCAGCAGGAGTCAGCAGTGTTCCCCCAGCAGCCAAGAGGGCAAACACCATCCTGGGGTGCATCAAACACAGCATAACCAGCTGGTCAAAATAGGTGAACATCCCGCTGTATTTAGCATTGGTGTGGCCTCACCTTGAGCACTGTGTGCAGCTCTGGGCCCCACAATTTAAGAAGGATTTTAAGGTCCTTAAATGTGTCCGGAGGAGGGCAACAAGGCTGGTGACAGGGCTGGAAGGCATGTCCTCTGAGGAGCAGCTGAGGACTTTGGGCTTGTCTAGTTTGGAGAGG
>VZSC01008948.1:114902-143637 GCA_013398225.1 Steatornis caripensis | reverse complement strand
GCTTGTTTTCTGGCTTCACTAAAAAGGTTAATGCACTGGGCTTGAAATAGTTGTACAGTTCTGCTCTTTTGCCTTTGCTCTGAGTTGAGGGATTCTCACATGCAAGTCCTGCTTCCCCACACAGATGTGGTTGCTTGCTTACAAATCCTATGGATTTGTAGTAAGTCTGTGAAGCTACCTGGGGATACAGGCAGCTTAAGACACCGTGCCACCCCTATGCTAATGACACATATCTCTAGATCTCCTTTTTAGCCTGACCTAGATGATGCTAGTGTTCTGGTTTTCTTAGTGCCTAATCAACAAAAGGACTTGAGTGAGAGCTTGATGACTAGCTGAGATTTAATTTAAATAGGGCAGAGGTAATACTTACTGCTGGGGAAAAAATGCCTAAGACCATGGTAGAGATTATGTCTTTTCCTATTAATGAGACAGTATTCTCACCTGAGTAATTTCACAATTCAGAGATCAGCATTGGTCTCCTCTGTTTCTAGTTTTAATTTATTATTGGATTTGTGATGGTTTTATCCTGCAGTGAACTTCAAAACCTTATCTTGGCCTCTGGTGCCTCAGACTGCATCCCTGGAGTGTGGTTTGTGAGTTGACTTGTACGTGAAATAATTTTAAAATATGCAAAGGCCTGATTGCTTTTCACAGTAAGCTGGCTTTCTGCTCATAGTTCTTACTTTTAGGATCTTACACAGAGACTTGTGAGGAGGAATGGCATATTTTCTTCAGTGAAATTGCTAAAGGTTTTTATTTTTAGTAAAATAAAACAGTGGTGGTGGGTTTTCTTTACGCAGGCTTTTGGTAATGTTACTAGAAATTCTTGGATCAGTAGACTTGATCTGGGACTACGAACACTTAATGGTACAGAAGAGTACACAACCAATAACAAACCTCTGATGCAGGTTTCTCTTCTAGTGATAAGGATGGAGGGAATTGTCATCTGGCCCCTTGGCAGTGCACCTTCAGACCCCCTAATTTAAGCCCAGGACTTGCGTCTAAGCTTCAGGTACTTGAAAAAGCCATGCTCCAGATCCAAGTGCCCCACTTCTCTATCATGTTCAATGGGGAGAGGTAAGTGCCTTTGACTTCAAGAAAATCCACTTGCCTAACTTGGAAGTCTAAATTAAGGTCTAATAAACTGCCCTTCTGGGAGGCCTTCAAAGGTACCTAACTCTTTCCCGACACAAAAACTTAGAGATGTCTCAGTAGGATGAGGGCAGCTGGGCAGAGATGTTTTTCTTTAGACTTTGTCCTTTAGGGATAGTAGGGGTATCTGACCTTGTGCTAATGGCACATCTTAAAGTTGTCCTGGAGCTGTTCCTCCAAGTACTTTAAAGACTGGTTGACCTCAAAGCTTATGGTACTAAAATCGGCTCCCAGATATTTCATGCCCATGGTGCAGTGCATGGAGCTCTGGCTCAAAAGAGGAGTCTGCCCTTGGAGATTTACAAACAGTGCTTTTGTTATGACTCCTTGCTATAACCTTTGTTTTCTTGCTTTAAGGTTGTACAAATCAGTTATAGTCAAGGGACAGCTAAACTAGGTGAGGACATGAAGATTTGTAGCACAGGTACCCCCATCAGCTGGTTTGCCATGTTTCTCATTGAAGCCACCACATGGGACAGTCTGCCTTTGGAGATACACCCTTTCTTTTGAATGAGATCTCTCTCTTTTGAATGTCTAAAAAGCAGCCACTCCATTCTGGAGCTATAACAAGAAAAGATGTGTCGTACCTTATAAACAAAACCAAGAAGAGATAAGAAGAACAATGCCAATAATATGGTTTGTTTGGGGGTTTTTTTGGTGGTTTATCTCTATTACAGACGTTAGTATTTTGTGGTTTATCTCTGTTACAGAGACCAGAGGGGTTTCAGGTGCAGTGAGAGGATGGAGGAATGAGACAACCATTACAGATGTCTCTAGGAATTAATCCTGAATCATACTTACTGGAGGGATAGCTCTTGCCTCAAAGAACTTGCTATCCATAAGACAGAGAGAATAAGGGCCAGAAGGAAGCTTTAGAAATGAGGCATTTTTGAAATGTTGAGTCACCATAACTTTATTCAGTACTGAAGATGATTTCTGCTTTCTCATTTGCCTGTTTTCCTTCAGGAGGGATGTGCAAGCAACCTCAGGCAGGTCTGCAAGTCTTAACTTCCATTCTGCTCCTTCACAGAGCTGTGATAGCAAGTAGACTACAAAAAAATACAGACCCACTCTTATGGAAGAGTGTTTTGTACTATGTAAGAGCAGCCTGGCTGACAGTCCAGAGCCAAGAGTGAAATCTGCAGTAAACCAGTTGGCGGTGCAGATCAGTCATGATGTCCCCGAGGTTCCTGAAAAATGCAAAATGTGGAGCTACGAGCCACTGCCAGCCATGCCCAGCTGCAGTCTGGGAGGCATAAATCGGCAGCCTCCAGCTCCAGAATCAAGGTCTAAAGGGGCTAATCTGAGGACTAATGCAGCTCAGCGATCGTCTGCAGCAAAGTTAACCTCAGGAAGGACAAGGCAGTGAGGCAGCTGAACGGGAGCTGGCTCAACACAATTCTTATAAGGATGTGAAGGTGGCAAAAACCAAGTTTGCTTTGTTCATGTGAGACCTGTTAAAATTCTCTTTGTTTGTTCATTGACTTGCAGCAGGCCAAATCAGCCTACAAGGGGAAGGGAGCAGTGGTTTTGTTTTCTATTCAGTTAATCCTTTTTGCTGAGTTCTGCTGCTGAAGACCATTATCTGTACACCTTCAAGCAAAATGGGGATTTAAATGTCAAAGTGCTGATTGAAATGCTGGAGGACAATGAGTATGGATTCATCAAACGCTCTAGCGATTGTGCTGGCTTCTCCTTTGCTCTGGGTCAGATCCTGCACTCTGACACCCACAGCAACCGCTGAAGCCAGCCGGAGCTTTGACCAGGACGAAGCCCCGTGTAGCACAATCAGTCCTTTGCACAAATGCATGAACCTAAAGTGCTGTTCAGCCTTTTGACCGGGCCAGTCACCTGGCATTTAGCTCAAATTAACTTAAAACTTGAAATCTTTGGGGTCCTGTTTGGCTTCTGCAAAGTTTCTTGTCCAGCTGAACAGTCGGTCCTTGTTTTTCTCGTGGAAACTGCTGTTGTGGCCAGGAGCCCAGGGAGCAAGAAACGCTGTGAGGCTGTGCAGGCAAGGCAGCAATGTCAGCTCACAATTCTGCGGGTCACAACATGAAATCAAGCACATCCTTCAGCCAGGGTTTGTCGTGCCTGGGGTCACTTTTTAAGCCAAATCAGAAAATGTTTTGTGGTTTTTGCCTTTTAGTGGGTTTTTTTTTTGAGGACCACAAGTGATGGATGTTAACACTTTAATATTAAAGTGCCTCAATTATCAGAAGGCTAAGAATGGGGAGCTCCCCAAACCCATCAAAATAGTGACTTTCGGCTTCTGATCCCCACTGGGGTGGTGAAAACACACATGCCTTTGCTGAGGAGTACTGTTTGAGTCCTCTGCCGTTGCAAAATCGTCAGATGCATTTGAACCTCTCTTCTGGTTCTGAATGGATCTTTACTTTTGTGAGCATGTTCCTTCCTGAGAAGTGCTTGGGAAATAATCTGTGTGACCATATTCAGCCTTCAAGTCCCACAGCACTTGCTTTTGGCTGCTTAGGAGAACATAAAAATAACATTGAATTGCTAATACCATAAATAAATCGGTACTTTCATCTATAAATCTGTTGACATTTAAGTATGGGCATTTGTACATAGAAAAATTATTCTGTAGACAGTCATATGAATAAAACCTAATCCATGGGTATGTTCATGGGTGCTGAAGGATGAGGTGTAGGTGTGTTTGAGCTGAGCAACTGCTGCAGATTCAAATTCATGCTTGTAGACGCTGTCCCGGTAGCAGCCAGCTGTCCCCAGGTATGGCCTGCAGCTCAGGAAGGATAGTGAAAACACGCCAAGATCTAAGCTGAGAAGGTACTATACAACCCACTGTTCAATCGCTAAGGGGCTTTTCTTGATCTTAAATTTACTTTGCTGTTGATGTTAAACTTCCTAGCAGAACTATCTGTTGCTGAGATATTTCTGCTAAAAACTGTATTGCTCACCTTTCTCAGCTGCGCTGTGTGGAAGAACGCTTACCTCTATGAGCATGTACAAGGACAGCAGTGTAATCCCAAGGTTATATACAATGAGGTGTGCCCTGAGAGAGAAAGGAGGCCTGTCCTTCATGATCATGTTGCCCAGCCATATGCAGAGTAGGTATGCTCCAGTAAGGAAAAACGTGGGAAGGTAAGAGTCCAAAAGGAGCCATCCTCTGACCCTGGCATCTGAAAAGAAACATATGCAGCAGGCAATTAAGAAGGCTGTGATAAAGTATTGCTAAAATAAGACAGATCGCATCGTGAAAAAAGTCTGCTAAAAGTGTGAGAGGGAATCTGCCGTGTTTTGCTTGCAAGAGCTATCCGTTGTTTTTACCTAACAAACTGCTTGCTAATTCAGAGAATATGTGCTGAAAACTGCATGGAATAATTTAAGGTCACTTAAATCTCCTCATTTTAACAGGAAAGAGAAAATGAAAAGAAGAAAATATTCCTGTATGCTTTTTAAAATTTAATTTAATGCTTTAACTTAATATTTAATTAAATCATTTCTTAATCAGCTCAGTGGACAGTTTGCAGTTAGTATTAAATACAAAGTATGCATGTTGCATGCTGGCATAAAGTTGCCAGTTCATATATTACTTTAATTCTGCATTTGCTATGTAAACAGGAAGGTATTTGCTAGAAAACATTTACACAAGGAGGAGATTTTTCAAAAACATTAAATATGAAAAACAAATGGCAAATGTTTACTTTGATGGTTATCAAAGATACTGGGCAAGGCAAGGGCTTGCTTTCTCACAGTTTCTGTCCCATTTGCCTGGTCCTGAAATGAAATATTAAGGTCAAATCCTGCTTGCCTTATTCATACATGTAATCCCTTTGGCAGTAATCAGATAGTTCAATGTATATGAGCAAAGCCTAATCCTATATGCCAGTCTGGAGGCACCGCTTCATTGTCCTATGAGCAACTGGTTGTCATGAGCAAAAGGAGTATGTTTTGTTGGTTTTTTTTCAAGACGGAGCAAAACTTAGAGTTGATTTTCCATAGCAACAATCTTCAGAAATTTATCTATGAAAAGAACAAGGGGCTACTTTTTCAGAAAGGTTACTCTAAATCTACTCTAAAACACGATTTATGGAGTAAGTGAGGAAATAAGTCATTGATAAGCTATTGTGCAGGTCACAGTAGTTCTTTCTGCTCTTAGAAACTTCTTGAAATTACTTCATTTATTTTTTACAAAGACCAAGATTATGTTAAAAATTGTAAAAGAAGAGAAGGTATTCACAGTGTATGAAAAACCTTTTACTGTTTTTCCACCTGTGTTGAATATGGAAAGGACTGGGCAATGGATGATGCATAAACCAAATGTGCCAGAGCATTTGACAAACTGTTGCCAACTGCAATTTTGCTGTACTGTATTCTTTCTGACTAGTCTTTCTTCATAAATATAGGCACACAGGTGTACACAAAGTGAGATGTGAGTTAGAGTATTCTGTTTATGAACAGAGCTATGAACATCAGCTTTCTTTTTCATTACTGTCTCCCTCCACTTCCCACCTTGCTTCCATCACAGTGGCTGTAACGCTCATCCTTTGGCTTTGGGCTCTGCATGGGATGTTAGCTCTTTCGCAAGAAAGACTTCCAATCAGACCTAAGTTGCTGTGAAAGTAACTCCCCTGGTTTTGACTCTCCCTTCTGGACTCCCAAAAACCTCTGGGAGAGGAGAGGTGTAGGATCAAAGCAGTCATGACAGCACAGCCATCTGTGACAAAGCACCATCCTTCCTTTAGGGTGGCCTTGCTTTGCTGTGCATTACCAAGCTAGAACACCTGTTTTCTGTCTTCAGATCCCAGTATCTATTTAAGGCCACCTCAGTGCGAGTGTAAAATGCTTCTAACAGCCCTCTTAAAGTTCACAAGCCCCATGGGAAGCTCTGGAATTAATGTTTTCAAGTGGATTCTGCTCCTATGTGGACTCCAAACAGGTTCTCCTCCCATAGAGGCTCTAAACAGGACACAGGAGTCACAGGACAGATAAAGTGTTGATCTAGTGTATGTTTTAGGAGCATAAGGATAGGATTTAATTTAACTGGTATCCTAAATGAAGACGTAGAAAGCAGTCACCTCAGCAAGGCTGCTATCTAAAGAAGAGCCTTCCAGTCTGAGGATTGCAACACTTGTGCTTAAAGGTTACTCGCACAAAGGCCAACTGGCATCAGTAGATAATGAAACAGCATGTTTGCTCAAACAGGAAAAGTAATTGGAAGAGATGAGAACACAAATTAAACTAAACAGCATTAAAGGCTGCCCCAGTACACCCTCAGAAAGTTTTCACTCTGCTGTGAGTGGCCGAAAGCACATGGGCTGTCCCATAGAAAAGCAGAACACGTGTGCTTGTTCAGATCAGCCTGTCGAGTAATTTTAAGTTCTATACTATTTCCATTTCAAGATAAATTATTAAAATGTGTACCCTTACTGATTATTTTCCACGCTGACCTCACAGCCTTGAAGAATAAGACAGTTGGTAGGAATTAGTTTATAAACGGCAGCTGAGGAACATGACTATTTTTTTCCACTTATCCCCGAATGAGGAGAGGAGGGAGGTTTTTACATGGCAGGAAGGGAGAAGAAAGGGAGCGTATTTCAAATAAAGTTATTGGAAGAAGGTGAGATCAAAAGTATTTGTTGACTGACAGTTTGATCCCAATGTTCAAGTGCTGTAAAAGTCTGCTGCCAATAGGAGAAGGGATTATTTTTACAATGTCACGCTCACACAGCATCTGAATTTGAGACCAAGGCAGTGAATAAAGCCACAGTGTGAAAGCCCTGGACTACGGCAGGGGAAGGAGCAGGCACCCACGAGCTCTGATCGCTCCATGAATAAGCTCATTCACAGTCACTGGCCCTGATGTGACAGACCCTTGGGGTGAAATCTTGGCTCGTTTGAAATGAGGGTCAGGCCTCCCAGGCTCTTTCAAGGTATCAGGCTTTTATCAGTGAGGCTTAGAAACATTTTGATTCAGGTTTCTGTATAGCTTTGGCCAGTTGTCGTCTGAGTAGATTCAGGCCTTTTTAGGTGCAGAGAGTAGATGGGTTTGCACCAATGCCTTGCTACTGTTCATACTCAATTGAGGAGAGGACTACTTATTACTTTATCATAACTTTATTAAAATATATCTATTCTTGACCACCTCTGTTTCTTTCACAGATAAAACAAGCAGCCAATTAACTAGATTTAGCTCCTGCAAGTCAATATTCCTTAATTTCGCATAACACCAAGTGACACTTTGCAGATGAAGATGACCCTGGAAAAATACTTTCTTACAGAACAATATAGCTATTTCACTGTTTCTCATTTTGCCTTGAGCCTAGATAATCTATCCAAAATCATATGGACCAACACCAAATTGTAAGACCACCTTATTAAGGGATGCAACTGAGGGGCATGTATATGGCTTCTGTTCCCTCATTCAATAAAAACACAAAATAAACCTATAGTATAAATCAAATTCAGACCTTTGATAGTATGTCCCTTATTCTAGTAGCTCAGTACTGCAGCTTGTGTTAACTTGGTGCTACAAACATGAGCAGAGATTGCCTCTGGGAACTAGCACGTGGCTTTGTTTCTTCTTGGACCCTCAGCCACGTCTGGTAATGATGACTAAAACCAATATAATGATACCAGTATTTCAGGAGTTGCTACCTAAAATGCAAACCATAAATATGAGATTGATTTTTAAAAGAATAGCGCATGGCTTTTTAAGCCATCTTGCTGGTGAATGAAGTGTGCACTGTGGATGAAAATTGGTGGAGAGAAAGAAGTGGAATGGTTTGTTGGTTGGGTTTTAGACGTTTGGGGAAGCTCTCAAGAACTCATTAGATTTTCATTTGCGGTTCATTCTATCCAATTTAAAACTGATTGCAGCTTATTGTGAATTATGTATGTGTATTAACACAATGGAGGGAGCTATGTCATTCACAAAATGTATGCTATTGTGTCATTATATCACCAGTTAAATTAAAGATCCTAGTGAAGAGGCATGGACAAACAAATGTTATCTTCAATATTGATGTCTAGAGAAGGATGGTGACGTACTTAGCAAGTAATACAAATAATACTTGTTTAACTAGGGTGCTTTCTAAAAGCCCAAAGCGATCTGTGTGGTATTCTGCATTGGATTAACTAGTTTGTTCCTTCAAACAATTTGTTCTGGACCAATGAGGAAAGAGGAATAAAGGACAACATCATGTGCACTCGAAAAGAAAATAGTAGCACTTGTATGCTTGTGATCACATTTTTTTGTTAACATTAAAATGCACTATTGTAGAAGCTATTTATAAAACTTATTCTGTTTTAATAACTTCTGCTGCAGTTCCCAAGCTGTTCAGTGTTTCTTCACCAGAAATCTTTCATTCAAGCTTCACGTCTACTGCAGAGATGATGGAAAAGATTTTGTAGCCAGCTAGCCAGCTAAGAAAAAGGAGAATTTCTTGTTTTTAAGAATGCTTCAGCTTTCCTTCCCTTGTCTTCCTCATTAAGCAAAAACTGTTTCTGGGACCTGGAGGACGTTATTGCAACAAAATGATAATACGTAAGCGTATGTCCATCCACACGGGCACCAGTTCTGGGTTTAACTATGGGGAGAAATTTGCAAGGCTATCCCTGAAGCTGAATGTTTAAGCCCAGCCCTATCGGCAGCAAGGTGGCCTTACAGGACCTTCTCTGAAGACTGTCTGCTTGTCTAAGCTCCTGTCTTACCCCTTTCCTCTGGCTGGTTGGCTGTCTTAGCCTGGACTTTGATGCTCCATCCTCACCTTGCCATAGCCTTTTCTCTTTCTTTCTTCACTCCCACTTAAGTTGTTGCGTTTTGGTTCTTTTTTTTTGACTATTACTTGTTTCAGTCCTAACAAAGCATGAGGCATGTCCAAGCTACAGTTATTCAAGTTGTTATTGTCCAAACTGTTTTAGAAAGCAAGAATAGGAAGTAAAAAGATGCATCTGTTCTCCCGTCTTGTCTACTGGTTTACTGAAATTTCAGATGTGATCCTGCGGGGTGCTAAAAGCCCTTTCTTGCTTTTGCTCTGAGCATCCTTCTGAATTAGGCTATTTGATAGGTAGCTGGACAAAACAATAACTGGATTGTGAATGACAATCAGTTCCAAAATGGATATTCCACTTTCAGAAAAATCCAGACATTAAATTTTTTAAATCTACGTTAGGATGTAAAACTGAAATCCTTTGATATTCTCAGAAACAAAGGATTCTCAGATCTAGTGTGTTTTTTAAGTTTCAAAGAAAATAATTCAGTTTCATTTCTTCTTTCATCTTCAGTATAATCTGTGATTGGTTTTAATTTGTATGGCAGATAATATTATGTCAAACAGTAAAAACAAATATCCGTTGGCTTTCTATAAATGCAGTGCACGGACAGATTTTCTAGAATAGTGGTGTGTTCCTGCAAATACTGTGATTCTGCCTAGTCCACATTTTTCAATGGGAAATTATTCAGATAGAAGTTTTTGACTGAAAGGGCTATAGGTGGAGCAACTTACCTCGAGGTCCAAACATATAGTCCACAAATGCGTTTACTTCCTGGTCAAAAGCTTTTAGGTGCTCCTAAAAATATATATAAAAAGTATATGTGAGAAAGACTTTATCTCATAGCTCACATAGAGGATACAATTTAAAAAAACAAACTGGCAAAGAGCAGGTCATGCTCAAGTATTTCCAAAGTACACCACATCAAGTCTATTGAAAAGAAACCAAACCTCTTTAAAAATTAATTTAGTGCAGATTGTGGTCTAGATAACAACAGAGGACTCATTACTGGAAGCTGCCCAAGCCATAACTTTTTAGGAAGGGAAATAAAGGTGTTACAAATGAAAAGGACAAGTATCACAGTATGATAGTTGTTTTCACTCTAATAAAGATGCTTTTTTGTTTGTTTTTGTTATATTCCCTCAACTGAAATATTTTTTTTTTCTTTGTAGAGAGGAGCTGATGATTCCATTGGTAAGCTTCACAAAGCTGCCTGTTGCAACCAGCGAAGTGACAGCGCATCAGCTGAATATCTTGATGCTTTACTCTTAAAGAAGGAAACCTTTGGGGTGAGCCAACTGAGATTGCTCTAAATCAGGCACCGAGTTCCTAAAAATGTCTGCAGGAGGACTCAGACCTCCAGTAATGAAGTTCAGGCCCTGTAGAGAGGCAGGAAGAGGAGGGCTACGTTAAAGAGACATTATGTTTTGAGGTCTAAATCAATGAAGCTGCTAAGCTGTCAGTTTGTGCCTGTTTGTGTGACTGAGTTGGAAGTTTAGCCATGATCAACACAGTCCTTCCCTCAGTTGGATGCAGTGGCCTCTCCAAAATAGCTCTTCCCAGACTCCAGTTCTGCGCAGTGGCTTCCTGCACGCTGGTGGCTGAACAGCTCTTTGCCACAAGCCTGGGGTCAGCCAGGTTCTTCCTTTGCTCCTTCCAACAATGCCCTGCTGTGCTTGATGAATTAATTTCAGCACCAAGCAGATGCAACCAAGCTGAGGAGAAAAACGCAGAGTGGTGCTGAGCATCTCCATGGGGCAAGAGCTGCCAAGGGCTGTGTGTGCCTTTGAATGCCAGGTATCTCCACATCAACCTAGGCTGCAGTCACCATGAGGAGATCTGTCTCACGAAGGACCACATTTGCACCCTGGCAGGTCTGCAGTCCCCTGCTGGGGCTGAGTTGTGGTCTGGGCAGGGAGAAGCTCCTGGCACTCCCAAGCCCCTTCTGTTTCTTCACCTCTTACGTTTTGGTCCTCAGGATGTTTAAAGTGGACAGATTTTGTGTGGATATGTGGCAGCAAGAGGTTCTGCAGTATGCTAGGCTGTAAAGATCTGTCTCTTTAAGATGCTACTGCATTCATCTTAGCTTCAGGAAAAACCCAGCGAAACCCTCAAAACTATAAGTATATATTTTTTTTTAACAAAAAAATAAAGGACTTGCTCTGAAAAAGGAGAGAATGAAAATGATGATTCATGATATAAAAAGATTTCTCATACTTTGCAGCACTGAGGAAATTAAACTAGCTTTTAGAAAAGGGTCCTGACTACTGCCCCTGAAGAAAAGCATTTTCTGAATTTCAGCCAATTTCCTCAGCAGCCTAAGGGTGGCTTCTGTCATAGGAGGTGGCTCATTTCCAGGTGCAGGACCTGCGCAAAAGATCTGCTTTCATTTTTATATCCTTGAGCTACGCAGTTTTTCTGCTATTATTTCACGATGAAGGTACTCCTGTTTGGGGAATGCGACACTGCTGTTTGTCTGCGATGTGCTCACCTGCTGCATTAATTTGAAACAGAGCTACTCCTGCGCTTAACAGTTTTGTGGTTAGACTCAACAGACTGCTTTGGAAAAAATACTTTAATAGAGTCAAGTGACTCGTAGGAATGAGCGTGCAAAGCTACTTGTTTTCATGCTTACATTACATAAACAAATCTTACTTGTCAAGAACAAAATAATAAACCATGTATATTCCTTTTATATTCAAATACTGTAGACAAATCTACTCTTGGCTGCATTGAAATGGAAATTAGGGACTAAATTCTTCTAACAGATGGAGGAATTAGAATTGTTAAATAATTATTAAAGAGAAGGAGCAGAATGACTTAAAAAAAATAGAATCATATATTCATTTGGGTTGGAAAACACCTTTTAGATTATCGAGTCCAACTGTTAACCTAGCACTGCCAAGTCCAGCACTAAACCATGTCCCTAAGCACCACATCCACACATCTTGTAAATACCTCCAGGGATGGTGACTCAACCACTTCCCTGGGCAGCCCGTGCCAATGCTTGATAACTCTTCCGGTGAAGAATTTTTGTCCTAATATCCAATCTAAACCTCCCATAGCACAATTTGAGGCCATTTCCTCTCGTTCTGTCACTTGTTACTTGGGAGAAGAGACCAACAGCTACCTTGCTACAAGCAGTTGTAGTTGTGAGGTAGTTGTAGCGAGCGATAAAGTCTCCCCTCAGTCTCCTTTTCTCCAGACCAACCACGCCAGTTTCCTCAGTTGCTTCTCACAAGACTTGAGCTCTAGACCCTTCAACAGCTTCGTTGCCCTTCTTTGGACATGCTCCAGGCTCTCAATGTCTGTCCTGTAGTGAGGTGGCCAAAACTGCACACAGTGTTTGAGGTGTGGCCTCACCNTTCCTCAGTTGCTTCTCACAAGACTTGAGCTCTAGACCCTTCAACAGCTTTGTTGCCCTTCTTTGGACATGCTCCAGGCTCTCAATGTCTGTCCTGTAGTGAGGTGGCCAAAACTGCATACAGTGTTTGAGGTGTGGCCTTACCGGTGCCGAGTACAGGGGGACGATCCCTTCCCTAGTCCCGCTGGCCACACTATTTCTGATACAAGCCAGGGTGCTGTTGGCCTTCTTGGCCACCTGGGCACACTGCTGGCTCATATTCAGCTGGCTGTAGACCAACACCTCAGGTGCTTTTCCACCAGGCCGTTTTCCAGCCACTCTTCCCCAAGCCTGTAACGTTGCATGGGGTTGTTGTGACCCAAGTGCATGACCTGGCACTGATCCTTGTTGAACTTCATACAATTGACCTTGGCCCATCGATCCAGCCTGTTCAGATCCCTCTGTAGAGCCTTCCTACTCTCAAGCAGATCAACACTCCCACCCGGCTTGGTGTCATCTGCAAAATGTACCAAGATTGCTTTTTGCATCGGTTACTGTTTTCATTGATCCAGCTTGTGCCTGTTGACCTCTTACACGTGGCTGGGATGAGCAGACAGCATGCTGAGTATACGAGCCAGTATAAAGTTACATCTACCTCCTTATGAATGTTCTTACATGACACAGCGGGGACTCGTACCAACTCCCAACCCTGCTCTGGCCTATCTTAATTAGCACTAGATCAATTCAGTGCCTGGTTTGCTTTCATTGGTAATTTGAGAGTAAAAATTTTTCTGGGAGGTGCAGCAGAAGAAACAAATACACTTCTTAAGAATGTCCCAGCATTTGCCTCCCTTTTAGCTTTTTTATATCTTATCTTAGTTTACAGGAACAAAAATAGAGATTTACAAGGTTGTTAAAGACAATGCGTTTGTTTATGTAACTCATACTAGTACCAATAGTTGGGAAAAAAATCTTACTTTAAAAAAGGTATGTCATTTTCTGTGACTAGTTTTGTCACTTTCCTGTCAATACCACTACAAGAGACCTTACCATATTTCTGGGTATTAGAACATGCCCTTAATAGTGCCTCTGGCCAGATTAGATGCAAATGTCTTGCTCAACGTGATCTGTTGTATTTCTAAAGAAAAGCAAATAAAAACAGCCTGAACAAAACCACGTTGCTCAGACAACCCACTTCTCTGTGGCACATCACTGTAATACCTTTTATCAATGAAGGTATTTGAGTTACAAGGCTGAAGATTAACGTGTATTTCATGTTTTTCCTTCTGTTGTACAGGACATTGCTCTTGGCATTGGTAATGCTAGAAGTTTGGCAGGATTTCGGACACATTTGTGTAAGACCTATTTACCTACACCTACAAAAAAGACATTAAGTTACGTGAGCAAATCAAATAACTCAAATGGAAAGATGGGGAGGAAGCACAAAGCCAAGGATGATAAAGCAATATAGAGCTCTCTAATGAGTTTCAATATTTTTGCCACAGAAATAGAAATAAGTGAATAAGTAGCATGGTGCACGTATGCGAATTACTGTTTTCATGCTGATCGTACTTTAAACACTATTTCAAGGTCAGCAGGTGTGTAAAAAAAAAATCACTTCTCATCCTATGCTTATATATCTTCATTAGTGTTGGTCTTCACTGAGAGACCAATGTCTGCTGGTTTCCTAATAGCTTTAGTAAAAGTAGGATAAGCTATGCAAAAATTATGTACACACTATCTAAACAGTGCAGGTATCAAAATACCTTTGATTTGCCCAAAATACATTTTATTTCTCAAAATACCAATGATCTGTCTTTAGGCACTATCTACCGTTCACTGAAAACACTGCCTCAAGTGATTTAAGTTTCCCTTTACATAGCTGTAAAAACCAGGCTACCTGGATCCAATATAAACATGAAACGATTCCTTTCTCTTACAGAAGCAAGTGGATGCTTTTCCCTGTCAGCTATTATTCTCAGTGGCAATCTTCAAAAATCCTCCAACAGTCTAGAAATAAGGAGTTTATAGCCAAAGAAACTTGTTTGATTGTTTGGGACCAAGAATGACCACCAATGGGATAGGGAGCTCACCAAAAGGCCTAGATCCTAGTGGCTGTGGTCACAAAACTTTCAGCAGAAGAATTTGCCCACATGCATGGGATCTCTGTAACCTGTGCTAGACTGAGGATTGATGTTCTAAAATTAAAGTTTCTTGAAATTCAGAGAGCGCAATACCAGGCTTTTCTGAGCTGGGATGAGGAACTCATATTCAAAATGTTCTTCATGTGTATAAAGTACTGTTACAGACAATAACTGTGATTAAAAGATAAATAAAAAGCAACTGTTAAATATACAAATCCATGATGAGGTATGTTTGTGATGATTTTAAATGGCTTTCTGAAATAAACTTCCTACACAAGTAAACTGCATTCAATTTTACTTATGCTATCTGGAAACCTTTTGTATTAGCGTGTTTTTATCAAGCAAAAGCCTTGAATGTCATTCAGTATCTCAAAAATCCAAGATAATTTGTTGCTTGCTCTTACACAGCCATCCAGGAATTACCATACTCTGTATACAATGAGATCTCATTTCAGGCTTCAAACAAAACCCAGAAATAGGTGCCAGCCTCTGCTCTCCAACACAGTTCCTGGAAGTAAATGTGACATTTGAAACATTCATTACAGAAAATACATATATTATCTGTATGGTGATTTTTATTATTTAGATACCAACTTTTCCTTAATTCCCTGAACATTTCTGCTCCATAAATAGTCAGTGACTAAGCAGTACTGGAATTAATCTTTAAACATCAACATGTTTAAATAAACTAATTTTAGATCCCTGCACGTATTTGAATATACCAATATTCAAGAAGTATTGGATGGAAAACTGTAGTGTTGGCTCCAGAATGGCTGAAACAGGGGATGAAATGAAGCTAAGGGAAGTCAAAGTTAAATCTCAGGGCTATGGTGCAACTGCTCATAAAATTAATTTTTTAGCTTTTTGTTGCTCGGAGCATTTCAATTTAATCTGGAACAAAGATGTACAATGCGGGACAATTTTTTATCAACAGATTGTTTCAGACCACCTTTTAGGTTTTTGTCATCTTTATCTTCTATGGTTTGTATGTTATTTCTGTAGGGGAAATATGTGTATAATAATCCCTGAANATGCGGGACAATTTTTTATCAACAGATTGTTTCAGACCACCTTTTAGGTTTTTGTCATCTTTATCTTCTATGGTTTGTATGTTATTTCTGTAGGGGAAATACATGTATAATAATCCCTGAAGAAAGCACTTCTTTAGGGATTATTATATACAAACAGCAGAGAAAGACAAAGCTGCAGGCAGAAAAGTGAGTGTATTATTGTGTCACTATAACAAGGGGGATTCAATTCAATGAAGTTGGGAGACAGGACATCCAGAAGCCGATAATAAACTGTTGCTTTATGTAATTCAAAATTAATATATGGAACTCACTGCTAGATAATCTTACTGAGAGTAGGAACAAGCTGGAGTGAGCTCATGAGAGAAACACACACTATGTCTCATGGATGCACAGGGATGGGAGGGAGGGAAGGAAGGAAAAAATTAATAGAAGGGACATTATCTCAGATCTTCTTCTTTAGCATTTCAGATTAATCGTTTCAAGAAACAGAAACTGGACTCCTTATTTGATATGGTAATTTCTGTGTCCCATGTTCTAGGACATTCTTTCAACTCTGATGGCTGACCAAGATTAGGGGCTAGCTACATTACAAAGCATTAATCAGCACAGCTATATAGCCAGAGCTCCCAGTAGAAGCGCAGCCCCTCTGACCATGGTAAACTGGGCGAGGTAAAGGCTCTCTTGCCAACGTCAAGTGCATCCGCTCGGCATGTTTCTGCTAGCGTAGCAATCTCACTGCCTGATTCCTTCTGAACAAGTGGCACTGCAAAGCCAGCAGGCTCTTGTAACTGGATCCGTCCTAAGAACGCATGCGATTTGGTGTGACAGAAGTGACCGAAGCTAAGCAGTATTGCAGCAAGGGAAGTTCTGCTAGTGGTTCGGATTCAGTGAGGTGCCCATACAATATGTGAACAATGTTTGGTAATGCTCCTGTTTTGCGGAAAATAACAAAGAATAGCTAATAGAAAGAACACTGATGACTCCATCTAAAGCTACAGTTATTCTTTTAGAATTCCAAGAAAAGAGACATCTGTATCTTTGCTTTGGAAACACAAGTTGTGTAATACATTTTAATTTAATGCAAAAATCTCTGAAAAAAAAGGTGGAGAAAAAAACCCCAAAAGGCGTCTGTCCCAGCTTTAGCATAGAAAATAAAAAATGAATGGTCTTCATATGTTTCTTTTCTCTTCCTGTTTCCTTTCTTCTAAAGGCTTTCACAATAAACTGTAAGCACTCCAGGAAGGAAAGGTGGTGTTTATTGTGGTCAGTAAATTATTTAAAAGACTTCAAGAGCAGCTTTGAAGGTAACAAAGAATAGCACTGCTTATATTTGAGAAACATATAATATTTCTAGAAGATTTCAGTAAGAGTCACATCTGGTCTGAAAACAATTTATTTGATTTTTAATGTTTTTCAACCAGATTAATTTTTATTCCTATTATTTTCTCATACCATGCAATACATGCTTCATTCCACTGCTAAAGCTTGCACGGATATGTGCAAATGTCTGGACATTTTCCAGCTGATACTACCAAATCCAGCGCGTTTTGTGCAAGAAGGACAATATCTTTGCAGCTGAGGGTTATTTTTGCATGTATTTGGACATTACTGACTGCAGATTGGCATTCTACGGGAGGCTGGTAGCTTGCAGACCTGCCTGTTATCTGACAGAGTAAGTCAGTGGGGGAGCCGATTCATCAAATAGGCTGGTTTTCTCTAGAGGGGATCGAGAACAGCTGTTTGAGTAGCGATTACAGCCAAAAGTGCTGAACACCTTCACCTGTGCTGATTTAGTCACTGCAGAGAAAGCTGAGTTGATGATGGTGTTACTGAGGGTGAAAAGATAAGGGGAAGGTGGCCTCACAGATTTTTGTCTCAGTAGCTGCTCAGGTTATACCACCTGCAAGAAAATGTTATGTTTTCAGTGGCTTCCTCAATAAGAAGACCAGCTAGCAGTTTCTGATGTGGAAAATTGACGGAAGGCTATAAAATCTGGCAAGCATGGTAAGCCACAGCAAAGGGTAGCTAGAGGTTTTATCTTCGGTATTTACTGCGTTTGGGCTGTCTAGGTGGCTTGACTTTGAACAATAGCTAAGTTGTTGGGTTTTTTCCTGGAATATATAGTTTTTTCTCTGTCATATGTTCTTGTAATTTTAAAGTGAGAGCACTTGCGTCTAAAGGTTCTCTTCTGTTATTGCGATTCAGAGGAATTCACCACGTGGTTTAGAAATGTCTGAAGGAAAGGGGTAGGCTGCCAGCGATATCTGCACCAAGCCTGAAGTAAAATATCTGACTTGCCCAAGTTATCAGGAGCCTGCTAAAAGATGCTACTTACACAGGCAAACTGAATTTCTTAAATTTCGTCTTGATTTTTAGTTCTGCATTCTCCTTACTCAAACATATCTTCCAAGGAAGAGTTAAATCTTCAAGGAGGTCAGGGGTGTAGTGTTGTGGTGCGTGATGCTGAGGTATCTCGACGAGCTCCAAGGTCTCAAGTGAGATGCCCAAGCTCCCTTCACAAGGTGCAAGGCCTGGGTAACTGGCTGCTTGCGCTGTGCACAGATGGGCTTGGAGAGGGTACGGGAGGTCCCTTTCTGGAGGACAGTACCTGAGCAGCTGGCTGTTGCCTCCTGCTTGCGACTTACAGCCAGTGACTGTTTCTGGAGCTGGGTACTTTACGCAAGTCTTTCTCCTCATAAATACAGCCAAGATAAGAAAGTGGTACCTGTGCACAAGCAGCAGCCAGCGTGCCAGGTGCTACTGTGATACCGGTGCTCACACCTGCTCTTTGTCTAATCTGCCTGTGGACTTTCAGTTTGTATTCTCCATCAGCCCTGAGCATTAGACTAGTAGTTAGCTCTGGAATTTGGTTTTCCTTCGTTTCTTCTACTGCAGCCCTTGTCTCCCTAAGAAATACTTCAGTATACGTCTGAGCAGGGACTAGAATCCAGACATTGAGATTGTCATCCGTTTAATAGCCAGCCCAGCTTTAAACCACGACAGAGATGAATTACTTCAGTTCCAATTTTTCCCCTTTGTTTGATGCTGGTGGTGGCTGACTATGTTCAGAAATATGCCAGCCCGTGTGGTTAGGTAGAAGAACAGTCTGAAGCTTGGTCTTCCACACAATGGGTGAGGGCTGTATGCATTGAGTTAATGGGAACGGTAAGGTAGTGGGCTTGGGGGCATCACGAGTACCTAGTTCTGGTTTGTGCAGCAATCTCAGATCCAGGCTTAGAAAAGCATGTCCTAAAGGGAAGGAAGGGCAAGGAAGGCCTGGCTCAAGAATGCTCCCAGGGATTAGGAGCTCAGACTGTACTGTATATAACTGTACTAACAGCTATATACAGAAATATAGGTGCTGTTACTACTGGAAGCATGACCACTTGGAGAATTTAGGAGCCTTCAACATCACGTGGCATCTGCGTTCTAAATTTTGTCCGTAGGCACCGTGAAAAAAGAAGTTCAACAACTGCAGGAATAAACCCAGCAAACAGCCCTGTGCAGCATCTATTTCTCCCTTCACATCTATGCCTGCTTTGCCAGCATTTTCGTAGGGCTCAGTAGTTTCCTAGCATATGTGCTTCAACCAAGCAAAAATCTAGTGTCGTGATGCTGATATGTGTAAGATTTAAACCGCAGTTTTGAAAAGGAATCCAGAAAAATGGCACTTCAAAGCATAAATGCTAGCCTGTTGGGTTTTTTCCTTTATTTGCTTTGAGTCAAAGTTAGACATTTGTTGTATTTTTATTTTCAAAGGCATTCTGCTTTACCCTTAGAAACAAAAGCACCGCTCAAAGTGCTGTTTCCATCCTGCAGTTGCAGTCAGTTTAAGGAAAAAAAACAAACCAAAACAAACTGGTTAGTATTTTGTTCATTAATTACCCTTACTGCAAGCTGTCTTCATTAGGCCTGGGCTTGTAGAAACATTTAAAAAGAACAGGAATCTCTCTGTGTGACCCATGAAGAGAATTCAGAAAAAATAGTGAAAGGCAATCTGCCATCCGTTGTCTTACGCTGCCGGAGAGGCACTCCACCCGAGGAGGGTGGAGTTCTGTGTGCTGCCTCCCATAGCTTGTCTGTGAGTCCAGTATGCTGAGGTCTGTGGAAGGTATCTGCGTGTTTCTCTGAAGGCAAAGGGCTTCTTTGGGTCCAGAAGGCTTAGAGGTGTGGCCACTACATATTTAAGCAGCAGCAGTCTTGAGATGTCTTACTTTTTCCTTGGAGGACAGGCAGGCCAGCAGACCTAAACGTGCTCCGTTGTAAGAAAGGGTGAGGCTTTTCAGTTCTCCCACCAGCTGCTCCCTGAATGTCCAGGAACAGTATTTCAGAGTGCCTCTTTCTTCTGTATCCATTTTGTTCGTTATTTCATGTAATCCCAAGCTCATACTCAGTATTAAAATGGTCTCTGCCCCGCCAGAGTTGATTGCAACAGTTCAGCAGAAATCTTTCCTCTCTGTAATAGTCCTCTGTTCTTCAGGGAGGTTAGAAACTGATTTTTTTTTGGCTAATGTGTACCTAAACTGAGTTACCCTGTGGTCTCCATGTACCTCTGGTGAATAATGCCACCATTATGCAGTTGCACTTGCAGTGATGGCACTTTTTGTGAGTGTCTTTCCCCACAAACCAGAGTGGAATATTAAAGCAGTAGGAACTGTAGACCCAGAAAACATCGCTCCTCATTGCTTGGGGTGGAGAAACAGCAGAAAGTCTCAAACAAACAGCTCCCATGGGCTTCCACAGAAAAGGCTAAGGCCAGAAGGGACTTGGCACAGACCTGCTCTGAGTTAATTTCCCTTTTCTGCTAAGGCAGCTAGTAGCAGAAAGCCAACCCCATCCTTCGGTATGTGTTCCTGTGTTATCTTCAGTATTTTAAATAAAAGCATTTTCCATCTGGTGAAAGGGAAACAGATGACTTTGAGGCTTGGAGGTAGAGAAACTTCTGTGTCCTCCTCTGTGGAGCGCGAGTTTGGGTGGCCTACATAAGAGTCAGAGGACGTGACTCTCTTAACAACCCCCTGCTTAGGCATCTTATGGCTCTCAGGGTATTATTCACAGAGACCATTAAGAGAAACGGTGGCCTACTAAAGGCAGAGCTTTGCCATGCCGCCCAGGTAGCACTCACACCCGCCCTGAGGAAGCAGAGCCCTTTGGTGAGCTTCCTCATTGCCCCCAAAACAGCACACACTGTGCAAGGGGCTCCCTTTCTTTGTGTGGACTGAAACCGGTGCCTGATGTAATCTGTAGTTGGTAGTGATTCACCCTCGTCATTGTGATTAATACAAACGAGCAGATGGGGGTGCTAGGAGCAGAGGAGGGCTTAGTGATGGGAGAAGCAGCATGTTTCCCCATCTCCCTTCAGCATCTTGGCCCAGTTTCTAGCCACGCTTAAGTCAGTCATAGTGGAAAACACATAGGTGGAGCCATGCAGCTACAGCATTCCCTCTGACAGGGGAGTTTGAAACACAGCAACAGCCACAAGCTCCAGGTTAACGTGCTGAATGCTAACAGAAAGCTAACAGGACGTATCAAAGCCAAGTGGAGGTTCAACACCTTCAATTTCTGCACCGAGACCTGTTGTTACTGAGCCAAGACCATGGTTACTGGTGAACCTGCTCCTTCTGGGGATCGCTTCTGACGGAGCAGGGAGGAAAACACGTCTTGGGCTTGGCTTCCCCGCCTGCAGCGGTTGGTCCTGGAGCAGAATGGGGCATACACCTGCTTCAGGTTTCTGAGCTCCAGGCAAGGCTTCAGCTGGCCACCTCAGGATGGGAGACACTGGCCCAAGGAGACCAGCTGTGCTTAGTCTTTCACACAACATGCCTACTCTCCATCCTGCTCACAGTCATAACCACGGTACAGATGCACAACCCACATCAGCCGCAATCCATCTCATCCTTACCCATAGCTGCAACATCCACCCTCAGTGCAGACTTTTTTCTTGGTTTTTACAGGTGTGAATCTATAGGCAACCCTTGCTGCTTCTGCGATGCTCCTCTAAAACAAAAGCTTATGGAATGATAAAGGTTTCTTGCACATAAAGTGGTTTGGGGAAATGTAATAGATGATAACCCAATGCAACGAAAGGGGAAAAAAAAATAAGCTTACTTTGGGGTTTTCCTAACTTTCACCTTTCTAAAAAATCGTCATATAAAATGAAGATCAAACTGTAAAAGCTTTCTGTGTGTGTTTTCATTTTCTCTTCCTAACTAACAAAAAATACTCTGCTTTTTTTTTTTCCTTCCCCCTCCAAATGACTGGGTTTTAACTCTTGATACTGTAAGGCTTCATGAATTATCATAGTTCTTATGTCTCTCTGAAAATGCTAGGTTCTAGCTGTAGTGAAGTAGTATGGCAAGTTCTGCATTGTACTGCGAAATTTATAATAAAACATGAAGAAAAACCAAGACCCAGCACGTATTGCTTTAGCGTGGTTGTGTTTGCAGAGTGAGTCACGCAGCTTTTTACTTGGTGTAAAGCTCCTGAACCTGGATTTCCTGGCTTTTGGGGTTGCTGTCAGAAGGGAGCATTTTGTGAGCACCTCANTCTGCATTGTACTGCGAAATTTATAATAAAACATGAAGAAAAACCAAGACCCAGCACGTATTGCTTTAGCGTGGTTGTGTTTGCAGAGTGAGTCACGCAGCTTTTTACTTGGTGTAAAGCTCCTGAACCTGGATTTCGTGGCTTTTGGGGTTGCTGTCAGAAGGGAGCACTTTGTGAGCACCTCAGTTCTGCTTGACAGGCCTTTACAGCCAGGAGACTCTAGAGAAACACTCTTCTCTCAAGCTTTGTCAGTCATTGGTTGGTGTGCTCCCATCAGAAATGGGAGTTCAAGCTGTTTTCAACTNACGCAGCTTTTTACTTGGTGTAAAGCTCCTGAACCTGGATTTCCTGGCTTTTGGGGTTGCTGTCAGAAGGGAGCATTTTGTGAGCACCTCAGTTCTGCTTGACAGGCCTTTACAGCCAGGAGACTCCAGAGAAACACTCTTCTCTCAAGCTTTGTCAGTCGTTGGTTGGTGTGCTCCCATCAGAAATGGGAGTTCGAGCCGTTTTCAACAAACGTACTCCAGGTTTTTCACTTCTGGAGAAATTGCACTAAAATTCATGCTCGTTCTGCTTTGGGATTTTTAGTTTTGTTTAACAAGAGGTCTCTTTTCACTTGGTTTTATAGTCCTGCTCGGTGTTACGCACGCTCATCGCGCGCATGGGAACAAGGACCTAAGTGGAGGAGTATCTGCTTTATGGCTTCTGTCAGGACCCAAATCAAGTTGAAGCACCATCAACAGCAAAGGTGAGTAAGCCCTAAGAGGCAGAACACTTTTCATGGAAACATTGCAAGTATGTGAGCTATTTCAGACATCAGTCTCTGTTTCTGGACGAAGCAACCCATTAGAAAATATAAATTTCTTACACAAAAGAAAGTAAGTCTTATTTTACCAGCCATATATCATTGTGAGATAAATTGCTTTTGCAAAATTAATCAGCTGTTTGGGTTTTATTAAGTATAAGAAAGGGAATTTGGAAGGCTTCTGCACTACATTTGCATGGGTTAGAATGAAAGTGATTTAAGAACCCATTAATATTTACTTAGTTTCCCAAAACCTATTCATAATTAAAATACTTGAAAGCATTCACCCTATTACACATTTTTCATTGTGTTTTCTTGTAAAAGGCCGAGTGTTGCATTGTCTCCAGGATGAAAAATTCACTTTCTGGAATCACTGCATGCAGGATTTCCCTTCTACAATTTTCAAACTCTTTTTGCTATGTTCTTTACAATCATATTAAGTAATCGCTAAAATAATACATGGCAATCACAGCGCTCAAAATAGAACGCATCTGGCCTTAAAAGAAGAGCAGAAAGGAGGGGTGGCTGCTGTGGCCCCATTCGTAGTACGTGTCAGTCGTGTATGCTCCCGAGAACTGTATCTTTATAATCCATCCTCATGCTTGTTATCAGAATTTCAAAATGAAACTGTCACCAAAGGAGATCAGTGCAATCCTTTTAGAAGTAATCCTGCTCAATTCCACCTGCTACACAGGGGAACATCAGCTTAACTTGTAATTAAAGAAGATTTCTCTAGGGAGACCGCAGATGTGGCCTGTCAGTTCCCAAGAAAATGGTAGCAGTTATTGACCTCATTTTTCCTTTGCTCTAACAATCAGATTTAAAGTGACAGTATCACCTGAGATGGAGCATAATTCCCATCAGCGATGGTGTGACAAGACTGTATGACTGCGAGGGCATAAACAAAAAAGAAATTAGTCAAAATGAAAGGGTAGATGAAAATTATGCTTCCTTCTAATAGCCTGAGTGAATAAATCACTTTCTCAGGCAAAGCAACAATCCCTGGGAACAGGCCCTGGCTTGTATAAAAGACAGTTTCCTTTGGAGCAGGAAGGTCCTTAAGTTACAAGCAAAGAACCCCAATGAGTTCTGGGTTTTTGGTTTTTTTTTTTGAGGGAGGTCAGTTCTGTTACGGTTGTTTCCTTAACGGTCAGTTCAGCTCTTGTTGACTTTTCAAGGCGTTGGGAAGACAGATCAGTATCAGAATTAATTTTACATCAGCAATACGAAAGCCTGCACAGCTTAACCTATCTGCTTCCAAACTAGACTTGGTAAAGGATGCGTACCAAACCAGGTAATGAAGAAGCATTGTATCACTTCTCGTTAGATAAGAGCAAGGCAGCCAGCTGCACTTTGAGAAGCACGGGAAAATAATTCTACCAGAGAAAGGGAGGGTAATTACCCTTTTAAGGCTCTGGATTTACCAGACGATTTGTTTTTGGAACAGAATATTCCCCAAAGATGTGCCTGGGTATACAGCGTCTGCTCAATGTGCGCCATGTATGCAATGACACAATTTTTGCAGCAAAAAATTTTGCATTGTAAATTTAGACCCATACAACAAGTAAACAAGATGGGGACAGGGATCAAATGAAATGGTAGGGGAGGATTACAGCAACAAGCTCACAAGGCAGCTCAGTTTTCTGAGTATGCCATATAGTGGTAAATTTTTCCTCACTATTTGCAGACAGATTTTGTCACTGCTGAGAAGCTGATTTCAAGAGTCAGTGTCATGCAAGCAAGGCTTTATTTTGTTCTTGGCATACACGTTTAGCCATTGCTCTGGAGCAAGCAATAGAGACAGACAGACAACATATCTTTTCTAGCACTGTGACCATCTTTTCTTAATTTTCTACTGTAACAAACTTCAAGATCTGAGATGAATAGAAGATCCTAAGCCTCTGTACAGGATCTCGTGGCTTGTTGGACAATGAACCTTAAAAAAAAAAAAATCCCCAAAAGCAAGAACTCTGGTTTTCCCACAATCCTGGCAGCGCAGCAAGACAAAGGGCACTCTATGCCGAAGAAGTAGGTTTCTTGGTTGCCGTCCCAGATGTCTGCAACATAACACTGTGTCCCCACGGCAGGGATTAATGTGCAAGGGACTGCCTGCCCCTCCTGTTACAAGCAGGGAGGATCAAAAAGGATTTTCTGAAATGCATCCCCCGACCAGGCTTCTCCCAACCTGAGTGGTTTTGCCTGAGTTTCTTAAACAGCTTGTCGTAGTGCTGCTGGGCACTTGCCTACCGGGCGAAAGACTGAAAACCCACGAGGGTAGCATTTCTAGTTCCTGTGGGCTGACGTAAAAGTAGGCTGTGAGGTTCTTTCTTTAAAATACAATAAATTAAAATAAAATATAAAAACGAATTTTAAAAACTTTAATGTTTTTTCTTTATATCTTATACTCCTTGACAGGCAGTTTTCAGCAGCCCGTCAGAAAACTGTAAGTCAGAAACTTGTAAAATATTAACTAGTTACTAATTAACTGCTTAATTAAGACTTATTCCTGCAATGCTAATTCCCTTTATAGACACACTTTTGTTAAGGACAACAGCGGTAAAAGATTGAATACAGCCTGTGAAGCACGTAACAAAAATGAAAGACATTGAGAGCTATCGGCAAAACCGACAGCTATATACATATATCTAATTCATACTTGTTTTNATTAACTGCTTAATTAAGACTTATTCCTGCAATGCTAATTCCCTTTATAGACACACTTTTGTTAAGGACAACAGCAGTAAAAGATTGAATACAGCCTGTGAAGCACGTAACAAAAATGAAAGACATTGAGAGCTGTCGGCAAAACCGACAGCTATATACATATATCTAATTCATACGTGTTTTCAAACCAAACCAATAACCAATTCACCTAGTCAGGATGTAGGAGTTAAAATAGGCTTCTAGTATACATAATGCTAAAGGTACTATACGTAATAAAATTAATTAAATGTAGAACTTTATTTCCTTCGTTTAACTGTGTACTGCATATAGTCAGTGCATTGTGAAGCTCTGAGGTTCACTACTATCAATTTCATGTTCCTAAAGTATTTTAAAATGGCAACAGCTGCTGAATCTGTACAGAAGAATATTTTAATATAAAAAGCTTCTATGTGCAAATAGACAATTATAGCATAGGATACCTTAGTTTTTCAGAAAAAGTAATGGTCCTGAAAATACTTTCATCCTGATGAACAAAACCATTTGCAGTTGATGCGGTTACTGAACTGCACTGAAGTCCTTATTAAGCATGAATAAAAGCCAAATCGGAGCTAGAGATCCATTGCATTTTAGGCATCATGAGAGTCGCTGTGCTGGTTGGAGAGCTGGCTCTCAGCTGTGCTTCCTCTGGGCTGGCAACACCACAGTGCTGGCAGCGCTGGTTGTACAACAGCTGCGTATTTCAGATAAAGTGACTCTGGTTAATTGAAGCTATCCAAATCAGAGCTCTTTGGCAACTAGGTTCATCCTGAGTAAAATAAGTTATGCAAAGCTCACATGAGGAGACAGGCAGGACAGTGACCGGCAGCAAAGGGATGGTGCTGTGTGACTGGGAGAGGTAATCTCATCTATTGGCACAGCTGCAACCAGGAGCAGACAGATGTTCACATCCTTGGCTGGCTTTTGTAGTAACTTCTTTGGTATAGATCCCCCAAACCAAACTCCCTCCATCCTGCGTTTTTACTGAGCTAAAACACTAAGTTCTTGTTTTCATAAATTCACATGCTCTAGAGGTTGCAGTCACGCTTTCAAGATTTTTCACTGCCACAGTAAAACCACAATCATGGTTAAAAGGCATACCTGTAAGTTAAGATTATTACTGACCTCTGTAAATTCAGAAAACCCAGAAAGGAACAAAGTGGGATTAAAAAACCACAAAAACGTATCTATAATAATGATGATTGCTTTGTTTTCCAAGTGCTCTACTGAATGTCTTATTTAATCATCATGTAAAGCTACTGAGATGAATTCTGCCCAGTTGTACTTCCTTTGTGGAAAATTGTACCTATAACCATACAGACGAACTGGGCTAACTGCCTTCCCAAAGGCACAATGCATCAAAATCCACCCTGATATATATATCCGTGTAACCTGCTCAAGTTATTGAATTATACAAGGTATAAACCAGGGCGTATTCCCATTCGCTTGCCTCATGGGAATGGACCTGGAAGAAGCAGGAGATCTACAAGGGAGAGTGTTCGTTGCATAATTATAACCCAACATGTATAGGTAAATGCTGTGCCGGCTGCTGAAGAGACAAGTGGAGTTCCACACGGGCACTGTGGTCCACCACCACCAGACTTATTGGACCCACTGCGAGGAGTGGAGCCCTTGTATTTTAATTTCTCTTCAAAACTTGAAATGAAGGAATCTGGCAAAGTAGCTTAGTGCTGCAGGCTAATGTATGTGCGTGCGTGTTTTCTTTCCATTGCTCTCCATTCAGAGCCTGGTTAGATAGGTCATGTTGTAGCCTGCTTTAGCCGCAGCCTTAAAGGCAACGGCACCTAATTTACAGATTTGTTCTTGTTCTTATAGTTTGGGTGAAGGAAATCTGGTTGTGTTTATTTACCCATTAGAGAAATGGGTTTTTCTTGTTTTACAGTCACTTCCTACGCCATTTCTTTCCTAGTTGCTGCCCAAATGCGTAGACCCTTTCCTGAACTATTTATAGGGATGTAAGTGGAAAAAATGGGAAGGAAAAGAATGGAAGAGGGGGAAGTGTTTGTAGAGTGCTGTTATGGATTAGAGTCCAGATCTAAGCCTCTAAGGTTTCAGCCTTAATCTTTCAACACAGGCAAAGCCTTTCAATTTCACTTCGAGGTCATTACCCATGTACAAAACAGTCTAACTGCTGTGTGAGGAATGCAGGTACAAAACTCAGTACAGAAGCTTTTCAATTAGGTAGTTAGGAGTATAATTCACTCTAGGAGAGAAACCTGAGGTTGTAGGTCACAATATCTGCTTATAAAATCTAAAATCTGTACATTAAAAGCAAACATATTTCAAGGTTAAGAGTTTTAATAGACATTTATCTTCACCTTTATCATTTGGTGCTACGTAACATTTACAAGTAACTGCTGATTTAAAGAAGAAAAATAAAACCAGAAAAATTGTAAAGGATGAGCACGTCACGGTATCTAATATTATGGAAAGAAAACAGGACTAGGAAACATTCAGTGCTTCGATGGGTATGCTGGCCTTGCAATACATTTTGTGTCTTCGTGATTATGTCCAGTATTAGAAGATCGGCTTTCTCGGTAGAGGCTTTTCACACAGCTTTCTTCATCATTCGGGGAGATCATCCGACAGGATCAGCCTAAGCTGACCTGCAAAATCAAGTATCATCGAAGTTGGGAATTCCCGTGCGACATCACATCTGCATGAGAAAGCTGCACTGTAGTGACCGCCACAGCCCTCTGGACTGATTTAATTATTAGTTGATTCTTAGAGCAAACAGTCATTAGAAAGACAGAGATCATGTGGAAAAGCATTGTTCCCTCAGTTGTTAAGCATCAACGAGGGTCAGCGCTGTCCTGTAGTGGACAAATAGCGGACAGGAGGAAAACAGAGTTGCTGGCAAGGTCAGCTTGAACTGCCTGAGACCTGATACATATCACAGGCGCTGATCAGGTACCTCTTTCCAGACAATGAACATCCTCATGAGCTCAGGCTTCCAACAAGGGAAGCACATGCTCTAGGTCTCTTTAGTTTTACTACTGTTTCAAAAAAGGAGAAGCATCTCTTTTTACTAGTCATTAAAAGTGTGTTGTTGGGAATAACTATTTGAAGAGATGACAATGTCTTACGAGAAAATGTAATAAATACATTTGTTTTATAGGACAAGTTAGAATTAGCATTGATGGCACCCGCAGCTGGTTTAAGTATCGCTACAGCTATACTTAAGGACAGATAAAATGGGAAGATTCTCTCCTCAAAAAAAACAAAAAAAAAAAAAAAA